>OZ002744.1:34314248-34771645 GCA_963924295.1 Dioctria rufipes | reverse complement strand
AAAATCCGCCAATTCTTTAACCCTCTCACTACCGAATTTTTTTTAAGCTATCTAAAAATTTTTTTTTTTAGTTTCATTGTTACAAATATGTCAGATATATGACGCCTGCTTTAAAGATTTTTCCAAAATTTGGACTTTCGTCAGTTTTGGGATATGTCCATTACAATGGACAAAGTGAATAGAAGGTACCAAAATGCTGAAAAGTAAACCACCAGATTTTTCTAAATATAATTTACTTTTATTTATTTCAACAAAAAATTAGCAATATTCAACAGTTTTTAAATTTATAAAATCATGTATATTTCTATGTTTGTGTTCAACAGAAAAGCCTCCTTGGATAAATATGATTATTTCATTTGCATAGAAAGTCAGTTCTCATGGTAACGCCTGAAACAGTTTCGTTGTTTGACGACGAAACATAAGTGAACTTTACACTTTATGCATTGAACATGTGTTTTTTTGTGGCAGTTTGGCGCTTTGCATCTAGTAGCTTCTTTGTTTTCATCATAAGTAGGCAAATGTCCGACTCCATCACGGGCAATTTCTGGCAATGGTGTGGGTTCGTTAGTAGCCCGTTTAGGATTTGGCAACAACATTTTGGAACTGCTAGGTCGGCCACGCTTATTTACGCTAACTGGTTTGTTCAAATATATAATGTTGTCTACCAATCTGATTCTAAAGTTCACAAGATCCATGACATTTTTATTTGCGATATTATCATTCAAGCAGTCTTGTTTATACTCTAGCCAGATGTTTACTACAGCTCAACGTCCATTTTTTAGACTGCAAATGAATCCTATATAGACTTACTAACTGATCAGTCTTGTCTATTGTTTGGTTGTAAACTTTCACTACTCCGGTCGGTCAACATTCACGAACCGTCGGCCCGATTTGTCCCACCTCTCCACACTGTCCTTTTTTCCTATACCAATAAAATTTGATGCTACTACAACTTCCTTATTGTCGCCCCATTTTATCAATATTACTTTTTCATCTAAACTTACAACTTCTTCACAAAAGCCCCTCACTTTTTTTCTGTATTCTTTATCGCTTAGAAATGGTGGACTTTTGAATCGAAAAACTCGAACGGTTCTCAAAGCATTAATTGTTTTGTATTGAAGGTACTCCAATAAATTATAGGAGGTGAAAAAATTATCAAATGCCAATATGTGTCCTTGATTATCCCGCAATCTGCTTTCGGTTAAGTGATTTACAACACCTGCTCCTAGACCATACTTTTTCAAAATGCCGGCATCAATTTCTGTAGTAGAGCTTTGGTACATTAGAAAATCATACACGAGACCACTTCGTCCACAAAGCATAAACAGTTTTACGCCCCACGGTTTGGGTTTGCCTTTCATGTATTGCTTTATGCTCAACCTTCGGTGTTATTTCCTGGAATTTCCATGTTGTTTTGCAAATGCAAATTTTGACGAAGTGCGTAGAATCTATTTTTGTCAAAGTTTCTCATATAGTGCGAACAGAAAGTGATATGGTCCAGTAAAAATCAACACGTGGATACTTTAGACTACCCATAAGAATATGAACCGCAAACAAATTTTGGATCTCTTGCAAATCCGTATGCTTAATGGTTCTACCTTTTTTTTTCTGCATACATATTCATATAAGTTGCTACTTCTTGGCAAAATTCCTTTGAAATATACCTTTCAAAATATTTTATCGGTAACTATGGTTCCCTCTCGCTTTGTTCTCTATAAGAATCCAAGATAATACTTGGGGATCGAAAGGGTCTTTTCCTCCATTTAATCTTGGACTTTTCAGTAAATGGGACGGTAGAGAAATCAGTGGAATTGCTTGATAAGTCATCGCCTAATAGTTCGTCCAAACCTTCCTTAATAGAGCCACTAAATTCCCAATCAGCATGATCGTATTCTGATATATCGCCAATTTGCTCCAGATAATTGTCTTCTTCGCCAGCCATAAGTCTATCAACACCTTCGTACATAAATTTACGCAATTAGAATAATAACATTTCAAAGAATAAACGCTAATTCACCCGGTCTATATATACGTTCCGGGATATCAAACTCTAAATTCTCAAATTGCACTTCCTCATAATTGTGGTCATCAAAGCACAATTCTTTAAGTATTTGGTCATCGGTTACCCTTTGTCGACTTCCTAATATATAATTAGATGATCGAAAACACTCTTCAGTATTCCTGAATAAATTGCATACGCATAAACTAATGTTGCGTAAAGAAACACTTGAATAATCAATTGATGTTAACGTAAAATGTGTCCATTGTAATGGACAAGAAACATTTAAAAAGGTTTCTACGAGATACTTTTGTCCATTGCAATGGACACAATATTTAATCGACGTATATTATTAATTTTTATTAAGAAATTATAAAAGTAATATTATTTAATTTATTAACAAATAATATAAAATACATATAAATGAATATTCTAAGAAAAATGTAATAAAATTAATTAAAAAAAGAAATTGCTTACCACTCATTTTTAAAATACTTAGGAACTACTCTCACTACAATGCAAAAATCGAATGACTCATTACTTGCACTGCGGTTATGATTAGCTTTTATTTAGATAGGAACACAAGACAGAAGATAGGAGCATATAAATCTAGAAAAATTTCATATTCTCCATATCTAAATGCGCCGGAAAGTATGTGTCCTTAAATGTTTCATATATTAAAATTTAAAGTAAACGAATCATGGTTTTTTTTCGGATTAAAAGCTCTTGTTTAATTTGTTTATAATGCTCAAAATATATGATAAAAAATACAAGTAAGGTAGATGAATATGCGTTAACTCTTGAAGAATAAAATCAGCATATGTATCAACTTTTTTTTCGAAATCTAATAATAAAAAATAATACTTGAGCGGCGTCCACTGCTCAGTAGCAAGATTAACAGCTTCCTTATAGGAAAGCCATCGTCATTTGGACAAATTTAAAATTTCGGATTTTTAACACGGGTTTTCAACTACTATATTAATCAAAAATACTCATCATCAACACCAATTTTTCATATGGGATTTAAGCTTTAAAATGGCTTATCACACTATGTACCGAAAATGTAACCCTTTTTGCCTTTTTGTCCCTTTTTTAAAGCATATCCATTGATTGGCTCAAAATGCTCATTTCTAATAGATAATTGCCTACTTTTTGGCATATATTTAATTTTTTCGCTTGGTATGCTGAAGAAAAAGTACAAAAAACGCAGAAAGGACTACGTTTTATAATATACAGAGTGTGTTTAAAGGGAAATTTTGAGCTTTTTAAAGCCTATATGAAAAATGGGTATTGATGACATGTTGTTTAATAAATATAGTAGTTAAAAAACCGAAATAAAAATCTGAAATTTTAAATTTGTTGAACCATAGCTTCAAAGGGGAGAAGAGGAGGGTTAAAATTTGTACACCATTGGCAAGGTCGACGAAATTGTAAATCATCATCACAGGGTGTAACATTAAGAAGTTCCAGGGTGATATATAAAAACATTCCTAAATATTTTTAAATCCCATTATCTTGAAGCCCGTATGGATTTTCCCCACCTCCTATTCAATTTTTTGCTTGTCTAAGTGTGGCCTATCCATAGCCTTCAGATGCAAAACCATATACGTTTTTTTTTATTTGTAGGTAGTTATAAATGTATATTTGTAAAACTTTCTTGATTTTTTACTCCTTAATCCGTTGAGATCCCAAGTTAAAATTTTAATATGTTTTAGTGGATAAAATAAAGTATAAAATATAAAAAAAATTAACAAAAGCAAAAGTACGTCTTCCAGGATATTCAAGGATAAACGATAAAATCCTTATACTTGATGTCCTTTCTCGCGTATATTTTTAAGATTTTATTTTTCTTAGATAGTTTGAAGTATTATCTTTCAAATGAGCCACAACATACCATAAATAGAAAAATATATATGAATTTTTAAAGAAGTCCAGGACAGCATTTTTGAAAAATTTTGAAAATGCCATAACTCGCTAAATACGCACTGTAGAAGGAAAAATTTTACACAAACTGAAAGCTGAGTCTCGATACGGGCTTCATAGTTCATTTCCATTGCTGAAATCGCAGATGATGCCTAGTTTCTAAAATAATAACACACAAAAAATCATTTTCAATTAATCTATAAATATTTTACTTATCTGATATGGCTCATTTAAGTACCCAAAATGGATGTATCATCTTCATTCTCTTTCACCTTCATCGGAAGTCAGTCTCAAATTTCTTTTTAATTATACTTAATCCCACCACAAGGTAATTAAGATCCTTCAAACAATTTATGAATATAATTCAAGAAAACTTTTGAAAAATAATAAAAAAATTGTCAGATCCACTTCAATCTGAAAATGACAAGACAATTGACAATCAAAAGAACTGTCAAAGTGTCTGCTGCGCGTCAAAAGTCGAAAATTCCTCTACTTTCGCGTCGAATCCGGCAAGCATGGCAGGCATTTCGCCAACACGAACTTAAACAGGTATACTCTATTGAACTGTCAAAGCGACGCAACGCCTGCTGCGTTCATTGGGTTTTCACCTTTAGGTCTATTGCCCTCCCAAGAAGCAGGTAACACTAAAGGCTAAAACACAATGTGAGCGACACGACAAAAAAGGCCGTAAAAAACCCCGTACAAAACGTCCGTACAATGGGAGCGACAAGAGCTGTCAATCCCCAATTAAATTTATTCTATTATTTGTGTTTTAAATTAAAAATAGAAAAAATTTCAACGAATAAATTAAAAAAGATTATTAAAGTTGCATGTGTGGCCGTTTTGGCTAATGAAGATAAAGAACAGAACCCACATAGAAGAAGAGGTGTTTCCAAGAGCTATACAAAACTCAGCCCGAATTGGGTTTCTATGCGGATGGGTTTTTTTTTTTTTTTAATAACACGGTGACATTTTTCCACCTCAATAAATTTTTCTTCCATTTTTTATTCAACCAACTTTGATATTTTCCACGGCGTTGTTATTTACTGATATTTTTAATCTATCAAGTCATAAATATGATTGCAATGAACGTATAACAATAAATAAATATGAACGCAACCCAAAATCATAATTTTGCTAACGCACCCTAAACGTGCGACAAATTTCAATTTTCATTTAAGTTCGACGACAACGTCGAACGATGTCGTCAGCATTGTATTTTATACCATACACTGCCATGTTATTAGACCTTAAATGACAGCGTTTTTTACGGCGTTTTTGTCATGTCTCTCACATTGTGTTTTAGCCTTAATAATTGGAATACGGCTCGAAGATTTTTCAAAAATGCTGAAACATTTTCAAATATAACCAATATTTATTTAAAATTAATCAATAGGTTTAGAATTTTTTGAAACTATAAACTGTGGATAATCTATTAAAATAAATGCATTCGAAAAATATGTGGCAGATACAAGAAACCTTTATTTAAGGGAATGCTCTTGGTTCAAAAAGCTTTGTTCTACGGAAAGGATAATATTGCCTCCTGCATTCTTCCGATAAGGTCAGTCATCGGAAGAAGCACAAAATGCTAGGAACAAAATAATCGGACTTTCAAGAAGCATTAGACAAGAAATCGTTACGAGTTAATTCTAATTAGGACTTGATACACAGGCTCCTGATTTGATCTTAGTAAGTTTGAGGTATACACCCTTATTATCGTTGTCACTTTAAGTGAGAAATGGCGTTACGACACAAAAATGGTATTATGGTTGTCGTTTAAATTGACATTTGTCGAAAACATACGACTTTGGACGTATTACTGTTGTCGTATTAAGTAGACAAATGTCGATGTAAGTGACAATTTTACTCACTAGGTTTTCGTAAGTGACAGATGTTAGATTTGTGTAAGGAAAAGGAAAATGCAAGCAGAAAATGATAAATTTTATAATGGCTTTCTAAGTTGTTCATTAAAACGTAAAATTCAATAGATTTTTATAAATTAAATTATTTTTTTTTTGCAATTGTAGTGTAAAGATTACAACAAAAAAACAATTTGAAGTCATGATAGATTTTATGGTGAAGCATCCTGTTATAGCTAAAGGGCTAAAATACATCGCGTTTATATATATATATATTTTTTCTTTTAAACACTTTCAAGAATAACAACAATACCACGAAATAAGACAAACCTCACTTTTGTCTACACCCAGACGCATGCCCTGATGCTACCTGTGCCTTTAAGTGACAACTATAATACGGCTTTGAAGAGAAATGTCACGTCACACCGTTCGACAACGATAATACGAAAAGTGAAGTGAAGTGACAGTGACTGCGAAGCTTGTCACTTTGGTGAGTCGACAACTGTAATAAGGGTGATAAGCTAAAGTCAAAGCAAAACAACAATAGCCTTGAAGTTTTTGCAATACTCTCTCTGTCATATCCTAAGTGCACGATTTATATCCTGCTATAGATTGCCAAAATATC
Source organism: Dioctria rufipes (assembly GCA_963924295.1). Classification (NCBI taxonomy): domain Eukaryota; kingdom Metazoa; phylum Arthropoda; class Insecta; order Diptera; family Asilidae; genus Dioctria; species Dioctria rufipes. Next base: position 34,765,239 of record OZ002744.1, on the reverse strand, counting down.
ACATTGTGTAATGGTGAGAAAAATGAGGAATAACCGATCATACCAGTTTAGTGAGAGAGACGTGAATGTTAAAGTCCGTCCGTCATATGTTTACGTTGAAACCGCGTTTTTTTTTTTATTTTCGGAACTAACATTTTTTTTCGTCGCGAAATACTATATAAATACAGGGTGATTCACTAATGGTATTCAGTGAATTTTTCTTTGAAACCTTCGATGATGGAAACTTAGGAACCCTTATCAAGTTTATAGAACAGACTGGAGGAGAATATTTGTAGAACTTTTGCTCAGAAATAGATCAATATTTTTGAGTCACCCTATGAATAGTATACTTCTAAAACATAAACAACTTTTTGTTATTTAAATTCTATACTTATTCAACTTCTCTGATCTCTTATTTCCAATGGTTTTTAACAAAAGTCTTGAAATTATTCCTGTGTGTGACCAAGTATTTTCGATTAGTCTATTATTTTTGGTCGGGGTGGGATTTTCCCGCACCTGGACTGGAGGTAGGTACCCAAAATAAATTAATTTTTTTTTCTTTTTTTTTTTTTTATAGTCATAAAAACGTTTTCTATTTAATTATAAGTATCTCAAATTCTCATTAAGTTAAGTTTATATCATTTTATCTCTGTTTTGCTATTATTTTTCTGGAGTCTATCATAGTCTTCTTCATAAACAGGCAATTCCAAGAATTTTTTACCATTGCTGTAGCCGTGAGGTAAAATCTAGGAAACTGCTATAAAAAAAAAACATTTTTCTCGAAAATCCACAAATGAAACATTTTTTATTAGCAGAAAGTACCCATAACAGATAACATTTGATCGAGAATTTACTGCCCCGATAAAAGTGACCGATTCTAAGTGTTTGCAGCTTTGAGTGGCTCTTCTTATTCATTTACCTCACTCTACTTCTCTCCTGCAAAAGCTGTGTAAGTACATCAAAGGGTATTTCCTTGTGTACTTTGTATTGATAACTGGATAGAAAAGTAATTAATAAAAACTAAAATTTTTAATGTTATTTTAGTTAGGGATCGTGATTTAATTTGTGCAATTTTTCACAAGAATGCGACGCTTTTGCACACATTTTAAGTTAATTTTGCCTCAATCACCATTAGGTAACAGGTGCATTCCTCTAGCTTATTGGCGATCTCCATGACATATGGGGTACTGTTTACAAAAAAACAACAATGGCGCTAAACAAGTATTAACAGCTGATATTTGTTTAGACAGTGTTTAGACCGATATTTCTGTTTTGTTTAAAAACTAGTTTCCTAAAGTTGTAAATGATAAAATCTATTAAAAATTACGGAAACCTAACTACTTTTAAATGGAAACCAAAAATAAAGCAATTTGTATTAGATATTAAGTCTACTTTCGACATTGTTATAATTCTCTTGGAACAAGCGGCATTACTTTCGACGGGTTAAAATGAATCCCGAAATACTGACAGAAACAAAGTATGACTGCTATGAACCACGGTCGACCATATTTATCGTCACGGCATTACACGACATGCTAAAGACTATAAAAAAAAATTAAGATAATAAACTCGGAAGTCTTCATATAAATTGATGCTGCGACGTCACTGCATTACCTATCAAAAATTTAATTGCTTTACCTTCATAATGTCTGTATACCGTGGGAAAAAAATTCTGTCAGATTGAACGCGTCGACATTTGAGATTCGTAAAATTTGTTTTGAACTTTTTGTTATAAATTAGCTCGCATTTTTCCCTTTCTCAATCAATTTTTCACGTATTTACGTTTTTGCCTTCGGAAATAAACGATAAGGCTCTAAAAAAATGTCGGGAGTAGTACAATCTCTCAACTTGTGAGGTTAACTTGAACGCGTTTATGACGAACGTTAGAAATTCGGCTGATTTTGGCTTCGTGTGCCGTGGTATTCTAACACTTCCTATACAACAAGTATACATTCGAGATTATCTGTCAGTGCGTGCAACGTGGGCTACACGCTTAAAATTTTCAATCTGACTTCCGCTATAAAAAGCACTTTTTTATGCATTTCTCTAATTTTTACCACCACCACTGATTACGCTTAAAATGTCAACGTCGAGTTGGACCGCCGGGATTATGGTGCAAATTATATTATTTGTTTTTATATAATTTAGACAGAAATATAAAAAAAAGCACCGCCACAAAATATGTACCGCTCGAGGCGGACCGCTCCTGTTGCTCCATTGCCCCCCCCCCCCCCCCCACTAGGTACGCTACTGAGGCAGAGAGTTACATGGAGAGTAAACTTCAGCTAATTGATAATAATAAACATATCAATCGAAAGTACCGAATTCTCTTAAAATGAATTTTACAGAGAGATGAATAGATCTTCATGAGGTAAGGATATTTCAATTTTCAATCTTGCAGTAGAGCAAACCCTTAGGTATCTTTCTCAGGAATCATCATTTCAAACAAGATTAACGATAAACGTCTAGACTGTGCTTCTCTAGCACTCTAATTTTAAAGTTTTGCTTTTTATATTCCTGTCAATAAAACAAATAATATTTAAGCCCTCCTCAAAGCTCCCAGAGCAGAAAATGTTTAATAGGGTCCTTACCTTAGTTTTTTTTAAGTGGGGAAAAGGCGCTAGTCATCCTAGTCAGAGTCACCTTAGAGTCAAAGAATATCACATGGTTTTACATTAAAGCCCTTTCGAATAAATAATAATAATAAAACAAATTTTCATAAATAAAATATCTAGAAAAAAATATTGGAGCACACTGTAAAGTTTCATTTAGACCAGAGCTTCTTAAACTATGGGTAGCGACCCCATATGGGGTCGCTTAGCGAATACTTAGGGGGTTTAATAAATAAAATTTTACAACTTTTTGTGCAATTTTTAATTTTACAGTTTTGTATGTTTTTAAGTAAGTTCTAAACCCATATTTTTTCATATGTCGATATATATGTTTTTATCTAATCAATAAGTCATCACAAAATATTTATATACATTTCTTTATTTTATATTTTTTGGGTTGCGAAAAAAATCACAATCAGAAATGGGGTCGTGAATGAAAATCACAATAATAAATGGGGTCGTGAATGATAAAAGTTTAAGAAACTCTGATTTAGACGAAACAATTTTCTCTACAAAAACGGGATGTTTCTGCCATGGAGATCCATAGGACAGGACCCAAACCAAAACTTGTGAGCCAGGGGGAAGGAGTGGAGGGGGGGGGGGTACATTCAACCGTTTCGGAGTTATAAGTTGATATTAAGAAAATATGCTTGTTTTTAATAAAACACTCTGTATCTTAAGAAATACAGGGTGTACGGTAAGGACTCATGGTTACGCGGCGGTTTGAAATATAAATATCGATTTTTACCTTTTTTTACTTAGACCTCGCTTTTTTTTACAAAAAGCTGATTAACATAATTTTTTTTATTTACAAGCACTGTAAACTGTGGACTTTCCTCTTTAATTTGGCCCTATATACTAACTGTAACCGTTAAAGATCACAGATAATTTGTTCCCTTCGTGATTGAAAACAAGTCATTTAAAAAACATATTAAGAGTCCACAGGTTACTGTTTTTGTAAAAAAGTAAACTAATGTAAACCACCTCTTTGTAAAAAACAAGGATAAACTAAAAATAGAAGTAAGAAAATCCGAAATTTTTCGTTTAAACCACTGTTGTGCAATGTAATCTACGTGATGTAGACTACATTATTGTCTATTCGTCGACAATTACCTGTAGACAATAATCTCTTGTCTACACTATATTTTATAAGCGTAGAAAATGTAGATAATTAAAATTTGATATAAAATTCAAATGGGGTTTATTATACTTTGTTAGTAAGGAAATAGATTATAAGTGCACCAAAAATAATGATTCGGATAATAACCGACATAATTTATTGAAGCTGAGAATAATGGCTGATAATAGTAAGCATAAAGATAATATTGAATAAATAACATATATTTAGATTTATATGCGTAACTTAGTTATAATTACATCAGCAATTTAAATTAAAAACAGTTATTTAGATTAATAAAAATTAATCAGATTATCAGCATCTTCGTTGTATACATCATGCTTAATTTTAGGAGAATAATAAATATGCAGCAATCGTTTAGATCTTTCAAAGGTTAACCTTTTTCCTTGGAAAAAGAACCTGTGAGCAGTTAGAAAAAAGTCTTTCTAGTTGGGCAGATGATTCTGGAATCTGCAACAGTTTTATAGCTAACGTGGACTGAGATGACGCATTGCTACTATAGTTCATATATATATATATATATGATTCAGATGTTGAACAGGCAATAAATAATCTGGAAATAAATTATAAATAAATCCTGCAGATATTCCTTTATTTCAGCTTTAAAATATATTGTAAAATTTATTACTTAAATCTGGGATATTTCCAAATGCGTCATTGTATTAACAACTATAGAGATGTTGCTCTTATGAATGTTTTACCAAAGTTTCTTGATAGCATTATCGCTACTAAGTTATCCTTTTTATGCAAAGAAATTATCTGCTCTGAGAAACATGGATTTCGAAAGGGAAGATCAACAGTCACAAATCTTGCCTTATTCATAAATTATTGCATCAATTCCATTGAGAAAGGAGCTCAAGTTGACTGTATTTCCACAGATTTCTCTAAAGCATTCGATAGAGTATGCATCCATATTTTAATAAATAAGCTTCGTACTATTGGCTTTCATTCAACTTTTTTAGATTGGATCACATATTATCTTACAAACCACAAATCAATTGTCAAAATTTATACAAACTATACACGCATCTTTAAAGCAAATTCTGGAGTTCTTCAGGGTAGTCACTGCGGTCCTATATTATTCAATACTGTCATTAATGATATTAGCTCAATATTCAAGTACTCACGCTGTTTAATTTATGCTGATGATATAAAGTTGTTTCTAAAAATTATCTGCTCAAATTCTTGCCTTCAGTTACAAAATGATCTTGAAAGTTTGCCTAACTAGTCTTGTAGAAACGGCCTCAATTTAAATACTTCAAAATGTCATATTTTAACTTATAATCGTTCTATAAGCCCGATATGCTTTAATTATGTTATTAATGATGTTTCTTTAAGTCGTGTTCGCGAAATCACCGATTTAGGTATAGTTTTTTATACTAAACTCTCATTTGCAAGACACATAGAATATATATGTTTAAAATGCTATAAACTTGTTGGTTTCATAAAAAGGAACTTTAAGGAATTCAAAAATGTTGGTACCTTTAGGACTTTCCTTACTACTATTGTTCGTCCCATATTAGAATACGCGGCAATCATTAGGTTTCCCCATTACCAAGTGCATATCCAGAAATTGGAATCAATTCAACTTTTAAACGTTTTATATGTTACCCTCGTATGAGCCAAGACGTTTACTAATAATGATTATCAAAACTGAGTTTCAGGCGTTACATGCAATGTGCTTTATTTATAAGGGATATTCTGTGTTTCAATATTTTATGTCAAAAGCTTCTTAATTATGTTGAATTTATATGCTCCAGAAAAGACCTTAAGAGCAAGAAACTTACTTTATGCTTTTTTCTTATAGAACCAACTATGGTTATCAAGAATGTGTAAATAATTCTATTAAAAAATTCAACTATTCTGATAAATATTTAGATTTCTCCGCTGTTTCTCAGTAGACTTAGTATTAAATTAATTAATTAATTTTTTTAAGTATTAATAGTCTGTAAGGGACGAACTTTGTAGACTCTAGGTAAATAAATAAATAAATATTCCAAAAAGCTAATAGTTTTCATTATACCTTTCATATATAGAGTTTCGAAGACTGAGGTTTTCTTTTGATAATTATCTTTTCCCGTGTATTTGAGTTCCTTAAATAAAAAAAATGTTGATATTTCGAGATCGAATCCCCAACTTCATCGAAAGCTTTATTTTTCGGTCTGCCTAGCATATTTTATAATTATAACTTGTTTTAAATTTATTTTTAATTTTCATAAGAATAAGATACCACTTTACGTACTAACTAAAAGTTTTGTTTGTAACAGAGTACAAAGTCTACATTGTCGACACAATAGTTGACATTTTCGACACATTAGTTGACATTTTCGACACATTAGTTGACATTGTCGACATTGTCTACACTAAATTTGTTTGTCTACGCTATTGTCTACGCTAAAGAGTAGACAATGAAATTCTACGCGTAGAGGAACAACACTGGTTTAAACCACCATAACTTCTGAGAGGATAGGAGTAGGACTGGTTGAGGGGTTGTTGGAAAGGCCACGAAGTTCTGTATACAATCAGTTTTTCACGGTGACCATACACCCCCTTCTTTTTAAGATACGGAATGTTATGTGAAAAACTAGCATATTTTCTTAATCACTCTGTAACTCTGAAATCGTTGAGGTCCCACCTCTGTACAATTTTTTACTTGCATAGGTGAGTACTATCACCTCCTGCTCTATGGACCACCATAATGGAAACACCCTGTATTAAGCTCTAATGAGGCTTATGCAAATTTATATCTGCACATTGACATAGGTAAAGTTCTATCACGATATCTCTACCTAATACATCCGAATTTTATAGTAGGTAGTAACGTATACAGTCAAAACATTTGAGTGACATGACAATAATTATTTATGAATTTTTCAAATGAAATTGTTTTTCTCCATGAAAAAAATTACTGAAAACTTTTTTTATTTTATCCTTCATATTCGTTTCATATTTTTGTCCATTTTCACGATGTTTGGCTTAAAACTTGTCAAAATCTTTAATTAAAGCCAAAGAAACAAAAGAAAAAAAAAAACGAAAAAAAAGGTGAAAATATACCCTTATCCCACTGACAATTATAGCATTTTCCCTAGCTCGGGCATATTACGGTAGGTAGCAGGAGAAAAAAAAATAGAAAGAAAAAAAATACACAAATTAACTGTGACACAACCACCAGACCAAGTTAATTTTTTTTATTTTAAATTTTCGTCCTCTTAGTCTCTCCCCCTCCCCCACCTCCTTCTATCATTTCATTGGCACCAAGTTCCTAAACCTCATTGCGTCGTCCTTTTAACTTACCAGGACCCAAGTGTGTTTAATTTGAAGATCCCTTCTCAAGATGTTACTTGAATATGGCAAAAGCACAGAGTACAGAGCCGAGTACCAGAGGCAAGAATGGTAGTGGCTCAAGACAAGACATCCAACGTCTTCTAAGGCAGAGCATCCATGTCCTGTATATATGTCGGCGGTATGTAGTATATCCCTCTACAAAACCGTTATATATAAATAAGTAGATATCCCCATATACCTTCGTCCGTAAGGGTATGAAGAAGGAAAACAGGCCGCCATTATCATCTTGCAGCATTACGTTACGTTCTTGCTACGTTCTACTCCAGAAGAGACGACTCCCCCCCCCCCCCCCCCCCTACTTCATTCTGCCCATACTCTTTTCGTCTAGGGTACTCGTCTTTATGTGAATCGTTTTACTTCACTAGCAGAACAGCAGCATACGATACCGGGGCAAAGAAATAAAAACGAGGAAGGAGAGAAGAGATGTCTTCTTCCATTTAGTATACGTCAAAAAGGGATCGTATCTGGTACAACTTTGGGTGGATATTCGGAAACTGGGGAGGGTATCCAACTCAACCTCCATCACTGAACTTATCCAAAACTTCGCCAAGGAGACTTTCTTCTTAAAGGGAAAAGGTATTCCCTGGCTTTCACCGTGGTTGGAAATTATTTCCTCGTTTTGCTAATTCGTTACATTCTGTTTTGGAACGGGAACCGTAACGTCAATGGGATTTGACTGTGGAGCTATATTAGGGTATTGCGCCTTACCATAGTACTGAAGGGCATGAATTTTCGACAACCTTAACTTACTTGATTGAAAATTCGGAGGGCGATTAAGTTTAAAACGGTTCTGGGTAAAATTATATTTTGACTTGGCGAAAAACTTGCGATACTTAAGAGGTAACTTGGTCCAAAGGATGGATGTTGCTGCTGCAATAGAGAGAGATTGTTGTGTATATGTATGTGTATTGTTTTGAGAGAACGTAATGAAGTGAAATATTCTAGAATCAATGTAAAATAATTGATGAATTTTTGTAACTGTGATTTTGAAAGAAAATTTTATTTTAAAACTTACTCTCTTGCTTGAAACTGAAACTTTTCGGTAAACTTTTTGCTTTTTATTTACAGAAAGGGTTTTATGTGATGAGCTGAGAAACGATTTGAAGAATTTTTGAATAATTTTTATATGTTAAATTGAATTTGCACAGTTCACTATAAGCCCCCGGCGTACTGTGCATTCGTGTTTACTGACAAACGAAACTTAAAATGAGTATTTTGCTAAATTTATGATGGTCGTAAAATGCTCATTTTTATCACAGAACAGTCGTAAGATATGAGTATATTTAAATAAATAATTTTATTTATAGTAGTAAGTCCATATATTTCCCGGTGATATACAGCGTGTCCCACTTAACGAGTTCCTTTGCCATTTTTCTCAAAAATGTACAGAGATATCATCGAACTGCTAGTAACAAAGGTTACCCATCATAAGCCGAGCTCTCTTTTGGTATAGTAAACATTGAAACACGAAAAAAGGATATCTTCGGTTATGTCCTTTTCCTCCTTACTGAATTCTTTTACCTCCGCCGTTCTGCCCCTTACCCCGTGGGACCTGAAATTAATACCATTTGCAGTCTATGGCTGTGCTGTTAATTTGAGACATCAACGAACTCGGTACGCTCGTTGGTTCGGGAATTATAAGCAAAAAGTATTCAAACTTTACTGTTAGAATTCTTTTTAAGTTTCAAGTTAATCGGAGTAAAAGTCTAGGAAAGAGAGGCCTTGTATATTATCCTCATTAGGCTAAACCGGCCGGAAGCGACGCAAGTATATTGAGGCAGCTTTTTAGCTATTGCTTTTCTGTCTCTCTCGCTTACTTCCCTCACGTTCTAAGGGTAACACATTTTAAATATTTTATTTTAATATGCTCTGGACATTGCAGCTGCAGCAGGATCTTTGATTTATGGAGATGACAATTTTATGTGAGTTAAAAAAAAATTGTTTTTCTTTTTATTCCTACTTAAAACTTTAATAGGTTTTTTCTAAAAACACTGTTTTTGACCTCGGTGGACACGAGTTCTCAAAATCGGATTGACTAGTGACTGAACGAAGGTTTTTCTTTTTTTTTTTTATTATAAATAATATTACAGTACCAAAAATTGTACTTTTTTACAAACAACTCTGCCAAAAATTCAAATTTCAATTTTTTTTTTCAAATTCTTCGTTCAGTCACGAGCTATACTTACCTACAAACAGAACAAACCTGTTTTTTTTTTTAATTCAGATAAGGCTAACATGGATTATCCTGACCATCACGTGGACATTATTTTTTAGGGGTTTCCGGAAACGATATCCCACCGGCTGAGCTTTCGAAATTTTAGAATGAAAATTTTATACAATATTCCTTAAATGTTGTTTTTATTATAGTATACTTAAAGTTTTGAATAAATTAATTTATTTATTATATATATAAAAAAACATAATAGAAAAAGTATGCTTTTTTATCCTTCGAAACCCATGTAACCCCTAAGGACTTTTGCCATGCTAAATCATAGCTTCACCAATGCTGCGTAACATCTATTATTTAAACCTTTTCGATATCTCCGTACATTTTCGAGAAAAATGCCCAGGGAACACGTTACGTAGGATACCCTGTATATCATTAAGAAATGGATCTTTCTCTTAACAATACAATCCCCCTGTGATATGTAATGGCAAGTTTTATCAAGTTACCACATTAGTAGAGGCACACTGAAGACATAAATGGGGGTTTTCTAATTTAGTCTAATTGGGTAGATTTGTAAAGTCTTTGGTGTTTTCTTTAATAGGGGTAACCACCACGAAAAAGCTCACGATTTCTCTTTTCAAAAGCTCAGTGGATTGTAAAGTGCCCAAAAATATGCAATTTTAAAACTGAAATTAACCACTATAAGTATATACGTGCAAAGCTATTCGTGTGCACTGTACAAGCCTTTTATCTTATAATGTAGGCTGCAATCCGCAGAGCTTTGAAAAGAACATCAATCCATCTGACGGTGATGAAATGAATTAAAAACGCCAAGTGGTATGCAAGATATATGAAAACAAGAAATTTTTGCCGTTTTCATGGTTGACATTCAGGAGGTTTACATGAATACTTTAAGTATATTTGAAGTATGCTTGAAGTAATCAAAATATAATGAAAAGGCTCATTCAACGAGTAAATTTCAACTGAAGTAATTGGAAAATTAAATTAAAAACAAAAATTCAAGTCAAGTTATTGAAATTAATTCAATCAACCGCGCTACCTGAGCTTCAAATGGATTTCAAGTCAAGTACTCAAGTATTCATGTAAATGTACTGATTGACTTTATTCCCTTTATCATTCTACTAAACAAGTTTAGTTTTTCAAAATAAACGGAAAATGGTCTGATCTTTGTTACAAACTGCACTTTCTTTTTGCAATAACATCATAACTTTGGTAGTTATTTCTCTATGAAAATAGCAACTTTCAAACGAAAATATATTAGTAAATTAAGTTTTTTCACTGGTTTTGTTTCCTTTACTTCCTCTTACAACTCAATATCTTTCACACTCAAATACCAGTTTATCTGTTATTACGTTATTATATACCAAACTCTGGAAGTTCAGGGAATTTTAAAGTATTTAGCATGCATTCAAAACCCCGATATCTATATTTTTGACACGTCATTTCCTAAATTTATGCTTTTTCTCAAAATATGTGCAGTTTTGAGCACAATAATACGCACAGATTTGACGCGAAGTTGTATTAACTTTTCGTGTTTTTTTTTATATTTTACTAGTAACCCCCCTTAATATTCCGAGTTTGCGCTTTGAACGACCGCCACTCGCGCCGGCTTATTAGGAAAATGGTACCGAAAGTCAGTTTTTCGAAAATATCATCTCTCCAGCGCCACCTAGTTAAAAATAGCTTTTACAAAAATTATAGAGCTCGCAATTTCCTGTAACTCTTGTAGGAAACATTTTTCGATCAGATGAATAGTTCATGAACTATAGCAGAGTCCAGCAATGCGAATATACTATTCGCCGTGTTAATGATTAATGTGAGTCTGGACCATCTATGCCATCGAAACGGAACCAAAAATATCAGTATGTAACGAATCGTGGATTAGGCCTACTAGGAATGCCACGTACAAAAAAAAAAAAAAAATGCGCCTCTAACTCTACCTCATGGTGGTGCGGAAATGAAAAAAAAAAAACGGTGGTACGTGTGAAGTATTTATTGAAATTTCGAGATAAAATATAGCGATATTGCAAATTGTAGCAATTTGCTGAGCTTGATTCCGCTGTAATTCGTGAACTATTCTTCTGATTTAAAAATGTTTCCTACAAAAGTTTCAGGATATTTCATGCCCCATAATTTTTTAAGAGCTATTTTTAACTTAGATGGCGCTGGGGAGAAGATATTCTTGAATAACTTGTACATTATCATTTTTCGACGGGCAGTCGCTCAAGGTTATAAACTAGGAATATTAATTAGGACACCAAGATGTACAAATCTGCCAAATTAGAGCTCTCTTTGACGTTTTGTAAGCCTGGGCTGTATAGCTAACTCATTAATCTGAAAAACCGTTAGAAATAGAAATGGATCGAAAAATTTATACGTGCCAATAAAGAACTATAAAAAGTGCGAACAGTGGTCGCAATAAAGTGAGGCAAAAGTAGTACTAGTATAGTTAAAATATGGTACTAAAAAAGTAGTAAATGCGAAAAAAAACATATACGTATGTAGGTATATATTCAGGAAATCCCTCTGAAGAAATCAACTCTACCAAAAAAAGGTTAGTGATTTACTTCCTTACCTTCTCGTATCCATGGATAACGTTGTGTCAGCATTCTCAACCAAAAATGCATACAGATAACCAGGAAATGGTAAATGACTACCAAAATATGTGGGATCAAGAATCGGGTCTGCAACAGATATGAAAGGATGTACGTAGAATAATAAGGGTTGATGAATTGAGGAAACAGATTACTTGGTTGTATTTTCCTTATGGTAAACCTTTCTGAATCATTTAATAATTTTATGAGTCCTACGCTCGAGATTCGCATATTTCTCAATTTCTGAAGACTATTCTTTGACAGTTGCTGGTAGCGCCAAATTATGGCAAACACATCCCTGGTAAAATAAATTATTATTAACACATTGCAGTTAAGTTTTCACACCAATCAGATTCCCTAACATGACAGAGACATATACCTAGTGGTAGATTTCATATACTCCAATGTATATGAAGTACGGCAAGAAAACCATAGCAAAACTAGTCCGATTGGATTATGGTGATATCCAGACAGGCCTTCCCGTATTGGAGGAAGAAATGCTGAGAAAGTATAATTCTATATTTAAGTTCTCTGCGACTTGACTCTTACTTCTGGAGTAAATTTTAAAAAAATTCTTCAGAAAATTTCCAAGAAAAATATGAAAAATACAATATAATTCATATACAAGAATATTCCTGCGTGTTTCGAATGAAATTTTTCTGACAATTTTTCCGTAGCTATTTATTGGCTCATGGTTATTCTTTGCAAGAAATTTGTTGAGTTGAGTAGTAAAACGGCTCACATAAAAGTATTGCAACTGAAAATAACTTCAGTTGGCCACTAGACTGAATAAAAATTCTGCTGAAAAATTTTCTGTAAAGGGGAATGCCTACTTTTCATTCAACGTTAGACTCGACATCTCTAGACGAAAGATGTCTTACACGATGAATTATGATACTCTGAACATATTTTGTTAAAATTTTTTACTTCAATTAAGCGGGGAAAGCTTTGGCGATCGGACGTAGGTTGAGCGACATTCTTGTGTGAAAATGTGGATGTTTCTACTTCTCGTGATTGTGTGGAATTGGTGCGTCTTGGAAAATGATTTCCTATGAGAAAAATGTTCACAACACAACAGTAATGGGCATGGAGAAAAGACATGCAAAACTATATGCGAAATGTATTAACTGGAGAGCCTGTGGTCCAAGTGCATGAAAATAGGTTTTCCGGCGGCAAAAACCTTCCGAGATAGTTTCCTGAATCAGGAGAAAAGTACATCACCAGATAGTACTCGTTGAGATCTTTAATTTGATATTAGACTTGATATTGATTAAAACCATCGCCCTCCCGGGGGTTCCTACCCCCACCCTAAAAGTATGCAGAAAGAAATTTCTTCTACAAATTGTAGCTAATAATTAGCTGAGGCGAACAGCGAAACCCATTTTTCGTTAGTACATAACCCTACCGAGTTAGATCCGATCTAAGGTGCAAAAAATGTAGTAACTTAGTTCGAAAAGAAAAGAGGAAAATACTAAAAAGTTAGTATGGGGATGGCTATTTAAGCTTCAGAGTATATGAGTGTGGGTACTCAAACTTCTCGTCAGGACCTAAGGTACTCGATTTTGTACTAGAATTTCCAGAATGTACTAGATCAAACTTTGACACCCCCTAACCTTCCCCCACTTAATTGAAATAAATATTTTTAATAAATTATGTTCAGAGTATCATAATGCATCGTTTAAGAAATATCTCATATCTGGAGGTGTCAGGCCTTTTAATAGCTTGCTTCCCGCTGATCTGCCTAGTTTTGATAAAATTGACATTCCAAAATGTTAATGTAAATGTAAATTTCTACGAAAAAGTTTCCAGTAAGTTTCTAAAATTGAGGCATCGTTGGATTTGTATTGGAGTGAGGCATTGCTCGCTTACCCTCTGGTTACGTCATCAAGTCGAGGCATAGTCGTGGCATCGTCAGTTTTTAATTCGAGCGAGGCGATTGGTTTTGTTCTACTTTTCCAATCGACCGAGACGTTACAGTTTTTTGTTCTACTTGCCCAGTCTTTGTATGTTATTAGTATGTCTATGCTTATAGCATAAATATCTATTAAAATGACATCAGCGGAAAGCGATTACCTCCTCGTGAAAATTAATGGAAGAGGAAATGACATTTTTGTGTTGGTAAAGCGATTAGAGATGTGGACGATTGAAAAAAACATTGTTGTTAGTTTCCTTCGTAAAAATAATTGAAAATCAATAAATGGGTATTACGACCACTAATCAGTACTCGAATAAATTCAGAGATGACAGTCTCGCTATATCCCCTAGTCTATATATTTTTTTTTTTTATAATAAAACACATTCAATTTTATTTTTATTATCATCATTTGGTGCCATATTTCGCCTTCACTTTTACGTGTTCGGAAAGGTTAGGTAGATATGAACCCATCTTTCCCTTATAACAGGCAAATTTATGAAACAAATTTTCAACATACGGTGTTAAAAAACATAATAATAATACGTCTAGGGCTTATAATAATTGCATTATCTCGATTTTACATATTATATTATGTGTCCTAAAAGTTACCAAAAAAGAGAAGAAAAAAAAACAAAGCTCTTCCAACACCAAATATATGTTTTTATCATAAGCTATCCACCAGCACTGAGGAATACTAGCTTAAGTATAGTGGCAGTAATTTTTCTTTATAATTTAACTATTGATTTAAGCATAAAATACACAAAAATTTTATTGTTACAAAAATATAATTTATCTTTTAATTGTAAAACGTGAAATTTGTATTTTGGTTGAAAATCAAAAAAAATTTACAAAATATTTTTAACATTAAAATTATAAATAAGGACAAAAACAAACAAAAATATAATTTTACATAATTTATTTTGTTTAAACATAATTTTCATATTTGCATAGGTATGAATAGAATTGAGAAGACGACTGCTGACTTCGACATTGAATTCTTAACGACACTTCTTACGAGGATTAATTGTTTTGAATGAAACCCCAAATTTAATAGCAAAAGTAGTTGGACCGTCCAAAATTAAAACTAGAAATAGCTTGTTTGTTGCGATTTATTGACAGCTCGAGAGTTTTTCTTGTAATTTCAGAGGAAGATAGTTTCTGGAGCTAGAGTATTCTCAATTATAAAATTATCGTCAAAAGCGCCAAAAATCTTATTGTCATCGTTCGTATGATAAAGAATCTTGTTGGACTTACACTGAGATATGTTTATAAGGGTCAAAGATATTACCCTGAGGAATACCCGAACTATATATGTAGATATATCTCCCACCGCTTTATCTAATAAAATATGTTGGTAAAAGCCTAACAGTAGGCAATTTTCTTCGGTGAATGAATTTTTTAATGGGTTACACATACATTTACATTTCTAAAGTCTAAAATCCTAAAAATATAGAGGAATGTCGTTTGAGTTGGCCTGTCATCTAGGTCAGTCATCTGCGACTTTTTTAGCTTTGACCACTAGCGCCACCAATTTTCGAGTGCAGAAAAACTTCTGTCAGTAACAGCGTACTTTTCGTGGTGACATTACAGATTTGGAGCGTGAACGTAAAGGACGTGTTATTCACTCAGTGGTTTGAAATTCAAAAAAAAAAAATTCTATAGCAGCAGTGGATACGGCCAGAATGTGAATATGCACTCATCATTGTGAATGTGTTGTGCAGTTCATGTTTGAAAATAAACCAAGATAAAAATTCAATCCTGTACCATATTTGAATGTGGTATCACGTGATGCGGAAATGGCACTTTTCGTCAAAGGTAGCCACTTCTGGACTCAGGCCCACTGTGATTGTATGCTTGGAAGACGCTCAAAATACTTCCAGCAGCAATCCCAGTTAAGTCCGCCAATAGATCAGCAGCTAAAGGAAGATGCCCGCAAAAAAAAAAACCAGAAAAAGCCGTCTCTCGGACAATACAAGAGAGAAATGCGTTTGAAGTTCTTCAATATAACGACATTTGCCGGAAATGTAATTAAGAAAATTTTGATAAAAAAAAAAAAAATGCAACAAATGTGGCGTTTTATTTCATTCAATTAATTTCTCCAGGTCATTTTCAATCATTTGAACACATTTTTCGTCGACTGGTCAACCTAGACAGCAGTGACCAACCTTGACAGCATTTCACTTTTTTTTTTAAATGCCTAATTTTTTTCCCAATCAATCTACATTGTTCAGAAAAAGTGTTCCTTTTTACCAGACTTTTTCAATGATGTATTTGGATTAACTAAATTCTTCATTCAACGGAAGTCAAAAAGGTGGACAACCCTAACGACATTCCCCTACACTCAAAATCAGTTCGTCGACGTATATTAATAGCCCGTTCGTGCTTGATATTGCCTTTCCGTTAAGCTTTGAGTCCAGAGCCAAAGCGAAGCTGTTCACAATACAGCGCAGAGTGAAATTCGAACTTTGAAATTAAACGTAAAAAATCGCCTAACAATGCCCAGTTAACAACAAACTTTGAAATTAATATAACTAAGCTACCTAAAAATTACCGTAACATTTTGGATTTTAAATCGTGAAGTTTGCAAAAAATACCTTCTGTTTTCTAAAATTCTTAAAAAATGTCAAAACATGTTAGTTATGATAAAAAGAAGTATGGAGCTTTTTCCACGTCATTAGCAGCTCGAAATTCCAGTTTGTAAGCTTTCGGAAGTGTCAGCGCGAAATTAGAAGAGAACCTATTTTCATGCACCTCCACTCTGCGCTACTCAGAACCGAACAGAGATAGCCATATGCACTACTGCGTGCGAGAAAAAAGGATGCCAGTTTCCACTCTACGCTACTCTACTCCACTCTGCATTGTGAATGCCGTGAATGACGTGTATACATAAAGCTACTCGGGCAATGAGTGCTGAAAACGATACTAGCTCTTATTAAAAAAAAAGAAAAAAAAGAAACAACTACTAATTCCGTATGGAAGCAAATACGCCCATAAGAATATTTTATGATTCTCTCAAAACATCCATGCTCTCATAAGTTTATTGCAACTGTTGGAGATGGGATTGGAATTCAGCTACAGAGTGAAAAATATCAACTATGTATGGAGCGGTATGTTCAGACTTGATGACTCTAAGTGGCTCTTGGATAACTAAGTTATGAATATATAACAAAGATGTCGCTGCGTTGGGTACCTAGCTATACGGTGTATCGAACCTGTAGAAGTATTTGTTAAGTTTTTCATATGAAATTTTTCATCCCTTATAATTCATAGTTACTTTTTTAATCTATATCTATATTATAAGTAGAGCAATAGAGATTCACTAGAAGACAACGTCAACCTACCACCTGGCCGTCAACCTCATACCTGACCGTCCTACAAATATTCTAGAAATTGTACTGGGTTGTCCGGGAAGCCTATAATATCCGTACCTGCCTACAATCCCGCCGGTACGTGAAAAACAGAGAACTAGTAATAGCACGTGAACGTACGGAATCCACTAGTTAGTACGTGTGAGAGCCATCCTGCTCTCGCCAGTACATGATAAACGGACAACTAGAGGTAGTACGTGAGCAACGGTAGCCACTAGTCAGTACGTATGTAACGGAAAGCTATCCCATCGTACCTTTCAGCTAGATTTAGTTAGTCAAGAACTTAGTTTAAGTATTTTGCAATTATATTAGGGATGTAAGCAATAAAGCCAGGAATTGAACTCAAACCAGCTGTTGTAATTTGGACCCCTTACTCCACTGAAGCTACTCAGTGATAGGTCCGTCGTTTTGTTACTGACCGAAACTATGGATGGCCGAGCAAACGACGCGACGTCACAACGAGAATCATGAGAATGAGAGACCAAATTTTCTAGCCAGGTGCGGCTCTATAGCTCTCCCTTTCTGGGACCAGAATCTGTGGTTGGCTTTAGCACCTCAGTATTTGGGTCTCGCCAAATAGGAAGTTAACTCAACTTCTCCTGGGGTTCGAAAGAAAAAAAAAACAGAACAGTGGTTAGAATCATCACTGGCTATAGTTGACTTTACACTTATCTAACAAAGATGAGCGTTTTGACAGTGCTGAGTATATGCTCTGCTTGGATGGAGAGACTGAGAAAACCGAACACATTTCTGTACGCTTGGATGTACCCTCCTATCTGCGGATGATCTGTAAAGCTAACCTCCTATGGACCTGATGCGCTTCATTAAGACACGAAGGTTTTAATGAGAGGCTTTTTTCAAGTTTGCGCAATGTGCCGCCTTGACCTCAATGGTTGGGGTCTTTCACCTCTACATGACGATTTTAATCAAAATAATTCCTCCGATCCGTCATTGGATTCACTCAAAATAATAATGAAAGTTTAAACAACAACATTTGTCGAAGCGGATGGAAAAACCAGTGAAAGTTCTTTCAGATATTACCTCATTCTATCCATCCGTTGGATGAGTTAATGTGTATTTTCAAAAATCCAGGCATTGAATGTCGGCATGGAATGAAACTGCCCAGGAACTGTGAGTTCTATTCAGGTAAAATTTTAACACTTGCGGCAATAGTATAGAAAATGGAATCCCTGGTTGCATGATGCTGCGATTGCTGTTGAGGTTGTACTTTATATATTCGCTGTAATCGACGACTAGAGGTAATAACAACGGGATCATTCTTTGAAAATTTAAACGTAGTTTTTTTTTTTTTTTTTAACGTTTACGAAGTTGATATCAATTATATCTCGAGAACCAACTCGATTGATTTTTTTGAATTTTCATAGATAATACTGAGAATCAAAATTGGCGGTGAATGACTGCCAATTTGCAAAATTCGGTTTCAATTTTTCTTTCTAAATGATCTACTTCTCTTGATAATGTGTAAGGTGGTCTTAAGAAGTTTCAAGCATCGTTTACCGGAGAAAGAATTACATCATGGGTATAGAGTGTAATGTGGTCGTTTTAAGAATAGGACAACGGAAGTAGTCCATTGGAATACTTCAAATACTCAAAATAAGTAGATTTATTTTCGAACACCGTGTTATAATTTATACCTGCATTATAAAAAAAAAGTACCATAAAACCCAACACGCTATGTTGGCCTGCATATATATAACAAAAGCAAAACCAAAGATCTGCTTAGTTTCAATAAAATAATTACAAGAAGTTTCAGTCTGAAGCACAATTGAAGCCTTCCAGCCAGCTTTATCGTCAGCTGTCTTCTAAAGTCGAATGAAAAGTCCGAACTGAACACACAATTGACGTTTTTGACGTTTCACAACCTTAATTTGGTTACGGTGATAACTTTTGTTCTTGAGTGACATTAATGGCTAATTTCACAGTCGAGTAAAATTTTAAAGTACCAGTAATGGGACTTGTACTTGAAATTTTTTTAAGTATCAGTACCGGGACTTGTACTTGTACTTCAAATATTTCAAGTCCAAGTACTGGTACTGTACTGATACTTCTACTTGGAATTTAACTGTTTTAAACCATCCTGCAAGTTTAAACGTAGTTTAAACTAAATCAGGTTTCACAGTGCATTCTCTCAGTAAGGTTGGTAGTACTGGTTAAATTGTTAACTAAATTAGTAATCACCGTAATTGTGAAACAATTTTTCTATCCATCAATCTGTCAATCGGAAAAAGTAAACAGATAGATTGTAAAAAATAAAAAAAATTTAATTATATTAAGTAATTTTAAATATGCCACCATCCAAAAGAGCTGCAAATTTTAGTAGAAGTGAAGTTGAGCTGTTACTTTCCCTAGTGCATAAAAAAAGATGTGCAAGATAGACAAATATTGATTCAAAGACAAAGTGACAAAGTTCTTTACTTAATCGGAATCTAGCATAAAAATCAACGTCGTCCCATTCATCAAAATGATTCGGCCGATTTCTAATTACTCTCGGTCGTCGACAGAGTTTTAACTTTAACTTAAAAAGGACTACTTCTTTGCTAAAAATGAATAATTCCGATTCCACGATAAAATTACTTTCTTGATGAAAACAAACAATGAAATGTCACATTTGTCAAATACTTTGATCTTGCTTAAACTCAAGTTTAAACCGGGGCTTAAATCAAACTGTGAAACCCATACGTCGAGTTTAATCTAAATATTTGGTTTAAAATCAGGCTGTGATACTTGGCCATAAGGGAAACAGAAATGCATTCGATTTTTCAAAATTTCGTGTTATATGTAAAAATAATATTTTTTGTAGCTGTTTAATTCTCCACTGTCTCAAAATATGTGTCAACAGAAGTCATTCACGTCCATTGAATAAATAACTAATAAGGAAACGGCATATCGGGTGAAAACCTAAGCCACTCGGCGAAATGTGTTAGTGTGCTGTGTTTGTATTCGTTTCGTCACGGCAGTAGTGAAACCGCAAAATTTTGAAGGGGGACATTTTTTATAATCAAAATTGCTATGTAAAATAAACAAATTTTTGGCGCCCCCTTATTTTCAGATAATATTCCTCGGCGTTGCCTATGATAATTTAAGTGAACTTTCAAATAAGTGACCAGCCCTCTTGTCGTTTCTCCCCCCGCTCCCTGCATTTGACTGTCATTGAATTGCCTACTCACGTACACTGTATTCGCACGAAACCCCGCTTCCTTATTAGTTATTTATTCAATGTTCACGTCTGATATCTGACATTAGCACAGTTGGCAGTGCTCAAAATTCCCTCAACTTGGCAGCCATTGGTTTTAAAATTTGAAGTAAGGAAAAAAAATTAAAAAGCTCTATTTATGTCCTGCCACACTGATTTACATTGTCAACAAATCTCAAGATGGCTCAAAAGCTCCAATTGTATTTCACGCCTTATCGTTCTTTAAATCAAATTTATTTTCGTTACTTCCAGCATCCAACTTTCACAAAGAAGCCCCCATTCATAGTCCAAAGTCAGCAGTCGAAATCACAATTTTACGTTTTACCTACGCCACAAAAACAGAACAATTCAGTTTCCATGATGACAAACATAAAAACATAATTCATAAAAAAATAGGTCCAAAAAAGCGAAGCAAGCGTTGATAACAAACAAAAAACCCAATTTTTGCTCGGATATATCTCATGCGTGTAAATAAAAAAAAAAAAAAACATAAAAAAAACAAAAAATTAAAAAAATTAGTAAAAATGTCAAAGTCAAAATTTGTATTGAAAATCGTTACTCACCAAATCATCAATTTTTAAGGCATCCTCATCGCTAAGTCCTAAACTTCTTGTCATTTTTAAATACGTCGATGTAATTGGTTTCACCTTAGTTAAATCAACCTGAAATTGCTGCCCGCGATCACCACAATCCTTAGCAATTGTCCTTTTATCTATCACATCCTTGTTAACATCACATTTCATTTCAATTTCATTAAATTCTTTTCTGAGATTTATTGCACACTTTTCGTCCTTTGGAATACTTTCCGAAGCAATAGTCTGAACCGGTTCGGGTCTATAAGCGCTGTACCTCTTTTTTGGGGGAGTCGTTTTACACGAGATTTTCAATTCATTTAAATTGTTGGACATGTTGATGGACACATCAACGGAATTGATAAACATACCAGAATCTGTGGTTGAACGGGTACTACAGGGGGATTGAACAGTAAGCGAATTGGAATTGTTGGCGGCTGGTTTTGTACCTTCAATATTTATATTAATTCTCTTGGTTAATTTATCGATTGGTTTTATTGTTAGATCAATTGTTGATTCTGTACTTGCATCTTTAAGAGCATATGTTTGATTGGGAAGATGATTATTAAGAAATGGACTAGATTGGCCAAGTGTACCTGATAGATACTGTCCATCTGGACTAATAGAAGACGGCAATTTTCTACTATCGGCAGTCAATTTATTTCGATTCAAGAATAAATCGGCTTCTAAATTTGTCCAACCACCTGTTGCAGGATGTGAATAGAATTTCTTAAGGAATTGATAATAATTTAAAATGTTATCACCGCCGCTATAACCAACAGAATCTCTACCACCACTACTACTACTACCGCCACCACTACCACCAATTTGTAAATTGATTGGATTAATTGGAATAAAATTATTTTTGTTGGAATAATTTAGATTTTTGGAGGTAACATGATTATTATCATCATCACCTTGACCGCTTTCAACCTCTAAATCCGGTTCAGATTTTTCTTCGAATTCTTTTATTCTATCTCTCAAAACAATTTCAGCAGAAATTTTTATATCATCATCACCTTGTTCGAAATGGTTAAGTTTTTGTGTGTCGATTGTCGACGTCAATTCTGTCGAACTCAATTTCGCCAGAGGACTTTCTTGTTTTTTGGTTGACTTTAATGGTTTTATTGACTCAAGCTGAGTGCTATCAACTGAACTTTCATTTTGTGATGAATAATTTAGAGCTTCAAATTCTGACGAACTTTCTGTGAATTGCTCTTCGAAACGGCTTGGTGAAAATGCTCGTAGATTTTTCTTACATGATGGGCAACCAGAAAGAAATTTTGTTACAGCCTCACGTGGTAGAAAAGCAAAAGTTTCCGTAATCTGAAATAGAATTGGGTTGAGGTATATACATAGTACTCACTCGTATAGATATGTATGTAACTATCTAGTTTAGACACTTCGAATATAATGGATTCGATTTTAAGTAAAATTATTCTCTTACAATTCGATAAGTTCGCTTTTGTCCTGCATGCCGAAAACCACGTCCGCCTAGTTCTACGTGAACATTATAAATTATGTTAAAAAATTCTTCAACCACAGCGACTTTTCGAAATGTTCGTTCACCAAAATCCTGAAATGATAGAAAATTTAGAGTTTCTTTAAAAAGATTTTTTTTTCTGGTTGATATCTTTTAAAAATCTGAAAGATTATTCGAATAAGAGTGAAATTTATTCCGCTTTGATCAAAAACGAGTATGGAGTTATTTTTTAAGCATTTATTGAACACGTCCCAATGTATGACCAACCCAATTCAACTTCGTTTTTTTTTTTTTTTTTTTATTTTGGACGTCCTGTTTGGGACATTTTTATAAATATTCTTCCCTTGAGATCCGGTCTTGACAACGAAATTTTTAGAAAACAACGTAGGTAAGCATCTACTATATTTAGAAAAGTATATAGATAGCTCGTTATGGATTAGATAACCTTCCACATGGAAATTGAGTATGCTTTAAAGCCTGTTTCAAGGAAGAATATTACATCTTGCTATGTAATATCATGGAAAACAAAAAGCAACGCATTTTTCACGGTACCATTACGCAGGGCTACCACATAAGGTGCTTTGGAGAAATTTGGACATAATCTGAACATAGCTGCTTCTCTCTAGATCCTAATCAACGAATGTAATTTTTCTGGTACTATACTCAGTATGCAATTATGAGAGCGAAAACAAAAGTTCTTTTTGTCGACGAATTACAAAAATGAATTTGGTTTGTTTAAATTTTCCATGTATAGGAGAAATCGAAACAAATTAAGGTTTTAAAAAGACTTTAAGAAAAAAATCATTTCCATTCAATTTGAAATAGCTTGAAATTTGCACTTAGTTAAAAATCAACCTGATAAAGTGTGAAAAGCTTGTCCATTGTTCGCTGTAATTCCATTATTGTCTATTACAAAGGAGGAAAACTGAAATCAAGGATTTCATCTTTAAATCAAAGAAAATGCTCAAATGGTATTATTCACGATTTCGAAGTGCATCAACCAGTGGCGTACACAGGATTCTGTCTTGGGAGGCGCAAGGGGGTATATATAATTCAATAATAAAATACAGAAGTTGTGGTATAAAATTTTATATTTATTTTTTAATATTTTCAGACGTAAGTCAAGTCGTCTTGTGGTGTTAGCTAACCTGTCAAGCAATGAATCAATTCATATGCGAATCCATTCAGCATGGATGGAAATTTCTAGCTATTAGTTTTGCGCGATTCAAATTTATCTGTTAGTATAAACGGGAATTATTAAAACAAAATGTTCGCGTGTACACCAAGTTAATGCCAACAATAGATAAGCTGGGTGATATGAAACAAGGCCGAGCGAAATAATGCCGAAATCTGAAATTTGCCATTATTGCATTTTTATAAAGTGAAATAAGGCCAACTACAACGTTGGGTCTTATCTCATTTTCACAAAGTGACTTATGCCGAACAAAGTTATGAAATAAGACCAAACAGGTATTCAAACGATATTCGTTAGAAAAAAAAAGTGTTATACCTTTATCGAATGAATTGTTTGTTAACTACACTCAATTGAGATTATTTCAGTAGCAGGCGAGCCTCGTGCTATCAACTAACTTTCTAACAATTGATTCAGATAATTTGGATTCTCCCTTTGAATATTGTGAAAGTTTCAGGAAAAGAGATGTTAAAGACAGTAAAAACTCTCCCGAACGCGTAGAATTCTAAATAAAAAAAAAAAATCTGTGGTAACCAACCTCTATCTCGTAAAGGAGTGACAGGGAAAACTTAAGGATGGACACATCGCTATATCCACTAACGACTGGGGGGAAATTCGCACCCCATAGTGCGAATTTCCCTTGCACGCCTAGTAAAAGTGAAATTCGCACCAGAGCGAATTTCACCCTATAGGGGGGAAATTCGCACAGTAATTTTTTTTTTAACTAAAAATGCACATACAGTATAAAAACAGTCGAAAAAATGATAGTGCGAATTTCCCCCTTATAGGGGGAAATTCGCACCGCTGTAATTTTTTTTACAGAAATCACAGATTCATAAAATTTATAACATAGCGTAAAGGAATATTACAAAATATGACTTTAGAGATCCGAAAGGAATTCTATACCTTAAAGAATGTTCACATAAACAGAATGTTATCTTGTAAGTAGCTATGTATAGCTTCAATTCAAGCAGTTCAACTTTTAATCGAGACGATTAATCTGTGTGCGAATTTTACAAGAGCAATTATTTTGGTGTGAGTTATGGCTTCGCATTTAAAACATGGTGCGAATATCACGGGTGCAATTATTAGAAGAATAAATAAGAGCATTATAAATTAAACAAGGTATGAATGTTACAGGTGCAATTTTTGAAAATTCGAGCAATAGCCTTTTACTTTAAACGTGTTGCGAAACTTATACATGCAATTTTTAGCAGTTCGAGTAATAGCCTTCTACTTTAAGCGAGGTCCGAATATTGCAGGTACAATGTTTGACAGTTTGAGTGATAACCTTCTATTTTAAATAGGGTGCGAATGTTACAGGTGCAATTTTTGAAAATTCGAGCGATAGCCTTTTACTTTAAACTACTAAACTACCTTTTACTTATACATCAAACAAATATCATCTCTATTGGAATAAGATATGTATATTCGAAGGTGAAAAAAGAAGGTTTGGACTTAATTATAATTGATACATATACTAGAGGGCTATATCTTTCAAGCGGCAAAAAATTGCATATATAAGATTCGCACCCTATTTAAAATAGAAGGCTATCACTCAAACTGCCAATAATTGTACTTGCAATATTCGGAACCTGCTTAAAATAGAAGGCTATTACCCGAACTGTCGAAAATTGCATGAATAAGATTCGCACCCTGTTCAAAGTAAAAGGCTATTGCTCGAATTTTCAAAAATTGCAATTGTAGCATTGGCAATTTATTTATACTATAAATAAATAGAAGGCTGTCACTCGAAATGGCAAAAATTTGACCTGCAACATTCACGCCCTGTTTAAAGCAGAAGGCTATTACTTGAACTACCAGGAATTGCATGTATAAGATTCGCATCCTGTTTAAAGTAGAAGGCTGTCATTCGAACTACCGAAAATTGCACGTGTAAAATTCGCACCCTATTTAAAATAGAAGGCTATCACACAAACTGTCAAAAATTGTACCTGCAATATTCGGACCTCGCTTAAAGTAGAAGACTATTACCCAAACTGCCGAAAATTGCATGTATAAGATTCGCACCCAGTTTATAGTAAAAGGCTATCACTCGAACTTCCAAAAATTGTACCTGCAATATTCGCACTCTATTATAAGAACACTGCTTTCACTCCAAAAATTGCATCTGTGACATTCGCACCCATATTTTGTAATATTCCTTTACGCTATGTTATAAATTTTATAAATTTGTGATTTCTGTAAAAAAATTTACATCGGTGCGAATTTCCCCCTATAGGGGGGAAATTCGCACTATCAGTTTTTCGATCTTCCCTATAGGGTGAAATTCGCTCGGGTGCGAATTTCCCCTACATGCCACTAACATGTGTCTGATTATTTCAATACTGCAACATTTTGGTTCAACAACTACCAACCAAAAGAAGCGTGAATTTTTCAATAGTCGAAAAAACGTCGGAAGTAATGAAATTTATCGGACTACATGTTGCACAATATTAAGGTTGAGCATTTTGTCGTTGACATTTCTAAGTATGTTCTAAAAAAACTACATAATACTTATGTCGATTTCGATGGGACCATTTCAGTGTTGCGCTTTTCCTGGCAGCGGAGAACTGGGAACACTGAAGTTCATCGAACATATTTCTGCCATATTCCTTGTATTTGTTGACACACGTCTTATATACACGGAACTGTCAAACGTAATAGATGCTGTTTATTGATATATAGAAACAAATTTCTTCCTATCTGTATGCCAATTACCCAAATAAATTTTTTTACTTCATTTAACTCCAAAATTTCACAAATAATCCCGACAGTACACTTTGACAGAGCAGATGACAATGCAACTTAAATATGAATTTGTAACACCGACAAAATATCCAGTGCCAAGTAGGGGAAGTAAGTGCAAAACTCATGTTGCATTTCTGCTATAAAAATTGTCTCATCGAACATTTTCAGTGTTGCATTGCTGGAAAAAGTGCAATACTGGTGTTGCACTGAAGTCCCATCGAAATCGATATTAGTTTTCTCTTTCCTTGTCGCATTGTCATTTCATCCGGTGTTTGGTTTATGTTTAATTTAACATACCCATACTAACACCGACTAAGTGATGAAAAGAATGTGTTGTTGACCGTTTATTTACTAAACGTTTCACTGCACCGAGATTGTGTTAAGCTGGTTATGATAGTCATTATTTTATCAGTTGACTTTCTGGTCCATATTAGAGTTGAAAGTATCCGGATAATTTGATAATGGGATTATCCGGAATAATTAGGATCCAATTTTCAAATCCGGGAATCCGGATAATCCGGATCCTTGTATCCGGATCCGAACTATACGGATCTGGATCCGAACTATAGAGATCTGGATCCGAACTATATATATCTGGATCCGAACTATCCGGATCTGGATCGAAACTATCCGGATCTGGATCCAGACTATCCGGATCTGGATCCAAACTATCCGGATATGAATCCAAACTATCCGATTCTGGATTCGAACTATACGGATCTGGATATGAACTATGCGGATCTGGATACGAACTGTACGGATCTGGATCTGAGATATCCGAATCCAGACTAAGCAAAAGGGGTACAAAATATCCACCAGATTGCATTGTTTCATTGGCAGTTTATATTTTCTCAATTAAGCAATGCAATTTGGATAAAATTTTGAACCACTTTTGCTTAGTCTGGATTCGGATAGTTCGGATCCAGATTTCAGGAATAGGATAGTTTACAGGATCCGGGTATCCAGATATCCGGATATTAGGAATTGCGGATCCAATTATCAGCTCTAGTCCATGTATGACCAAAAAAGACACTATAATCATCGCCGAACCGAAACTATTAAGTCCGGTGACACACAATGGATACAAATTCGATACATCGTACTAAAAACTGGTGTTGTTATTTTAGAACATTTTCGTGTATATATCCCAATTTAGAGCAAGGGATTACACTCTCGCGTGTTTTATTAAATATGTATGGGTGTACTTAGTTTGTGTGCATATGATCATATGGAAATGTTAAATCAACTACATATACCATGGGTTGAGACACACTCGATACAAAAAGCCAGGTTTTCCGTCGTGTCTATTTTTGAGTGTGTATCATCGTGTGATAGAGAGGACTAAATATGAATAGACTTACTCAGAATGGATTTTTAGTAATTCAACTCTTAAGAGGATAAAAGTGCGTGTTTAAGTTTGTATGGAAAAAATATGTACCATACACAGGGTGTTTCCGTCTAGGGTGATCCATAGAGCAGGAGGTGATAGTACTCACCTAGAGGGAAAAAAAATTGACTGGCAGCGGAGGTCCACATCAACCATTTGGGAGTTACAGGTTGATTAAGAAAAAAAAATAGTTTTTCACAAAACACCCTGTATCTTGAAAAGTTCAGGGCGTACGGTTACAGTTAAGAGCTAATTATATGCAGAGCTTCATGCCATTTCCAACAATTGCTCAACCAGCACCATACCCTTCTCCTCGCAGGAGTTATTTTGGTCTAAAATAAAAATTTAGGATTCTCTTACCTTTTGTTTTATTTTGACCTCTATTTGTTTTGCAAAAAAGTCATCAACATAACTTTTTTGTATAAAAACTTAAAACTGTGAACTCTCCTCTTTAATTTGACCTATTGCACTCTATGTCCTCACTGTAGTCGTTAAAGAGTTATGAGCTCATAACCTATTCAGGTCATACCAAAATTAGACGATTTTTTTAATTTTTATTTACGATTTTCGCTCACTAAGGGACAGAGCTGGGCAAGTACCAAAGAAAAAGTACTTAAGTACAAGTACAAGTACCGGAGACCTGAGTACTTCAGCGTAAGTACAAGTACCGCATGTATGAAAAGTACTTGTAACTAAGTACTAAGTCTATAAAAGGTACTGAGTACTTTTAGAAGTATACTTTTTAAAGTACTGGCAGTAATATAATGAAGTTTGTCGAGTTCAGTTAATAGATATTAATAAATAAATACCTTTTGAAAACTTTAATATGTATAGTAACTATTTATAGTTTTTTATAGCTTTCGACGCTGCAGGTAGAGTAAAACTTTCACCTCTCCAATAATGCATAACAATTCTAAGAAAAAAGTTTCCAGTAAATTTCTAAGAAAAAATTGAGGCCTTCCCTACATCAGGTCGAAGCATCGTTGATTTTATATTGGAGTAAGGCATTGCCTGCTTTCACTTGGTTATGTCCACTGACGTATATAGTATGCACTGCTTACTTTTCTATTTTACGTGGGAGCTTGTGTCAAAAAGAGTTCGTACGTCGGTGCCAATATTCAAAAAAATCATTGGTGGGAAGTTGAAAAAGTGTACACGCAGCTCGGAAGGTGATTTTAATAAAACATTTAGAATTTCTTCTGCGTATCTAATGAATATATTGTCTTTGGTACAACAGTTTTTATCAGTAATAACCCTAAATGATTAATTTAAAATCATGTATTTCGACGAATCCACTATTTTACTTGTTTTCAGTTCTCTCTCAGTTGCTTGGTGCTTAGACCGAAATAGTCAGCAATATAGAAGTGAGCTCACATTCTGCAGTGTATTTCTATGAACGTAGTCAGTCCATATTATATATGTCAGTGGTTATGTCATTAAGTCGAGGCATCGTAGATTTTATATTCGAACGAGACGTTACTGTTTTTTTTTCCTACTTGCCCAGTCTTGTTTGTATGGTTTTAGTTTGTCTCAGGTTCTGCCTTGACGCGTGAGTGCGGCATATGCTTTGATAGTTCTTTGCGTACTTTAAAACTCGACAAAAAAGGAGTTGCTCTAGAGATTGTGTTTTCTTCTCTACGAAGAGTTAAATATTTGTAGGTACTTAATATACTCAGAAATACATAAGTAAAAATCTTGGTACTTAAGTACAAAACTAAGTCTTAAGTACAAGTAAATAGACGCTAGTACCTATGTTCAAGTACTAAGTAGTGGCATTTCAAAAGTATTGAGTAATAAGTCTTAAGTGACGAAAATGTACTTTAAGTAGTACTTAAGTCTTTTTTTACTTAAGTATTGCCCAGCTCTGCTAAGGGAACAACTTATCTTTAAAAATAGGTTTGAGAATAGCTTTGAGAAAAGGTTAAGAGCTACTAACTAACGGCTAGAGTTAGGACATAAATTAAAGAGGAGAGTTTACAGTTTTTATAAAAAAAAGTTATGTTCATGACCTTTTTACAAAACAAAAAAATAGAAGTCAAATTAAAAAAAAGGTATGAAAATCTGAAATTTTTATTTTAGACCCCAATAACTCCTGAGAGGGGAAGGCAAAGAAGTGGAAAAGCCATGAAGTTTTGCATACATTGAGTCCTTAACTAAGACCGTACGCTATGTACTTTTTTAAGATACAGAGTGCTTTATGAAAAACTAGATTTTTTTCTTAATCACCCTGTAATTCCCAAACGGTTGATGTAGATACCCCCCCCCCCCGGCTTACAATTCGTCTAGTTGAGTACTATCACATCCTGCTCTATGGAGCACATAGACGGAGAAACACGCGTCTATTACTAATTTTCGAAACATACCCTCTAAAGCGGTGCAAAAAGGGACCAACATTTTGTATGGAAATCAGTTATTAACGTAATTTTTATGTTTGTAAAAAGCTTTTCGAAAATTCACCAGAATTTGTTTTTGAAAATTATTTGACACTTACGTCATGGGAGCGTGTCAACATACATATATTTTCCTCCATGCCAATAAAATCCGGTTAATTAAAACCAGGGATCGTAACGGTTATGAGTTTTAATGTAAAAATTATTATTCAGTGGATTTAGCTATGACTTTTACTTTACAAGTTCGAACAAAATGGTTGAACTTTACTTACGTATGATTTCAATTCTTGTGAAAGGTTTCTATTTAACAAATAGGAGATGATTAATATTTTTTACATGAAGAATAAAAATCATTTGCTTATTTTTATGATTCTGAATCACAAATAAAAATCACATTGTGATTATTAATATTTCTTGGTCAAGAATAAGGTAGAGGTACTAGTAGTTGACCAGCTAAGAAAAGTTTTCCACGCGAACAATAGTAACCACTTGCTCTGTCACCAAATAGCGAGAGTAGACGCCTGAAGACACTGTTTAAGTCTTCTAGATTATGTAACAAGGGGGCCTATTCTTGAATAACGAAGGCAAATTCCGTATTCGTTATACTGTCAAAACCATTCGGAATCGACACATGTGATATTTTTGAAATCCTCATTCGTTATATACCGAACGCAAAACCTTCGTTATTTAACGAGTGGGTTCAACCATTCGTTATGCCAAACGAAGAGTGAATCAGCTGCTATTTTACGGATGATAATGGGAGATAAAAGATGTGCGAAATGTCATATGCTCAAATAACTAAAATAATTGAATTTTTAGAGAAAAACTCGAAACTGAAATTTGGTAAATGCGATAAATCTTCCAGTTCAAAATACGCCACGGAATTGTGGTAAAAGCTAACATCAGTATTAAATTCCGTACTCGCTACGGAAAAGGACTGGAAAATTTATATTAACTTTTTAATGATATTATATTCAAAACAAAGCTAATAGAAAATTTCCAGAGTTGGGAGGATTCAAAATGTGTGGTGAAAGGAAAATTTGCGACGGCAAAAAACATTTGCATGACACTGGTGGAGGTCCTCCTGCGAAATATTTTTCCTATCCAGCGATGAATTAAGGGTGCAGGAATTGATTAACGATTGACGTAATTCATTTTCTATAGATTCTTCAACAATTTCAGATGCAAACAATATTGACAATTCACTGAAACTAGCTATTTTTTCCAAATTATATTTTAAAACATGAAACAGTTGACAATATTCATTTTCTAAATTGACAGATTTAATCTTACCACACTCGTTATGTTGAAAAACTTTTTCACCACTTCGACTTTATAACGATGAGGTTCAAGAATACGAACGAGGCATTGGACCATTCGTTATATAACGAATTCGTAAAAGAATCGAATAGACCCCAAGGTCACTTTTTCAAAAAAGTTTACTAATACAAATTTAAAAAACATATTTAAAAACTCAGTAATTGCGCCAATCTTAAAAATGAAGGATCTAGTAATTGGCAACATTCATGCGCTTTAGTAGATGGTTTGCATTTAGGTAAAGTGCGCCCAAAATAATACCGTGATTATGGAAAAACTGGCTTGTTTGGAAGCTTAAAAGTGAGGCATTTCCATCATTAAAAAGAATGGCAGGAAACAATGCTGTTTCATTACAATTAAAAATCCGTGACGGATCCGTCTAAGATAGTCTCAAAATTGTTCTCAGTTATATACTTAAGAAGATCAGTTGAGTATATTAGAACTGGTGATTGGCGATTCACTTCTTTGATAATACGTTCCACGCTAGTTATAAGTTCTTCGATCGTAATTGGGAAACTAACTGCAGCCATTTTTGGAATCCACTGACGGATCTTAATCTCTTCAGCTTGATTTTAAATTGGAGGAGGTCCCATCTATCCCTTCATAGGCGATTTATCTTCCACTTTGTATTTAATTGAATAAATGCGTTTGATTTTCCGTTGGCAAGTATTTATAATGACACGCAAATGGCAATTTTAGAAAAGTAACCTTCTAAAACACAGCATAAGTAGTACAAAATTTAGAATTATATTTTGTACTCCTTACAATTGTAGATATAAAATGGAGATACATTATAAGTCATAAACAAAATTCAACGAGTTACGTCAGTAACTGACCACGCCTGTCAACTTCAGAAAGCTGTTCAAAAACAATATTCAGTATTTGACCGCTTATTTTTCAGGTTAGAATAACAAAAACGATGCATTTATCACCTATAAATATATATTTTACCTGAATGGTATAGATGTTCTTAACAGAAACGTGAAGGAAATAAAAATATATTGCCATATTAGTCACCTTATACCATAAACACACATGTATTATTGATGCCATGGTATTCGGAAACAACGTGATATACTAGATTTATGTCTTTATATACTAGTTGGATACTAGCTGAAGTACTAATCTGGTATACCGTGAACGTACCTAATATTGAAACACAACAATTTTTGCTGGTATCCTAATATTCAATCCTAGTAGAGACGGTTTTCTATTGATACCACTGCCAATTTATATAGCGGGAAAAAGTTACAACAAAATTTTACATTTTTTTTACAAGCTATTTTTAATTCTATCAAAAATTTGTGTTAAAAATGGAAAGTGCAAGTTTTTATAAAAGGAGGAAAATTTTGTCTAACAGCAAGACTGCAGAAGTAATCAAATTTTGAACCTAAAGCTTAGTATGGATTTCGGGTATGAATAGTATTAGTAGTAATATTTAACGCGGTCTCCAAAAAATAGCATTTTATTGCTGGTAAAAAAATTGAAGTAAGTATTATGTGGAGAAAACGAAGTGACAGTTGTTAAAATCACAATTAATCGGAAATATTTTTGAAAATGTTAAATGATTATTATTTATAAATGATTAAAATCATCATATCGCCGACGAAATTGTTGCTGCCGCAGATCTAAGTGTGTATCATCGTCAAACAAATACATGGGAAAAACTAAATAAATTCGCTTTGTGAACAATCAAAAATATGTCAAAGTTTTGACCACATTTTAATGCTCCGCATATTAAAATGGTCAGAAAAATTAGTGGAGACTTACAAAACGCCATCTATCAAATAACAGAAAATATGGCACTGTTTACTAGCGAACTCTGTACTGTACTAGTAAAGACCTCAGCAACATTTTTGTTTAAGATTTTACCAGCGGTAAAATTTATATGGAAATGACACTTTTTACCTGAACTCTGTACTGTTTTACTCGAACGTACTAGGCTTAAGGATAAAAAAAAAATATAGCATAAATATTACTAAGCATATTATAGTTCAAAGCTAGCGATTATCTTTGTCCACTCTCTCCGATTGACCTTCCATGAATTATTTAAAATTAACAATCTTCTATAAAGAACTGCTCGTCTTTTGCTCCTAATTGCTGATAACTTTAGCTGCGCGTTTGACCTCTCCAACAAATTTTGTTAATAATAAATTAATTTATTAACAAAAGTGTGTCGGGGATCGGCTATACTACGTGGTATACCTTTGACCTGGTATCAATGGCATGGTATTAATACCATATGTGTGTCCACTGTATTAATGAATTCAGACGTCCATTGTTGCTATGCATACTTCATTTCGGATGTTATTGTTTTGAAATTTAACCAACAGATGGCATGGCATCCGAGGTTGACTTTCATTAAAAGTGCACAGCTTATAAAAATTTTATTTTTTACATTTTTTCTATAAAATCGTCAACTACTTGTACCTTACCTTAATACTCATGAATAGATTTGTATTTTCCTAGTCTACAAATAAAAATCTCCAAGTGTTTTCCCTCGTTTTTAGTCGACATATAATTCTTATTGTAGAATGCTAAAGTTATCAGTTAATAACAAATGAAAGTAAACTGTGATAATTCTTATCAAATAGTATATGCGGATGACGATGTGCAGATGTTAAGATTTTCGTTACTTATCGTTAGACCTCATATTTCATCATCTGAACCACTGACATACAATAAGAATGGACTGAGCCTTCTGCTTCAAAAATGGCACAAATATTGAACAGGCTGTGAAAACCCTTTATTTCGTACAATTGTACACCGATTCATATTATTTGGAAACACTAAAGATGTTGAAAAATAGTAATATATTACATAAAAATTATTTAGGAAGTCAAAATGGTTTTAATTAACACAAAAATTAATTTTTAATGTTACTGAAAAATTTGCTCGGCTGCAGATTTGATGTCAAACTTTATTGAGCTTGTAAGAGATAGACGTATATAAGCAATATATTTGTCTCAATTTTTATGTCAATTCCAATGCATTTCAATTAATACAGCCGTACTGTTTTCAAAATTTGTTACAGTTCATTTTGAGCTAGAAAGAGTTAAATAGATTTTAGCCAAAATTTGTGCCATTTTTCACTATAGGAATTAGATAGGATGGCTTAGTCCATTCTTATTATATGTCAATGGTCTGAACACTAGCATGATTTTTTACAGCGCCGTAAATACTTAGTTCATGATCAGAATCATAAAAGTTATTTGGTGATTTTTATTAGTCGACCAGAAAAATAAAAATCACTTTATGATTATTATTCTTGATTAAGAAAAATAAAATCACGATGTGATTTTTAAATCTGATTAGGAAACGATTTTTATTCTTGACAAGAAAAATATTAATCATTTTCCAACGATTAATTATTGATGGCTTCGAAAAATCGAAACCTTACAAAAGCATTTAACGGGGACTGAAACCCTAAAATATAAGTAAAATTTTACTATTTCGTTCGGACTTTAAAAGTAAAATTTTACTATTTCGTTCGGACTTTAAAAGTAAAATTTAAATATAATTGGTTTAATTTTTATACAAATTATTAATCACAAATTTTGTAATTTTACAATTTTACAGATCCCCTTCCGCTTAATAGCTGCAGGTAGGTGTAGAAGAGATCTTAATTGAAGAAATATTTCTGTGTGAATTTCTCCACGAGAATTTGAAAAATAATCGTTATTTACGAACCCTGATTAAAACATAAACGCCGGCCACAGATTACAAGATCCTATGAAATTGACATGCATAACTACTTTAGTTTAGTTACGTTGCAGTTTATATGCGTAGTAAGAATTCCATGCGAACATAGCTCCCGACTAAAGCTAGAACATATATGTATATGATAAAAGTTCCATTATGATTGTTACGGTTGTACACGAGGTGTCGCTGCGTGGTTTTTTTTTCAGTTCTTACTTGAATTTTCCAGAACTACAGCTGTTAAATAAAATTCAAACCACTCCGATCAAAAACAACATAAAATTTACCAAACCACTCCATAAAGCGAGAAACACAGTGCTCTTTTCTCCAACCTGTGCCGACTTTACGAACTTTGACAGTTCCTGTAGAGTTGATTTAACTAAAATAGGTAACTTTTTACTCTGTTTTAACTTTGACAGCTTTGACAAGCAACTTTTTATCATCATTTACTGCATGCATTTTTTACGGAAAAAAGGGTAGGAAAGATTTGTTTAGAAAATTTGTGAAAAATTTGTACAATTAAAACTTATTTCTCAGTAATTAATAATTACAAAATAGCTGGAATTCTCAAGCTAACGGCCCAATTAACTGCTATCATAGATGGCACAAAAACTGGATGTCGCATGCATTACCAAAAAAGTATACAAAATTGATATGGCTGCGTGGTCCATTCCGAAATGGACTATAACATTTGAAATGATGTATACGTCAAATAATTCAAATTTTTTCGTATCTGAAGTGTTGAGGAAGTCAATCAAATGTATACAAAACTGCTTTATAAAAACATTTACTTTCGGCACGCTCTAAAACATGCTATGGTCTATTCCAGAATTTCACAATCTGTATACTCTGTACTACTAGTATGCCATGCGGCATCTAGCTCTATGCTGCCCCACGCCCCATCCAACATCAACGTGTGCACGCCACTGACACCAGCGAAAAAATACAGAAATTGAGAAAGGTTATATCGGCATTTATATCGATATTTAGTTAGTTAGTCCCCCTGAAATGAATGATAAAATTCAATATGTTGGGAAAAAATGTATAAAATTACATAAAAATTTCGACATATGTATCAGTGTGTGTGTGCGTGTGCATCGGAGTGTGAGTGCAATCAGTGGCGGGTCTTATCAATAACATAACCTTATAATCTTACTGGTAAGATACCTCTTTGATCGCTGGGTTGAAAAGTTTGATTTTTCTGCATCAATTTTGAGCTTTAAAACGTGAAAAGGGAAATGCTGAGTTGTGCCGTTATAAGGCTGAACTAAAATAGACGTATACGTAAGTACATTTAATTACTTAAAGCGAACGCGCCCTTTAATGTAACAGGCGTAGGTACACAAATTAACTTTTACTCGTGTGAGGGGAACTTTCGTTAAGTTTAAAAGTCAAATTGCAGTCAGTAAAGAGGTGCGGTAAAAATCGCTCATTCCGTAAGAACGCGATGTGTCAAACAGTTAAATTATTACTAAATGATTAAAAGTAAAATGTAAAATTTAAAATGAAATAAAAATGATACTGCGAATTAATAGGAAGCACAAATCTTCAATTAAATCAAGTTCCATTTGTTAATTTTTCCACTTTTACCACTTTTTAAAATTGAAAACATTAAATATCAAGATAATAACTATCTTAGCGGTACTAAGGTCAACGCGCTAAATTTGTCTTTGGGTTTTGATTAGAGATGGCACTACCAGTAAGTCTCCAAAAAATTTAACTTAAATTTATCCGTCCGGGTGGTTCTTTAGCGCGCTAAAAATATTTATTGTCAGAATTCTGAGATTTAATAAATTTATTGGCCGGATTTTTGTAGTTAACGTAGTTTTGTACGTCTTTGCTGTAAGTATGATGAATTGGGTTTCTTCTCGTGGCCGTATTTTTTAATATTATTGTTATTTTGTTTTTATTGTATACATTATGCATATTATTTTTTTATTTTTAATACATATTTCCAAATAATTTTAACTACCTGGTTTTAGAAATATTATTACCGCGCGTTGATTTCCTTAAAAAAAATTGCAAAATTCTTCTTCATATTGTTTTTAATATATCTTTAGCTCTAAGTCTCCGCTGTCATATTTTAGCTGGTAAAGAACGGTCCGATATTGGAGACCCGCTAAAATTTAGTTTAGCGCGGACATTAGTAGGTACCAGGCTTAAGCAAATCTCAGTCTCGTTCAATTTCGTAAAGTTATTTACTTCTATTGTAGTTCAGGCTTTTATCCTGAAAGAGCAATATGCTAAGGTCAATGCGCTATATTTGGCTTTTGTGTTTTGATTAGAGATGGCACCACCAGTAATTCTAAAAAAAAAAATTTAGGTTTAATTTATCCGCCCAGGCCGTTCTTTGGCGCGCTAATGTCGAGTCGACCCAATTTCAACTCGAGCCGCGTATACATAGAGTTGAACCCTGCATATAAAAATGGTATCTACAATACAAAGGATGTTGCGGGCATATGGTATAGCCTATCTAAAGAACTCAATTTTCTAAAAGAGAATTGAGGGCCTGTCCGGATCCAAGTCTTAACACAACAAGCTCAGCTATTATAATAGTTCGACGAATACGAAGCTAACCGGTCCTAATTCGCAGCAAACAGCGAACAAACATAACCTCACAATACGTTGTCTATTTAAATAAGTCAACTCGAACCTTGACTCAGTGATCAAGCTAACCAAATGTCAAAACTGTTATACAAACTAGCAAAGCTCGGTGGCATAGACATGGATTCGGATAGAGCTTGTCTCGATGTTACGTCACTAGCTGTAATAACAAGACGAAGACGAAGGCTTGGATCCTGACACACCTAACCCACACCCAACAATCTTCTTAAGGAACCCCTCAATTTTTTCTTAGAATTTTATTGGATATTTTTTCATTAGAGTTTGTATGCATTTTTAGCGGCCGACAATGCCACGCATGAAAGTATTGTATCTGAAAATAACTCTATTCGGCCAATAAAAGAATGAAACTTCTGCCGAAATATTTTCTGTACATTTCTAAGAAAAGATGAATGATTATTGCTTAACTACGCTCATAAAATTCTAAGTCACACGTAAAGTGGCTCTTATATGCACTTTTCACAATATCACCCCTTCCAGTATATCGATTTTGAGCAAAAATTTATAATTCCTCATTCTCTGCATCGAGACGAATGATTTGAGCCTAACCCCGGGTTTCCGAAACTATGTTCCGCGGAACACAACTGTTCCGAAAAACCTGACAATTTAAAAATTTATTATACACTTGCAACATTCTAATTCATATTGAAGGGCGAGTGATGAGAAATTAGTGATGGGAAAATTAGTCGAGTGACTAAAAATATCGATGTTTTTATAACCGATTAGCCGATATTTTTAGTCGATTATTTTCGTGCGATTTTTCTTACACATCGATTAATTTATCTTCGAGTTTTCTATTTTTGTGAATATTAAAAAAAAATCTCATTATTTTTCTGATTCCTATTTCCCAGTTTCATATTTACCGTCATCAAAACGACGGTTGCTGTTTTAGAAGCACTGTAGGTATTGTGTGCAGGTACGCAAAAAAAAAAAAAACTACAGCCGCAATAGTTTTGGTAAAATTGTAATTGTAACACGACATGTTTTTCTGCTGTTTGTGTATCTAGGAATTGTGAAAAATTGTGTGTTATCGTGGTATTATCGAGATTATCAATATCTTTATCAAATTTGGCAGCTTTTATGCTGTGTTTTGAGAAATAGAACGTTCTAGGAATTTTGAAAAATTATTGAATAGGTGTGATCAGGAATCGTAAATAACTGTTATTTTTGGCAATCAGATAAAAAAGTCCCATTAAGACTGAATGGTATACATGAAACGTAATCGCAAATTGTTTATAATTGCT
This sequence comes from Dioctria rufipes, assembly GCA_963924295.1. Lineage (NCBI taxonomy): Eukaryota > Metazoa > Arthropoda > Insecta > Diptera > Asilidae > Dioctria > Dioctria rufipes. The sequence goes on along the minus strand of OZ002744.1, from coordinate 34,726,229 downwards.
AAAAACCTTTTAAGTCTCATAATAAGAGTTTCAATAATTTTATTTTATTTTAAAGTTAATTATAACTGTTCCGAAGACTTAAAATAAATAAAAGTCTTCGGTAACAGTTATAATTAACTTTAAAATAAAAGAAAAAATTATTGAAACTCTTATTATGAGACCTCATTTAATACAGTTCAAAATAGGGGCCTTTAAGCTCATTTGGTGATGTTGAAATAATTTATTGTATCGACTCACTCGAGCACTGCCCCGTAATTCCTTGATGTTTTTTATCCGAAACTGTGCGAATGTGCAGCAGTTTACCATCTTTTTATATTTCCTCGGGCAAAAAATAATCATCTTTATAGGATGTGTAACAACCAATCTACGGTGTGTTTTGTAAAAACCTAGTATATTTCTTTAATCGCTCATAACTCCGAAACGGTTGCGATACCTCTTCCCACGCCATCTAATTTTTTGTTGTCTATGTAAGTACTATCACCTCCTTTTTTTGGACCACTGATACGGAAACAGTCTGTGAATTCGTTACTATTTTCTAATTTTTCTAATATGCGGATATCCGGATACCCGATTCCAGAAACCGAGAATCAAATACCAAGATTTGCAAGAATAAAAGATCTGTGATAGATCCATTATGAGACTTAAATAAATAAAAGTCTTCTCTAACTATTATAACTGGGTGTAAAATATAAAAATCCCAGTCAAACTGTTATCGAAAAATTGAAAAGGTAAAGTTTTATGAGACTTTTCTTTGGTATCAATTATGGACTGACTGAAATTAATAAAAATTTACGAAAACAGTTATCTTGAGAATAAAAAATTAATCTTCTTATGGGAGTTTTATGAAGAGAACTTTTATTAATAAAAGTCTGTGATAACTCTTAGAATTGAATTAAAAGTACAAAAATCTGTAAAGTGTGTTATTATGAGACTTTAAAAAATCAAAACAAAGTCTTTTGGGACTCCTATCATAAGACTTAAATAAATAAAAGCCTTCGGTAACAGTTATGAATGTCTAAAAAAAAAAAATACATTTAATAAAAAACTATTATCTTATGACCTAAAAAAAAGGTAAATTTTAACTATCATTTCAAGATTTTTTTCAAAAAGTCCCATAACATTTACAGTCCCCTGATGCAGGGGCGCACCGAGAGGGGGGACGAACGGGACCGGTCCCTCTCCAGAATGTCAGTTTTCTGAACATAATTTAAAAAGTTCGTATAAAATGTGGTCTATATATAAGGCGCTTTCGGCAAGCACATTATCAGTGAGACAAGTGAGATATTCTCAGTTGGCTCACTGAGACTGCACTTTTGGGGAACTGTCTCAGTTCCATATTGAGCTACCAAATTCGAACGCAACCACTGAGCAACTGAGACAAGTGAAACTGAATTTTCTTGTCTCAGTTGACTCAGTTTCGTTATTTTGTGATTTTAATTACAAATAAAAGTTTAGTGAGCTGTTTGAATAAACTAACAACACTTTCCTCAATTTATTACTGTCCAATTATGTGTTCAAAATTATTTAAATGTCAAAATTGGCAAATCAGCTGATTTGTTTGAACTGAGACAACTGAGACGATTGCTCAAAGTTTTGTCTCAGTTGTCTCACTGAGACAGTGCTTGCCGAAAGCCCCTATTATTACAAAGTCCGATAAAATAAAATAAAACCTTTTAATCTACAATCTTAAGTGCTCAGATGGGTGCAGGGCGCAACTTTAAAACCCTATTTTTCTGACTTGTTAGGACTTGGAACACCTATGATCTCCCCCCAAGACAAATCCTGGGTGCGTTACTGCCCAGATGTGATGTTATGGAGTTGTGTTTTGCGAAATAGAACGTTCTAATAACGTTATAATTCTTAGGTAAGCATATTTTTGTAATACAACCAAAGGAATCTGGGTCGTAATTACAGTTACTGTGCTAGTTATTGATCTAGAACTTTCGCTTATTGTGTGACCATAGTAATACTGTATTGAAATTTGAAATTATTACTGAATAAAAAAGATTGTGTATATAATACGACGTCAAAGTTCATTAGCCATTTTTTTTTAATATATACTTAATATATAAAAAAATTTGGAAACGGTAAATACTTATATTATTTTTTCAAAACGAAGTCTAATTAGAATAATTGATTTTTATGATAAGAAATTATGTAATGTCGACAGTTATATTTTGCCTTTGAAATTGCTTTTTACAGTAAAATTAAAAAAATCCTGTTGTGTCGAATTTCAACATTATAAAAACGTCGTGCAATGTAATTACATATTTTATAAAATACATACAAACTATATTTATAAAATAGATTCATATTTTACAAAATAAAGAAGTATACATAATATTTCAAATCTCTTCGGTGATTTAAAAGTCTCAGGAATAATTCACATATGAATATTTTCTTTAATATCGATTTTTTTCGCTTTTTTTTGTTCATGGCAACCAAGTTGCTTTCTACGCTATCGTCAATCGCTCATAGCGTTACTTCAAAACGCTTTCGAAGTCACTATAGCGTGTTGCTCTGAAAAGCTCATTTTACCTAGGAGAAACGGCTAAATTTCGTCCATTCGTCGATATTTCTTTGGCGATGTTTTTTTTTAGTCGTCGATTTTTTTTTGCAATTAGTCGAATTAGTCGATTCATCGATACGCTTTCAAATTTTCCCCATCACTATGAGAAATCTCCACTAGTGATATGCAAAATTTTTACAAACGTATCGATGAATCGACTTATTCGATTATTTAGAGAAAAAAAAATGGAAGACTAAAAAAAAATCGTTTGATATTTTCTCCTAACGGATGACAAATTTTGTCACTTTAACGAAAGCTGCCAAGATTGACAGACCGGTCAGCAGCGCTAATAGATATTGTTCATAAATCTGATTAAAAATACAACTGGAAAATACATGTTAAATATTCAGCATATCACTGTGTATGTTCAGGAGTGGAAAGTCAGCTGGAAGTTTCATTAGTAAATCAATCAGACGTTATTAGGTCGACGTCCAGTCCTCTTATTATGCAAATGGCATGGTTTTAACTTTTTGCGCGATTTATAGCCGCAAATTCGTTTGGATATACCTACATGATTTTTTTTCGGGAATTCATAGAACTATTTTAGTTTTCTAGTACATTTTTGAAATTTTCTTAAAATATGCTTTTGTAATTTTTTACGTATTTTTATTCTACGTATTATTTCATGGAACCAAAATATAGCTTAAAATAGGATTTGGGTGTATACTTGTCGAAAATATAAATGAATTAAATTTGCATATAAATGTAACGATTAATTTGGTCTGATTGCTTACAATGTTGAATTTTGTCCATTTTGACGAGAAATGTGTTCTCATTACAGAATTTAAATATTATTCAGAAACTATCCATGGATTTTTGGTTGAAAGCAGGAACTTCAACAAATAGAAGGCCAAGTACTTCTAGTGATACGTCTAAAAACTGTAGTTTCTTCAAAATTTAATATTAAAGAACGAGTGCCATCTATTAACAGACCAAAACGGAAGTACGATGAAAGTTATTTAAATTTGGGATTTACGTATATTGGCAATTCAGATGCTCCTGATGCAATGTGTGTTTATTTTATAAACTACTCGCAAATATTTCTTTGGCTCCAGCAAAACTTCGCAGGCACTTTGAAACGATTCACACTAAATATAAAGGAAAAAGCATGAAATTTTTTAATAGACATCGTGATTCACTAGAAAAGTCCAAACTCCAAATGATTACAATGGCTAAAAATGAAAATGGACTTTGCAGTGAATATGCATTGCAAATGGATGAATCTACAGATGTACTACTAGTATTTGTTCGTTATACATATAATAAAAGTATTAAAGAAAGGTTACTGATTTGCGCATATTTACATGGCCAAACTACAGGAGAAGATAAATTCAACTCTATTAATGATTACATTACAAATCAAGAGATAGGTTGGGAGAAGTGTATTGATATTTGTACAGATGGGGCTCGAGCAATGGTAGGTGGTTGCCCCTTCTATGGATTCCTGATCACATGGGGATAATGGAGAATGAGAGGGCCAACTTTTTAGCGAGAGCTGGATCTGATTCTCCGTTCCTCGGACCGGAACCCGCCGTAAGCGTTGCTACCTCGAGTATTGGGTCTCTCTTCAAAGTGGATGTTCATAGAAAGCATTAGCAGAGATGGGCGAACCTGAATATCTGCAGGTGTACAAAACTGTTTCTTGATGGGCCCAATTGGAATATCTTTGATTTTCTCATGGGGCTCGAAACAAAACAATGTAGAACTGTGGTTGGCATCATTACCGGCCACAGGTCGTTTCACGCTCATCTGACAATGGTGGAAGTTGTTGACAGCCCTGAGTGTCTATCCTGCCTGGAGGAAGAGCCTGAGATAACCGAACACTTTGTCTGTGTATGTCCGGCCATCGCACGGAGTAGACTGGATACTGTAGGGTCTGCTCTTCTATCTCTGAATGAGCTGAAAAACCTTCCTCACCAAGACCTAATGGGGTTCATTAAGAGTACAGGAAGGTTTTGGTGAATGAGCTTCTAGCAGGACAGCACAATGTGCCGCTATGGCCTCCGTGCTTGGGATGGGGTCTCCTATCCCCCTATCTTATTTTAAAAAAAAAATGTAGAAAAGATGAAAGATGTTGTATTACGTATCCTGAAACTAGTTACAAGAGCCACCAGCAGTCATTGTATTTGGCATAGGTAAGCACTGGTGACTAAAAAAAATCCCACAAATTTAAAAAATGTTATGGATGAAGCCATGGAAATGATAAACTATGTAAAATCAAGACCACTTCAATCCAGATTATTTAAAATTTTGTGCGATGAAATGGGTAGTGGATACAAAGCACTTTTATTACATACTAAAGAGAGATGGCTATCCAGAGTAAAAGCAATATTAAGACTTCGAAGTGAGTTATTGGTCTTCTTGAAGGCAAAATATAATTCAGAACAAAATATTGTTCAAGTTTTAATAAATCCTTCATGGTTGATAAAATTTGCATATCTGGCATATATTTTTACCACATACAATGAAGTTAATTTACCACTACAAGGAAAAAGTATTGCAATTTCTAATACAAAATATAAAATTGCATTTTTTTAATAAAAAAAAATTACAATTTTGGATTTCATCAGTTGAATCTAATAATTTTGACTGTTTTCTTGCCTTACATGAATGTTTGAATGAAATAAATTTTAAAGTAGATGAAGAAGTTCCCAAAGTATTTTTAGAACACCTACATAACTTAAAAACAACTCTTTTGCAACATTTATATTTAAAACTAATTACTAAATAAATAATGTACTTTAATAATTTTTTTTGTAATTTTTACAGGTAGAAATAACCCAAGCTAAAGAATGATTTAAGTGTTCCATTAAAATTTCTGGGTTTGGGAAGTAAGGGAAAAGTTTGAGAAACCCTGGCCTAACCCATGGACATTATTTTTACGAATTTTAATATTTTGAGTTTTGGAAATTCTGTCAAAACTGAGACGATTGACATAATTGATTTCAGTCATTTAAATGTATGGCTAACACTCCTGCCATGGATATAGTCTTTTCCGAATTTTTATAACCTATAACCTGTTGTTCAACCCCCCCCCCCCCCCCCCCCCGCCCCCACATCTCATTCGCAACTTATCTTCATACTTTTAATCTTACGCCTTCCATCACCATCCACGATTGAATTGAAGACTTCATTTACACAAATATTTTTTAGAGCAGAGTATAATCTACCAAAAAACCTTGATTCATCGATGGACAACACCAGAACCATTATTGCACTCGTCTCTTTATACCAGGATAATGGAATCATTTATTTTGCAATTTTTGTTAAGAAATTCCACAAATCCACATTTCTTTTTTGTGCAAAATAAAAACATTAAAATTTACGTTAAAAAAAAACAAGGAGTTCGCTAATCTTGTTGTGCCCACTTTGAGTGCAAAATGTCCTTTTTGAATCTTCAAAAAATATTAAAAACTAAAAAAACTTGATTTTATTTTTGTATGATTTACATTCACCCCGCGGAAATTCCTTGTAATTAAAAAATTTAAATCTTCCACATAATTGCAAATGCAATATTTCTCATGTTAATGTTCAAGATATGTATGCACAGTATAAAAACCTTCCCTGCCTTAATCCATACAAAAATACCCGCCTTCATTAAAATTCATCCCAAACTCAGCTAGTTCTAATTGCTATGAATAGGTTGAAAACAGAAGCGCATATTTACCTTTGTTGTTGAAGCCACATAGAGATCTAGATGAACGTTTTGTGTGTCCTCATTCGTATTGAGTATACTTTCAGCAAAGTTATCTGGTATTCTGGTAGTGAATCCTGTCAAATAGAAAGCATAGATGAGTTCAACTATATATCAACCTTTGAAAACATTAAAGAAAAACACACACACACACACAACGTTAGAAATCACCTTTAGATTTCACCCAAAAACGAAATTTCGAACTGTCCGGATTATTTTGCTCCTTGCCATCCAAAGCCTTCAGGATACGAGCCTTTTTCTTTAGTGTAATTGTTTTTGTTTTCGCCTGATCTCCGTATGTTTTCAAAGCCCAACACTGAAATATCTGCAAAACGGACGAAAAAAGAACAAAAAAAAAATGTCAGCAAAATCTACTCAAAATATTTTACGCGGGGGTATTTGTATGGGAGAAATAACCTCAAACATCTGATCCTTCTCACTGCTTATTTTAAGTTTCTTTTTTGGTATTTCCTGTTTCGCCGCCTCCGCCTCAGAACAAGTCTGTACTGGAGAAGAGAATTTACGTTTGTTACTCTCTGCATCACTCTCACCACTTTCACTTTTTACTAAATCCACGTGTTTCTGAATTATTGTGGTGACATCATTCTCTTCCTCCGCCTCTTCCTCCCCCTCCTCGTCCTTCTCTTCAATAGAATCCTTTGAAGTTTCGTTGAGAATTTTCAAATTTGGAGATTTATTTTTAGGATATTCCAAACAATTTCGAGATGAATTTCGCATTTTTTTCTGTTCAATCTTCTGCCACCTGTCATAGATCATTGTATAACACTTGTTGGAATTATAACAGTTATCTTGACTACTATTAAACCTATCGGCCATAATAACACAAAGGGCAGACAAGACACAGCAGGACTTGATGATGGATTATGATTATGATGATATTAAGGATATGCAAATCATATAAAAGAACGTGTGACTATCCTTCACTAGTTGCTTTTTGTATAATAAAAAAAAAAAAAAACAGGACACACTTTTTGATCATAACACCGCAAATGTCAGAAACAGACTGAACTCGCAAAAATTATTTCATCCGGCATTTCTATAAACCAGATGGGAAGGAATCCTTTACTCCTGCTGAACAACTGGTGCTGCTACTGCTGCTGGTGGTATATGCTGTCGTAGAACAGCAAACAGGATTCGATGGTAAAAAACTTGAAAGTTGTCCTACCTCAATATTTTCTATTCGAGAATTTGCAGCGAGAAGAAGACGGCTAGAGCAACATTTCTGCTCAGACGCAATTTAAACCTAAATGCTGCTCTTTGTATATATAAAACACATCAAGAGTCCTTTTCTGACAAAATCTCTGTAGAAACCACGTGAGCTGGAGTTTTCATAAATCGTCCTGGCACGTGGTTGTTTAGGATTTATTCTTCCTGGGTATGAGACATAAAAGTATACACCAAAACAACGGACATGAACTATATACTATACAACTGTGCAGCAAAGGAATTCTGTTCTACATATATGCGATTGTAGATGGAGGAGAGGGAATTTTGTTTTTATGGTTATGTGTGTGCGTGACTGACACACATTTTTTTCTCTTCTTCTTTTTAAACGGAAGGATGAGTTCATGCAAGGACATCAGTTCAAGTTTTCACTTATTTGCATTTGTGTTACATACATATAGTGGATATACCTAGGTATATATATAATATGTTTACACAGGACTATTTCAGATATATAATATTATGTATATGACATAAGGCAATAGACTGCTAGATATATGTATTTATATAAAGGAAGAAGTTTTTTTGTTATTTTTTTTTTTTGCGTTTTTGTGAAGTTCAAATCTTGATGGGATGAGTTTGTCGCCGCAATAAAACCGGCTACATGAATCCTTGGAAGGAGGAGGTGTGTCCCATTTCGAGTCATCCTGGCGAAGAACACAATTGATTTATATAATTTTAAATTGTTTGGAATTTATGGATGCGCGTGTGTTGGTAAAATGTTTTCAGTTTTATAGATAAAGGATGTGTGGTGTGATCTAATTGGTACAAAAAAAAAAAAAACAAGTCAAGAAGTTTTCAATAGTTGAGAATTGGGAGGGGGGGGGACATATTCGTGTTAAATGAAGGGATATGACAATGATTTTCATTTAGTAAGTTATTAAAGAGCTCTAGGTAGATTTAGATTTTAGATTTAAGTTTATAGCGGGACGAGTGGGCTTATCATTGCACATAGCTGATCCAATAAAAAGGGTAAGCCAAATGCCTGGAATCTACATCGTACAATTAACCCAATATTAGCATAAGATGTGCTTCGATACTCCATCCTCTTCGAGGAATAACCTATACCTATACATCCGTTGGTAATATATGCCTATCTGATGCATGGGTTTGGTAAGTTTATAGTGTCCTATTAAGACTTCAATAATGGTCCTGATTTGATACCTAGATGACCTTAAAAATTCCTGGCTATTCCTTTAATGAATCTTTTAGTTAGCTGGAATCTATCATTGATGTCTATATCTGGTCCATTTGATTTTGGATCGAGTTTTGCATGGTAAGCTTCACTGTATTATAGGTGATATCGATAAGTGACAAGGATTCTCCTTTTTTGGCCAGTAAGCCTGCATTATTATTCTCATCAATTCCCGAGTGTTCTGGCATCCATTGTAGTGTTAGATGGCTCTGTGTGCCAAAGTATGTTAATGCCTGAATGCATTTCTACATTAATTTCATTTTGACCTCAGGTCAGGTGATAAGATGGCTTTCAATGCCACTTGTCTATCTGTATATATTACTTACATACATTTATTAGTGTAGGATGACAGGTTTTCGTATGCACATCTAGTGAGGATATACATATATCTGTGCCTGAGTATTTTCCTAGCCTTTGATAGATATATGTAAGCTCATGGCTTTACACCATATATTCCTGATCCTTCACCTTTTTCGGTCTTAGAACCGTCGGGGTACCAAATTAGGGCTTCGTTTTCCAGATTTGTATATGTTTCTTACCTAGTTGGTATCTTTATCGTGAATGAAAAACAGATGTTGTGTATTTAACTATCATTCTGGCTGATATCATATTCAGTATTGAATTTTACTCAATTCGTTCATTTATAGTGCATAGACTTTTAGCATAGACAAATTAATAACATACAAAGACTGGACACGTAGAACAAAAATATGCAACGCTTTTCTAGAATATAAAATTAACGATGCCTCGACGATGCCTCGACTTGGCACTTGATGACGTGCCAAAAGGGTAAAGGCCAAAACACAGTGAGAGCGACACAACAATATTGGCAACTTAGTTGGCGATAATGTCGCATTTAAAACACAGTGAACGCGACTCGACAAATGTTTTTAACAGCTATCCCTGTTTTATTTATTATAAAAGAAATGGCAAAAAGGAAAAAATTAAGGAAAATCGCTAGTATAGCTTATGCGGCTTACTTAAAATTGCAAAGCATAAAGAAAAAACTAAAAAGAAGACTATAAGATTTCTATACATGGGATGACATTTATTGCACAACATAACTTTTTCCCTCATTTTATCTATTAATTCCTCCTCAAAACCCCTAATTTGTTAAACTAATAAATGAAATTAATTTTATACAAGTTTTTAATAACTAGTTTATTTATTATTATCTTTTAATTTACTATGTTTCATAAAAATATCCAAATCCACATAACATGAATGTCAATTATTTACTGCCCACACAGAAATGTCAATTATGTTGGCGACTAATTTAGAGATTTTCCCAAACTTTTTGTTGGAAACTTATCGCGTCGCCCTCATTGTGTTAAGAATTTGGGACTTATTATATTCGAATCTTTGACAGCAACTAATTTACGGCGACTTTGCTGTGTCGTCCTCACTGTGTTTTGGCCTTAAGCTACCAATGCCTCGCTCCATACAAAATCACTGTTGCCTTGATCCGATGAAGAGAAGGCCACAAGTTTTTCTTAGAAATTTACTGGAAATTTCTTCCTTCGAATTTTTATGCATTGGCCGGGCCGAGAGCAGTGCCTCGCTCGAATATAAAATCTTACAACGATGCCTCGACCTGATGTGTAGGGAAGGCCGAAATTTTTTCTTAGTAATTTCCTGGACATTTTTGCCTTAGAATTCATACGCACTTTTGGAGGGCGACAACAATTTTTAGAGAGTAGACACTAGACAAGCAATAAGCAATTTTTTTTTTAGAAATTTACACAAAATGTTTCGGTAGAAGTTTTATTCATTTTCGTGGCCGACTAGACTTATTTTCAGGGGTACACGTACAGCATGTAAATCGTTGTTAGATTTTATATTCGAGCGAGGCACTATTCTCGGCTTCAGCCAATGCATTAAAATTCCAAGGAAGAAATTTCCAGTAAATTTCTAAGAAAAACTTGTGGCCTTCTCGTCATCGGATCGAGGCAACATTGATTTTGTATGGAGCGAGGCATTGGTGGCTTACCCTTTTGGCACGTCATCAAGTGCCAAGTCGAGGCATCCTCGAGGCATCGTTAATTTTATATTCTAGAAAAGCGTTGCAATTTTTATTCTACATGTCCAGTCTTTGTATGTTATTAATTTGTCTATGCTTTTAGAGTCCCATTCACTATACCAAAACTGTCCGGGCTCTGTACACCATCAATATACAGTCTCTTTTTCAACACATTGATGAGCGCCTGTACTGTAGGTTCAATAGTGTTTCTAGAGCGCTAGTATATATTGTTTGCATGGCGCCAGTTACACTTCCCAGAGGGAAAAATGGGAATGCTTAGATAGGCCTTTCCGTCAATAGTACCTGGAATTCATTAGTAATGAGTACATGAGCATACCTTACGTTTAACTGGTTTAGGAAGGCATGCGTAATGTATTGATGCGCCGTATTTTTGAGCATGTTATTTACCTTCCTGGGAATATTTAGAGAAGGCAGAGGTAAATGAATGAGATATATTCATTGGTGTTGTTATCGAAAAGAGATTGAAATTTGTGCCCGGCTATATTTTCAGAGGCTAGTTCGAGGGAGTGCGTGCGTGCAGGTCGAAAATGAGTCATATATAATTTCATTGTTTTTCTAAGAACAATGAAGGAAGGAAAAGTGCGTGCAGATGGAAAATATTTTGATTTGTGTATAATTTTAGATGAAGTGGATTATTTTCATTAAAGTAGGTACAAGATTCGAGTAAGTGAAGACGTGTTTATTTTGTACACCTTACTAAGAAAGCAGGAAAAGTTCTTCCTTTATACCTCTCAGCTGAAAATAGGAAGAGTGCTTCCATCCATCTTCCTGAGAGTATAAATTGAATGGTTTTTTTTTCAACCTTGTGGAAAATTTATGCTTAATGGTTCTGTTCACTTTTCTAAGGCAGAATGAATACTTCCTCTGAATTTAAAAGGATTACTCTTTTCACCTTCCAAAGAACTTAAAAGTAATGTTTCTTTTCATCTTCCAAAGAATTAATAAGGAAAAATTTCCTTCACCTTCCAAAGAATTAATAAGGAAGGTTTCTGTTCATCTTACTGGTCTTGCAGAGGTAAGGTGTGCAAGCCACTTTGTATACCTTCCGATCGTAGGACATCAATGCATTAAAAGAAATGAATTGTGTATCAGGTGTATTGCTTCTACTATGAAACTAAAATTCTTGCTTATTAAGGCATGGAGATCTGCGGTGTGATTCTGATCCTTTGTCATACTTTTTATCTTATATTTTTGTCACATATTTGCAATTTCACCACAAATTTTTAGTATGTACTTGAGCATTCTTTATTGTAGTTCATTTTGATTTATCCTATTCATCCACAAGAAAATGAACTTAAACGAATTTGCAGCGAATAAATGTCAGAATATATGACAAATAGTATGACAAATTAGTCAACTCCTTCCGAGGTGGTGTTAGAATTTTAAACTACGAAAAATGGATATTCAACACTTATTTATAGCAAGTCAGGTGCTCAAACTTAAAATAATATTTCTAATTTATTCTACATGAGGGAGGTGAATCTGATTTTTTGTCGTACCTCAATGTCAAAATATATGCCTAAAAGAAATGAACTTTTCTACTGATTTTTTGGTATTTTTATTTAGCTCAACAAGACTTGCATTACGTAAAATGAACTCAAAATGACACTTCACAAGACAAATTCAAAATATCTTTTCGAATTTAAGCACTTGTATTGCTCTAATTAGGTGCAGAATATCGGTTTACCATAGTATAAAATTTTTGTCACAACCTCGGAAGCAGTTGACTAATTTCTCGTACTTTTAGGCGTGTATTCTAACATTAATTCATTGCAAATTCATTTCAGTTTATTTTGTGGTTGATGAAAAGAATAAATTAAAATGAATATGGTGAATATAAAAGTACGGCAAATTTGAGGTGAAATGTCAAAATATGTGACAAAAATATACGCCTAAGCTAGGAGAAAGAGATCAGAACCACCCCGAGGCCTGGTTGCTGATTATGATATATTGTCGTAGCTTAGGCGTATATTTTTGCCAGAAATTTTGACAATTCACCACAAATTTTTCGTGCTTTTATTTTCACTATAACTACTCATTTTAATTTATCCTTTTTGTCAACCAAAAATGAACTAAAATGAATTTGAAATGAATAAATGTCAGAATATACGCCAGACAAATTTGTTATTCTTCCGATGTTGTGACAAAAATTTTATACTAAGAGTATTTCAATCAGCATCCAGTAGGGTGATTCTGTGGGTTTTGTCGATCTTGAATGTCAAAATAATCGACTAAATAAAATGAACTTTTCTACTAATTTTTTCGTGTTTTTATTCAGGTCAGCAACCCTTGCATGACTTAGAATGAACTGGAAATGTCACTTCACATTACAAATTCCAAATAATATTTCGAATTTAAGCACTTGTAATGCTCTAATTAGGCGTAGAATTTTTATTTACCAGTGTAAAATTTTTGTCACAACCTCTGGGAGCAGTTGACTAATTTGTCGATTATTTAGTCGTGTTTTTTGACGTTTGTTCATCGAAAATTTATTATAGTTTATTTCGTGGTAGATAATAGTGAAGACACAAAATGAACTGTCTTGAAGAAAAAAATCGACAAAATATGTCACAATTCACGACTAAATAGAACGACAAACAGCACAGAATCACCCTCCAGGATTTCTTTACATCGAAGATGCTGCAGTGATATAACAGTTCTGAATATTGATCGTATGATCTAAAATAGCTCTCTTCGATGAATAAATAGTCGATTTAAAGCAAGAACTATAGAGACGTAGTCCTACCTAAAGACTGTCGAAAAGAAAAACTGCCTGAAAGGATATATCCCGATTGTCTACTAGCAAGGAATGTATAACTAGAAGAGCTTACATCTAAAGAATAAAATGTGTCACAAAATTTCTCCTCTGGGGTTCTAATGTCGCGACCCCAATATTAATTATACATCTCCGAAATATGTGTGTACAGATTTGTAGGCGCATGTCGCATATTAGTTCGTATAAATATTAAAGAAAACATATCAAGTAAATGTTTAAGGAAAAATAAATAGTTAAAGCCTTCTTCTCTGAATATTGTTTTTAACCCGGCAAGCATGCATAAAATTCATCTTTAGCAGCCTAAGTTTTCGAACAAATTCGACTTCTTTGGTCCCTTTTTGATCTCTTGTTAAAACCATAAAATAATTATCTGAAACAAAAAAAAATAGGTTCTAAATTTCCTATATTTCCTAAATTTCCTATAAAAAAATGAAGGTTTGTTTGAGATCATTAAAATATTTAGTGGTCCATGCGGCGACGTACCCAAAGTTGCTGACACCTCAACAAAAACTGAGAAAGGTCGAATGCTACACCGACTGGAAAAACTCCACTCAAACTTCCGGTTACCTTGAAAATGTCATTACTGCGGACGAATAATGGTTCTTCGAATACGAAATCGATAATAATGCAAAAAGGTCATGCAAGGGCGGCACTTGGAAGATGTGGAAACGATAAAACGTGAAACAACGAGGCAGCTGAAAGCCTGATTTCGGAAGATATCCAGAGATATTTTGATCAATAGAAACGGAAATGAAACAAATGCATTGCTACAAGTGGGAAGTATTTTGAGAGAGATAATTATGTAACATGAAGTTTTTATGAACTCAGTTCGCGTATTTATTGGACAGACCTCGTATATGCATCATAGGACCATTTTTTGGATATTGATAAATTTGAATAATTATAGAATTAAACAAAAGAATATAGTCGTGTGGTATTATCGCTTGGTTGAGAAAGATTAATGCTAATTCATTCATATCTATCATAGTAGAGTCTTAGAGATGACTATCGATCTGAGAATTCTTAGTATTGAGTATAGGGAGCTTTCATTTAAGTATTAGATACAACAGATCGACAATCCGCTAGATATGTAAAAAATCTGGGTATCGGGTGGTTAAAAGTTTAAGACATATAAGAGAATAATAAAGTTATGAGAAAAAAGGAGCCCTGGGGAACTCCACAATCACGAGATTTATTATCTAAAACGATTTAGAAAAATCAAAAAGTATATGTACTATGTAGATACCTACCTAAATTGATCCGCGATAAGATAAAGCTTTGACTTCTGCTTTTTTCAACCTATGTGCAGCAAATTCTTTTGGCATATTCCTCCTATTTTTAGGAACGGTTCAAAAAGCATTCGCATTATTTTTTATTAAGTTTAGGAATAATCGTGGCGAATAATACCAATTATCCATATACAGCGTGTAATCTTTGTTTAAAACAGGTTGCCCCACTTTCATAACTACACTCTTAGAAGCAGATATGTCACTTTCCTGTATTTTATCCTGGCTAACATAGATCTTGAAATGAATAGAATAACCCGATGAAGATTCTGAAAATTCATAAAACTTTATGCTCAAAACGCGCTCTTTTATAGGTAATTAATTGAACATAATTCAATCGGCCTTTGAATTTCATTTCACTGATTCATCAAGAGATACTTCACAATTCGGAGTATAAAGACAACAAAATTTATTATTCAGAAAATCCATAATATTTCTGATCTTTCCTGTTTTATCATTTTTCTTTTCTTTTTCGTTATTTGTAAAATGTAAGAAACTTGAAATATCCAAGAATCACGTGGTATAGAGTTTTCAAAAGCAGGAGTACTTATAATTTGTTTCTTGGACCATTTTGGTTTCTCCCAGTCTTAAAAGCCGACTGGTTTCCTCTCGGGAAGATGCCAACAAGTTCGTTATAATGAGTGTGATTCAGATTTCTTACCTGTTACTCTTGGCGTTCCTCAGGGGTCTGTGTTAGGGCGATTGTTGTTCAGCTTATACATAGTGTTATCGAACAAGTCTACATCCCCTTATACGCCGACGATGTCCAGTTATACAGTAGTGGACTGATTGAATTATTCGAGGATTGCTTGGAGCCAGTCAATGAAGATCTTCCCAGAATCTATGCCTGTCTGTAGCGAATGATGTAATCCTTAATCCTGACAAGTCTCAATGTCTCATTTTGGGTGGTGGTACCTTGACCAAACCTATAAGGCTCAATATAAATATGAAATATTGCGGTTATGTCGGATCAGTTCTGGAAAAGGTCTATTGGGAGCTGGACAGGCTCTGGTTGTCCGCACAAATTCTAAGTTTGAGCGCTATACTGAAGCTCATCGAAGCTCTGATTTTGTCACATTTTACCTTTGGGAACTTGATCTTCCCAAAATTAGACTCTACCTGCCTGCGCAGAATCAACGTTGCTTGCAATGATTGTGTGAGGTTAGCCTTCGGTCTTCGTAGATTTGACCAAGTTTCTTGCTTACAGACCAGGTAAGTCGGATGTACTCTAGATATATACATATAGCGCAGGTCACCTGATTACTCTGCGAATAACATCCAACTCATGAATTCGACACGCCATCGTAATATTCTAATTTACCGTTATAGTAGAATGGTTCAAGAGGGCTCTTACTTTGTTCAAGCGGCAAGAACCTGGAATTCTTTACAGTACTCTAATCAGAGTGTGAGTGATGTGGGTCGATTCAAGAAAAAATTATTAATAATATAATGTGTTTCTCTCAATGAGACTTCTACTTTTTCGGCTATTTCTTTTAAGTGTTGTTTAATTCTAAGTGTTTGTAAACTATTAATATTTGTAACATCAGTAACTTTATGTTGTACAATTAGAACTAATCCTTTCATTTAGTAAGTTATTTAGAACTTAATTGCTTTTACCTGTTACTTTTTCTACCACCTTTTAGATTGTTTCTCTCTTGTAGTCTCTGTAATCCTCTTTAACATTTTGGGGCAGTCTATAACAAACAAGGTTCACTGAAACACTGGAAGAAACGCCCTTTTACAACTGATACCACTCACACTCTTGCCATGAACAAGAATGTACATGTTTAATTTTGTCCTAGTTTGAATGACGAATTATTTTATTTATTTTATTTATTTATTTATATATTTTTTAAAAATCACAGTTGAGATACAAACCTCATAGATGTGTACATACTCCTGATAAAAACAAAATTACATTATAAATAAAAGTATTATGGCAAAGCAAAAATAAACTATCTAATAGAAGAGAGTGTATATATATCTAGTACTAAACTATAAAAGATATGTAACAAAAATTGAACAAGAGAAAAGAAAACAAGAAGAAAAAAAAACAAATTATGCATCTACAGATATTATAAAAATAAGTGAACCTAATTATTGTAAGCATTGAGGAATATTATCCAAAGCCTTAATCCTGAAATCCCTCAAGCTCCGTGCGGTGCGCACACCCAAAGGAAGAGTACTCCAAATTCTTACGCCATGAATGAGTGCTAAACACTGTATAAAACCTTGGTAATAGTAATAATTGGGTTCGACGAGATTACAGATGTTCAACATAATCCTTGAGGTAGTCCGGAGCCATATTATTTAAAATTTTATATATCATTATGCTATCCTAAGATTAAGATAACTATTCAAATCACAACCCAAGACTTGTCGAGAAAAGACAGATATGTGATCATACCTCCGTAAACCGAATATATACCGAGCACAAGCATTAAATGCGATATACATTGAGCTTTCTCCTACATGAGGAATCCAAATTGCAATATACACAGTCACCATATGTGTGATTATTGGAACAAGCAACATTCGGACCAGACGTTGACGGAGTTGGCGTGGTGTGAACCTTGCATGACGCCAAAGAGTTCGTAATCCTTGGTAAACTTTTGAAACAGTAATATCAATATGTTTATGCCAGGTTAACCTAGAGTCAACATGCATCCCCAAGTTTTTCACTACTTCCGTATATTCTATGGGGATGTTATCTAAACACAACAATGGCGAAGAGGACGTGTCGACGTATCGATTATAAAGAACAATACTCTGGGACTTAGAAGGATTTAACAAAATTTTGTTCTCAGCCGCCCAGGCACTTATTCAAGCTAAGTCTGGATTAAATTTAAAATATATTGTTAGCCATGCTATCGGCGGGAGTGGAGAGAAAAATTTGCACATCATCAGCATAAAGTAAAATCGAATAATGTGTAAGAATCAGAACTGTATTATTGATGTATAGCACGAACAATAAAGGACCTAATATTGATCCTTGTGGTACTCCTGACTAAGTTCTTAATACGACTGAGCTGCGAGATCCGCATACAGTGATTTGAGTACGATCTATTAAATACGAAATGATGAGATTAGCTGCAGAGCTACCAAAATTAAACTGATTTATCTGTTTCTGTGTTAGAAGCTTTAGAAAAGTCAAGTAAGCATAGTATGGTGCAATTATATTGTTCAATATTACGACGAACAGCCTCAGTGAGATACAACAGCGACGAAATTGTATTATGCTTAGATCTAAAACCAGATTGTTGTTTAGCAATCATTCTTTGAGTGTCAATATAAGTTTTAATTTAATTATAAAGAAGACGCTCCAATATTGTAGATAACACAGGAAGAACGCTATTAGGCCTGTAATCTTGTGGACTTGACGGTTTTCGATTTTTTTTTAATTGGAAGTATTTTAGAAATCTTCCATTGTAAGGGGAAATAGGAAGTAGTAATAGCAGTGTTATAAATATGCAATATTGTTGTTATTATGAATGGAAACGTAAATGTTTATTGTCTATTCCAATGTCATTTAATTTAATAGCAAGAATAATTTCTCATCAATAGAAATGTTTCTAAATGAGAACTGTACACCGTCGTTGGGATTAAATATCGAAAAGTTATTCAAATTAAAACGGGAAACATTGGGAATACTATTGACAAAATAGATGTTGAGCTCATCAGGATTAATATTCGCTGTTTCATTAGATTTTGAAATGATACCAGTTTGTTTAATATTATTCCAACGTATTTTCAATGGTTGAGACGTGTCAAGTTTATTCCGATAAAAGTAAAATTTGGCACTCCGAATAGACACTGTAGTTAAGTTACGAAGTCTTTTGAAATTGTTTCTTAGTTCCAATCCACCGTATCGTTTCCAAGTATTATAAGCGAATTCGCGCTCCATAATCATTATTTAACCAAGGAGAATAAAAACGACTTGCACAAGAACAAACTGGAACGTATTCATTAAATAAATTTAAAATTATAGTGTTAAAATATTCTACTTGGTCATTGATATCGGATGTGGAATAAATAAAAGTCCAATCCACAGCGGCTACACCTTCATTCAAATTTTGCGTATTGACTGCTTTTAGATTTCTAAATGCGAAGTGACATATATCCGATCTAGTCACCTGAAAGTTCATAAAAGTGGCCAATATGGCATGATGGTCGCTAATACCAGGTAGAGCGACTTCAGTTTGATTGCTTATTAAGTCTACCCGATTTGTGATAATTAAATCAATGTTACCAATGTTACCTAATTATGACAGAAACTCTTGCTTCATGCAGCTTTGACTTAAGAAAATCAATATTAAAATCACCACAAATAATATTAATATCAAAAGCTCCCGATAGTTGCATTAATTCTTCATAAAATGGATTAAGATCATTTATTCTGGGTGGTTTATAAACGCAACGTACAAGTAGTTTTTTTCCCCCAAGTTAAGTAATTCAATAAATAAGTATTCGGGTCCCAAAAACTTCAATCAGAGAAAATGATATAATCCAGCAATTGAAGTGTTCACGAATATATATTGCAACACCTCCACGGTGAATAATTACGATCATTCCGAAAAAGTCTGTATCCAGGTAAATAAACCATTTGGTCACAGGTATCACAAGAAAGCCATGACTCAGATACCATTATTAAATCAAGTTTAGTATCAGCAAATACAAACTTAAGTTCATCAAAATCCAAAAGAAGGCTTCTAACATTAATGTGTGAGATACTGAAATTTCCATGCATATCCCCAACAAAATTCAGGACCGCACCCCATCCATCCACAGAGCCAGAATCAGGCACACCCCATGAGGATGATGACATTACAGTTCAAAACACCACCGGAGCAATCAGAGAATCCTGGACAAGAGAAACAATCACAACTAATTCAAATATTGTCTAAATTGAACAATGCATAATCTTTAACAAAAATTTTATATCATACGTAATCTCTAAAAATAAAATATGATAGTGAAAGATTTTAACTAATTTAAAAAAGAATTTAATAAATAAAATTAATAAGACTAAAGCAAAAAAAATCAGTAGGAAAAACAAGACTATTAAAACTAAGCCAAAGTAAATAAAAAAAAATAAATAAGAATTCATAAACCATTCTAGCGATCAAAACGAGAAAGATCTTGATCCGGCTTACACGAAAAACTACAACAATTAATTATACTCGTCATCCGTAACTTAGGCAAAACAAGGGTATGACGAGTCTCAGTCTTCAAATGTACCCAATGGGCTAAAATTGAAAGACAAAAATAAGTTTATCGTCAGAAGAGTTTCAAAGAATCCATGACAAAAGAACACGGTTTTTCAAATTTATTATTCATTACATACAATTACAACTTCTTAGTTAAAAATTTCGCCCAGCACTCTTATATGAAAAATTCAGACCAATGTGATATCCTAAATTCTGAACTCAGAAAATCAAAGTCTGAAAATTTCAGAATCTGAATTTAGACTCATGAGACACACTTAATTCTACAAAAAGTCACAATTTGGTGCAACATCTTTATTCAGAACTTATTTTTGGCCTATATTTTCTCGAGAAAAATTATACTTAGTAACGCGATGGCTGTCGATATGGAGATCGCTACTCCGAGCCATCTTTGGATATGGAGATCGCTACTCCGACCCATCTTTGTTTTTTTTTTTTTATACCGACATTAGACGAATTAAGCATGGACTGGAGTACTGGACATATTGTAATTCCAAAAAGATCGTGCCGCACCCCTCACATTGTGCGAATCATTGGCACTCTTTTAGGGGAATTTTCCCCTGGATGATTAATCTCTCATTTTGTCAATGTGACATGATCGACAGAGGCTGCTTATTCTGACTATGTTAATAGATTTAAGCTGTCTTCGCAGAACACTAGTAACTATGAAAATAATTAATTCGTATCACAATATTGATGGATATTTAACCTGCTGTGGGCTTGGGGATATTAAAATCAGAGGTCCTATTACAAATTCTTTTATAATCCTAAAATCAATCACATACATATATAAATTTTGGGTATACCGCTTGTTAGTGGAATGCATTCTAAGTGCTAGCCCTTTCAGATGGTATGAATACGAAAAGAATTTTTTCATGGAAAACTGGTTTAGTCTTAATAATGTTCCTGTCCGATGTGTCCAGCATCCGCAGCAGATGTAGCAAAAATTTCATTGTAATGATTTCAGTTGAATTTTTGAGATTTAACCCTAGTTGGTTACAGCTGCAACTAATTTAGAATTTTGGAAACAGGAAAATATTTCAAATCGAATACAATATAATGATTTAGGCATACCACTTTTTGGGTTAGGTTTTAATAAAGATCCTTTTGAAAATTAGGTGAAAAATTTCTGAACTAAGATATGAACCGAATCTGTTGATTATGCGTGATGCATATTCATATGTGAAAATATCATTTTAGGAGCGACTGAATACTTACTATAACCCTGATAATAGTAACCTAGATAGGTATACATAAAGTTCAACCAGTTAGGATGTATGTACTAAGCCAAAATGAACATGTATGTATTATTTGAGAAATAATAATTAACTTTAATAAAATTGTTCAAACATACGATTTTATATAATTTGCATGCTGTTTCATATTATTGATGCTATTAGATTTTTGTAACTATTTATTAAATATGAACTTGAAGAAACATGATTAATTTGCGCTCATCTTTCTTAACCGCATATAGGTCAGAATAAAACTGTACACTGTACACATGCGTATGTCATTGCGTTTTAACAAGATAATCTGCCTTGTATTTGGGATATTTTTACGTTGTTGTTGATGTGATGCATGATATATTCGAAGATATGTGCCTCTACGAAATTTCACAAATATTACTCAAACTATTTGAAAGTGAAATTGTTTCCTTAGACATCCTTAACTATCGAAAAAAAATGTTTTCTTATGGAGAAATAGAGATTGGAAATATTTCAGCCGAAATACAGGGTTTTCCAATAAGAGGTGTTATTTTGAAATTCAAAGAAAAATGCCATTTTTTTAGATAAATGATAGGATCTTTATTTCACTATAAAGAGGAAGGTATGCCATTAATAATGGAAATAATAATGAAAAGTAACATCAGCCAAATGACCACCACGACCACGCCTACAGGACCATATCCTTTTCATTAAATTTTCCATAACCAAATCGCAAAGTGGCTGCCCTATGTCCTCGATAGCCTCACGAATTCCATCTTTGAGGTCTTGAATCGACGCTGGGCTATTGGAGTAGACCTTCTCTTTCACGTGGCCCCAAAGGAAGAAGTCGCAAGGTGTTAAGTCACAAGATCTCGGTGGCCAATTGTGATCACCTCTTCGAGAGATAACACGGTCCGGAAACTTTTCCCGTAAAAGATCAATGGTTTCGTTGCTTGTATGGCACGTAGCGCCATCTTGTCGAAAGTAACCGTTATCCAGATCAATACCATCCAATTCCGGCCATAAAAAATCATTAATCATCTGTCGATAGCGCAATCCATTCACCGTAACTGTTGCTTCAGCCTCATTTTGGGAAAAGTAAGGTCCAATGACCCCGCGGGACCATAAACCGCACCAAACAGTCACACGTTGAGGATAGAGAGGCTTTTCAACAATAACTCTCGGGTTTTCCGAGTGCCAAGTGTGACAACTTTGCTTGTTGACGAGGCCATCGAGGTGGAAATCGGCCTCATCACTCAATATGAGTTTTCGATGGAATTCCGGATCATTTTCATGCATTTCAAAGACCCAATCAGCAAAGACTCGACGTTGTTGATGATCGGCCGGCTTGAGTTCTTGTGTTAACTGAACTTTATAAGCCTTAAGACCCAAATATTTATGCAAAATATGGTGTAATGACGTTTGTGGAATGCCTAATTCCAAAGAACGACGAGGAATGGACAAACCTGGGTTTTCTTAAAAAATTTCGGCTACAGCAGCAATATTCTCGGCTGTTCTTAATCGACGTGCACCGGTTTTATTCTTCACATCACTAACTTGTCCCGACAACTCGAATTTTTCTACCAATTTCTGTATTGCGGTCTGACAAGGTGCTTCACGACGACCCAAAAATGTTCGAGTTTTACGAACCGTCTCTGACACATTTTCACCATTTTTATAGTGAATTTTAATAATTTCAATGCGTTGTTGAATCGTGTATCGTTCCATTTTTATTAATGGCGTAGTTTTTACTTGTCAAATGGTAAAAAAATGACAGCTCCAAAAGTGACATCTACCGAAATATCGGGCTAATTAAAATAACACCTCTTATTGGAAAACCCTTTACAATTTAGCCGCTTAAAATCTCACAATCTTAAAATGTCCGCGAGAGAAATGTGGAGCTTCGAACACTTTTTGCCCCTTCTGATTGGTGATTTAGTGCCAAAGGATAATTTAGAATGGAAATTGCTCTGCTTATTAATTCATATTAATGATATAATCTTGTCACAAGAATTTTCGAAGGTAGATTTACAGGTAATACAAACATGCACGAAAACACATCATCAATTGTATATTAAGATTCATGGCAAGTTGAAACCAAAACACCATTTTATGCTTCATTATGTGACAGCAATTAAAAATTGTAGACCAATTAAATACTTCTGGTCCTTTCGTTTTGAATCAAAGCATAAAGAGATAAAAAAAATATGCGCATGTAATCAATACGGGAAAAAATATTTCATACTCTACACTCTACAGCCATCAAACACGATATCGAATCGTATTGACGAGCCGACAATGGTTCGCTAGCTCGACTTTCTTTCTAAGTTCTTGTATGTGTTGGTAGTTCGTTTTAGATTCGATTTTTTTTTTTTAACAGTACAATATTCAGTACGATTTCTCCAGCAACGCATTTTGTAAATGGCAAGTAAATAATTATTAAATACTCACCGTAGTAAAACTTCACTTTGCACTTCACTCAATAAAATCTGAACTTAGAATGCCGGCGAAGAACAATTTCATGAATAAAAAATATTTACTTTAACGAATTCTTCGGAAATTGACATGAGTCGAATCGTAGATAACTTCGTATATAGCAAATAAATCGAAGAAATTTGGAGCTACCAACGATGCAACTATTTCAAATTCTCGGAAATTTCGGCATGCTTGAAATCGTAGTTTATGGTAAAAAAAAAAAAATCGAAGAGATTTCGAGCTACGAGCGCTTCTTCTACTTCGAATTCTCGAAAATTAGGGCATGCTGCTACAAATTTCGTTTATGTTAAAAAAATCGAAGAGATTTCGAGCTACGAGCGTTTTCTGTATTTCGAGTTCATTTCGCTACAGCGAAATTTCGTCCAATTGTTTGCAGGGCTATGGTGTTTAAGCTTTAGAATATAGAAAGTACAGGAAGTGTGATAAGTCAAATTTAGCGTAGTCAAATCCTGGTTGTGTTATTATCTGTTGCCGCTGTAGTGAAAGCTCAGTACAGGCGTATAGTAGAATCAATATAGAGAGCGGGGAAATAAGATATATGGTTGAAAATATTACGTTTGCTCCCATCGAAAATGTTCTTATTCGCTGTCACTACGCCAACATACCCTGGGAGTTTCTCAGCTGTCATAAACGTAAACAAATCTCGGTAGATGAAGGATATTTTTCGATATTTCATCGTTTTTGTTATGTATTTTTAATTTAAAGGTGTGTAAAATACGCAAAATAATATTTCATAACTATACTTTCCTAAAAAGTGATTTCCAACGTCGCGTCGTATTTTGGTGTGGCAATTTTTCTCCGATCACTGCATTCTGAAAATACTTGAACATCACTTAGAAAATTATCACTATAATATCAACAGATAATTACTTACGCTCTTTACTTTATTTAGCACTAATTTTAAATAAAATATCTTTCACTTTTCACAACTTTTAAATTAGATTCAAATTGTTGCAAATTATGAAACTTCGTTTGACAGCTGTAAATACATTTGTCTCTTTCTTAAATATAATGCTGACCTACTTCATGGGACCCTGAAAAAATCCACGCTCATGCATACGAATTTTACAGGTATCAACACTTCCTCTTGTCTCTATATTTTAACGGCGATACCAGTTATATATCGACTTTAAGACAACTTATTTATTTATTGTGTAATTAAGGAGTAATACTACATTTTTATAAAATACGGTGAATCTACAGTTTAGGGGTACAATAAAGAGACTTAGCTACGTCTCCACCTTAAGAAAGCTTATTTAGAAGGTATGCAGGGGGAAAATTAGGAGGTAAAATTAAAAAAAATCGTTTAGGGGACATTTATCGACTAGTTGACGGTTATTCTGGTCAGAGCGAGCACGCAATAAATAAATAAATGTGGTGAAAATTATGACACTGCTTTAGAGTTAGTAATTCCTTGGTTTTATTAGTTTGTTCACCAACACCACACTTCCTCTCACACCAAATTTTCAAAATTTAATAGATACTATAACTTAATAAAATAAATTCTACGCAGGGCACCATAGAACGGCATTCAAAGGCGCATAATGATAATAGCTAGAATATCGACTGTACTTCTATATCTGTTATTTGAAATGTGGCCGTTTCGAATAAAATTGTTTGTAAATTATTTTTCCCTAGTTACAAATTTCTCAATTTTTCGTAAATCTATATAAATAAAAATGAATTGTGTCCGTGAGTAATCGCATCATTTGAGAATGGCTTCACCGATTTGGCTACTTATTTCTTTTTTTAATGTTCGTAATAGTCCGAACAAGAAAAACTTGAATCGGAAACACTGATTTATAAAAATGGACTGAGAGATTTTCTATTTCATGTGACACAAAAAATATTGTGTTTCTGTATATCAGAGTTTGAGGACCCTTTAAAATGTTTTCTAAATAAAGACACTTATAAAATTAAACCAATCAGATAAAATTTTACATCCGAAAATCGAATTAAATTAAAAAAAAATTATTTTCTTGTGCGCAAGTGATATTTTAATCGCTTATAAGGAATTAAACTCATTCCGACTTTAATTTTCAATAGACGGAGCATGGTAAACACTATCTTTACCTTATTATTTCTGCGATGATCTGTAGCCAACATAAAAACATCAAGCGGAATAAGAAAATGTTCAGTTGGCAATATTTTGTGTTGGTATCACCAACTCTACCATAGCGCCAAAGAGGAAACTATAAACTTGTGCCATTCCTTCCTATAGGAAAATGACTAAACGCTTAGTCCATTCTTATAAGTCAGTGATGGGTAACCCCTTCGTATTTAACTTTATATTTGGGCACTACTTAAGAGCTACAATTTGCTATATGGTGTTTTCATAAAATTTAGAAATACAAGTTCAAAAATGGAACCAATTAGGGGGACCCCTTTTTAGTGTTGCCATACAAAATTTTAGTTTTTCGCTATACCTATATTTAGACACTGCCTCACGCGTCGATGTTGAGAGTTGTAATTTTGTACACCTTGTTAAAAAAATATAAACTTAACTTTAAAAATGGTACCAATCGGGTAACTCCCTTCTAGGGTTGCCATACAAATATTTCATTTTTATCTATATATTTGGGCACTACCTGAGAATGCGTCGACTTAGAGAGCACCACTCTCACAGACATATGATCGCGTGCAACGCATGGACACGTAAACACAGAAGATAGCCTAGATATTATGCATTTCTGCCCAATAGGAAAAGACGTGCTTTTAGAAACCTTTTGAAGTGCTTTTGCGAAGCGCTGAATAAATGAATAAATAATAATAAATATTAATATCTAGAAATTACACACTTTACACTGCGCAATTAAAAATAACCACATCCACTTCGTTTAATAAATGCAAAAAGGTGACTGGTGACTTACTCTGCGATTCGGAAAGGTTAACAAGTTTACGGTTTCTTTGGTGTGCTGAGAACAGGGTTTGTCCTCGATTATTTCGAAGTACTTGTAACTACTCACTGCTTCGTATTTGCTCTTTTGCAAAGTGCCTTAAATATTTCCTACTGGGTAACTACTCCACCCCTTTTAACCACCACCCCCACCCATCTACGCATCTATATTATAGCAGGGCAACTCCGGCGGGTTCCCTCTCGGTTATAATAAATATCAATTTTCAAATATTTTAAGCACATTAATAATTTTCCAGCTTAAAAGTAATTGTTATGTAATGGAGACTTCTCGTCTAACAGATTGAAATTTATTGAAAATAATTTCAATGAATTTACAAAATGCATTTTAAGTGCAAAAAAAAAAATTGAACTTTTCGACCCAGCGATCAAAGAGGTCTCATCAGTATGGTTATCTCTCATGGCCTACCATAGAAGTTCAATGATGGAGGTTAGGTAATTATTTATTGCTGGCTGGCTTGATTCACTTCGAAGTTGTACAATTTAGACCTTTGGTGCATTTTTTCCTTAGGTTGGTATATAATATACATTTGTTAACATGCAAGCTTTTGTCGATTTTGCAAATATTCAGGATTCTTATGATTTTTGAACACTGGACTTAGTGAAATTAGGTGAATCTGCTGGTTTTCGGGTGCGCGAAAGATAATAAGGAGATTTAATAGTATTTAGATGAAGATACAATTTCCGTGGTGCGTGGAAGCAATTTAGTTATTTTCAAACTTGAACCTAACTAATTTAGGAGGCTAAATAACCAGAACTGATTTCTAGGAACTATAATAATCTATTAATAAAAAAAAATCATAGAGGCACATTAATAACTTGAACAGCTCGCTGACAATACAATATTTTATGGTTAAAATAAATGAGACGGTCCTAGGGTATGGAAATATTTCGAATCAATACTTGAACTATCTCCCTTAAATTTTACGTAACTTATTTCGATGAAAGAACTTATTAGTATGCCGCCTAAGAACTCTCAACTTTTTAAGTAACTTCTGAACAAGTGTAAATTATTTTAATATCTACCATCGGTTACCACGTACATGTACATCTTCACGCTGTGCCTTACATCAATATTCAATTTTTTTTTATATGAAACATTTTAATTTATTCCCTGTAGACTAAAGTGCTAAAATCTCTTACAGATTTTCTCCCCTAACATACATATTTTGAAAATTCTTAAAAAGGATCCTGTCATAGGCAGTTATGCACATTCTCTTCACCGACGACGTTAGTATACAATTTTTAATGTTTCATCCAATATCTGATCCTTATTGAAATAAAAAACCATACTCTGTCGTATTTTGTAGTCTTTGAATTGTCGTCATCGCTCTAGAATCAACTCAATCCCCACAAAAACATATTCCCGCCTTTTTACCCCTCTTGTTCTAATATCTCGATTGCTTCTTGCAATCCTCTGGCAAAAGCTGAAAACATTCGTCTTCTACGATGTTGTATTTGTGGGGGTGTAGAAGAATCTATTTATCTATCTATCTATCTATCTATCTATAGATAAACATACATATATCATATAGTCCCAAAACACAAATGCTGTAGTTGTGGCCGTAAAGCTTTCAATGGATTCCATCTTATAAGTAGATCAACTTAGGAAAGATACTTCGGGCATTATCCATCCAGCTTTTCGCAAAATTCTACGTGAAGCTATACTACCACTACCTCCTTCAAAATAACCACCATCATCACCAGCAACCCCCCATCAGCTTCATGGGGGTAGCAACACCATTACCAGTACCACCACCACTTCCATCACCATCACTCTTTCTGACTTCATTTGGATGGATATAGTAGCATCAAATCTGCCCACACTGTTTCTACTAACATTAGAAGAAACTTGGTTCTTCTACTACCAATATAGAGGAGAATAGAAAATAACTTAACTATAAAGGAAATCAGTTGTGTGGTGTACTGGGCTATAGGCTAGTATATCACAACAAAAAGGCTAAGAAAATGTCGAGACGTAATACAATGGAGGCGAACTCTCTTTCGATAGTAAAATATATCTCCCCATGTCATGTCACGTCGCTTCACTATCTACAGAATAAGGAAATTCCAAATTTTCGGGATATACTGAAGTAAATAGAGTCCTGAAGATAAGAAAAAAGAAAAAAGAAAAAAAAAAGTAAATTAGTTCAGAGAAGATTGTAGTGGCTATGTATAGAGGGTAACACAAGTCCATACATAACTGACACTTAATTAGAAATGAAATTCTCGAGAGCACCATACAAACTAACGCTGACATCGAAATCAAAGCAAACAACAATATTTAGCTCCATCTATGAATTAGACATTTTTGCACAGGCAGTTACTCAATTCTGACCGGATTGTGTGATGATGATTGAAACCACAAACTATGGTTAGTAAAAATAATGGTAACTTATGTTGCACATGCGGAACTATATGGACCTGACGAAGCTCCAAACATGTGAGACATATTCACAATGATTGCAACTGCTAATTCGGTGGGTAGTGAGATGAGTTACAACCCAGCGGGAAATGAAAGCACTCAAAAAGGAATGCAATGGAAGCTCGTACCCCACCGTATCCTTGTTCATATCGTTTTAACGTGAGCATGTCCGCAGAGGAAAGCGCTTAGTTGCAGATTCTTGGGAAACGCTCTAAGAGCGCTTGTAGGGTAGCACTCTTGGAACCCTTGTAGGATAGCACTCTTGGAGCGTTTGTAGGGTAGCAGTCTTGGAGCGCGGAATATAGAGGGAATCAAGATAAGCGCTTTATTAATAATTTTAGTTATATTCTGAATGATCTCCGTTTTATTTTAAATTAAAAATGAATCGCAATTAACCTCACACTTTAACTGACTACCTACTAAAGAATGAAAATTCCGTTGCGCTTTCAGATGCATATGAGTCATCGTTTTACAACAAAAAAAAAGAATAAGCCCAAACCAGGCCCGTAGCTAGAACCAAATTAAAGGTAGGTCATCAGAAATTTGAAGTAGGGCGCAAATTTTCAGTGCATTTGGGGTACATCTGTTCAGGTTAAGGGACATATTTTTGAAAAAGTAAGCTTCTAGAACTCTCACTTTATTGCATTTTTTTATACGTGAAGTAAAACATGTATGTTTATATGTTACATGTTTTTACATGCTACATGTTTTTGCCGGTATCGACTATCCATGAGATTTTCATACGAACAGTTGAGGATTTCTTCTTTTTATACCCACACACTCACGTTTCGCCATCTGTTATAACTCGATTGAGTAATTCATGAGTCGTCAGCGTCTTAGCCCACAATTTTTTTCAGTAATGCTTTTGAAAATACAGCAATTTAGGAACAAATTTGGCTATCAGTCTTTTGCATACTAAAAACGTTGCTTTGCTTTGTGTGAGCTACATATAAGGCACCAACTTGCTCAGCAACTTTCCCTTATAGTGGTTCATCAGCTGTGTTCTTTTGTATCTGCAGAACAGAGCAGAACAAAAGATATAAAGGGTTTCCCAATAAGAGGATTTATTTTAATTATCCCGCTATTTCGGTAGATGTCACTTTTGGAGCTGTCATTTTTTTGACATTTGACAAATAGAAACTGTTGTGGTTGTAATAAAAACAAACTCTATGTATTCTACTAACTAGAGTTTTATTCACAACTTATTCACTTAATCTAAACTTAATTCAATTGCACATTATTTAATTAATTATATTCAAAAACGAAGAGCCACCCGCCTGCGTGTACTATTCTGACAAAACAAGAAAGAGACGGTGTCAAACGCGAGAAACCAAAAGCTTGGAAATGACAGGGGGATGCTGTCTCTGTGCAGCATACTTAATAAAAGGTTAGGGAGTTAGTCAAGCGCTGCTGTCGCAAAGTGGACTTTAAGGTTGAGGTGGCATAATGCATCGTATAATAATTATGTCAGCTCAAAACTACGCCATTAATAAAAATGGAACGATACACGATTCAACAACGCATTAAAATTATTAAAATTCACTATAAAAACGGTGGAAATGTGGCAGAGACGGTTCGTAAAACTCGAATATTTTTGGTTCGTCGTGAAGCACCTTGTCGGACCGCAATACAGAAATTGGTAGAAAAATTCGAGCTGTCGGGACAAGTTAGTAATGTGAAGAATAAAACCCGTGCATGTCGCTCAAGAACAGCCGAGAATATTGCTGCTGTAGCCGAAAGTGTTGAAGAAAACCCAGGTTTGTCCATTCCTCGTCGTTCTTTGGAATTATGCATTCCACAAACGTCATTACACCGTATTTTGCATAAAGATTTGGGTCTTAAGGCTTATAGAGTTCAGTTAACATAAGAACTCAAGCCGGCCGATCATCAACAACGTCGAGTCTTTGCTGATTGGGTCCTTGAAATGCATGAAAATGATCCGGAATTCCATCGAAAACTCATCTTGAGTGATGAGGCCCATATCCACCTCGATGGCTTCGTCAACAAGTAAAATTGTCGCATATGGGTCTCGGAAAACCCAAGAGTTATTGCTGAAAAGCCTCTCTATCCTCAACGTGTGACTGTTTGGTGCGGTTTATGGTCCCGCGGGGTCATTGGACCTTACTTACTTTTTCGAAAATGAGGCTGGAGCAACAGTTACGGTGAATGGATTGCGCTATCGACAGATGATTAATGATTTTTATGGCCGGAATTGGATGGTATTGATCTGGACAACGTTTACTTTCAACAAGATGGCGCTACGTGCCATACAAGCAACGAAACCATTGATCTTTTACGGGAAAAGTTTCCGGACTGTGTTATCTCTCGAAGAGGTGATCACAATTGGCCACCGAGATCTTGTGACTTAACACCTTGTGACTTCTTCCTTTGGGGCCACGTGAAAGAGAAAGTCTACGGCAACAGCCCAGCGTCGATTCAAAACCTCAAAGATGGAATTCGTGAGGCTATCGAGGACATAGGGCAACCACTTTGCGATTTGGTTATGGAAAATTTCATGAAAAGGATATGGTCCTGTAGGCGTGGTCGTGGTGGTCATTTGGCTGATGTTATTATTATCCATTATTAATGGCATACCTTCCTTTTTATAATGAAATAAAGAATCGATCATTTATCTAAAAAAATAGCAGTTTTCTTTGAATATCAAAATAACACCTCTTATTGGAAAACCCTACCTACAATAAAAATAAATAAATGGACCAAACAAGAAACACAATATGGTAAAGATATTCAATATAATTGCAGTCTTCGATTTACCATATTGTGGACTTGTCGTAGCACTTCGTCAATATCTTCTTTGTCTGTTATTTTCCGTTCAAATGCAAGAAACATCAAACCAGCTATTATCTCGAGAGCCATCGACATTCTTTGAGGCTTATTGATAGAAATTAGTATCGAAAAGGTAGATTCGCACGCAGCAGTACTACATCCGATTATTGCGACTGTTACAAATGGTTCATACGTATCTATGAAGGTTTCCCTTTGTCTGTATAGAAATTCTAATATGTTTTCGCTCTGATCGCTGATTCGCTCCCTCGGCTATGCAACTCATTCGTGTACCATTTCACAATAGTAGCCTCCTCTTTGGAAGGAATTTTAATACCTGCAAAATAATTGCAAATACGGATGTGTTTTTTTTTGTATATTTATATGTTGAACAGACTTAAACTTTCCAACTCATCAAGACACAAAATTGAATCTAAATACTCATTGTCCTCAAACCTTCTTTTCATCTCAACTGGTATTATGTCTACAGTTGCATAATATTCAGCTTTAAAAGGAGGAACTGAAATTATGCTTGCAGTGTTTTGACGAAAAGGTCATGAACCATACAGCATTTAATAATCCAGATGTTTTGCATCCTTCAATTCCATGCTTCGACCCTGTAATGCCTTTAAAGAAGCATCAGCCGGTTGCAGAATAAATAATAATTTTTTTTTTGCTATTGGGCCCTATTCTGTCGGTAAAATTTTATCATTTTATGTTATGTTATACCTTAAAATAAAATATTTCCCTAAAATCCTATTCTGTACTAGAAATTTTATTTTACGCATCGTAACATAAAATATTTCCTGTTATGGAGCATAACATAAAAGAACCTAAGCAGCACATTTTAAAAGTATTTTGACATATTTTATGAAATGACATTCGTCAATTGACATTTGTGGTGTGAAAGTAGTTTTAATTAAAAACTAAAATGTCCACCGCCATACATAAAGATTACAATTTTGTCAGAAATTGTAGAAATTTGCACTTGGTGCAGTATGGTAAAATATAAAAAGTTGATTATATTTAAATAGGTTTTAATTTTATGCAGAAGATATCACAGGATACGATATCTTCACGATTTCTACGATCCATGTGAATTGCCCAACCTTAGGCTT
Source organism: Dioctria rufipes (assembly GCA_963924295.1). Classification (NCBI taxonomy): domain Eukaryota; kingdom Metazoa; phylum Arthropoda; class Insecta; order Diptera; family Asilidae; genus Dioctria; species Dioctria rufipes. The sequence continues at coordinate 34,693,253 of OZ002744.1, read as the reverse complement.
CAAAAGTTTTTCCGACTGGATAATTAATAAATTTGTTTTATTATGATTTGTAAACTAATTTTGCAAACTTATGAATAATTCTAATTTATACCCAAAATGTTTCGTTTTAAGAAAACAAATTCAAATACTTATAGAGTAACTATAGCCTCATACCGGAAAGACATCTATTCCGTTCACTTTGATTTAGGAATCTAAAATTGAACGGAAAGGATGTCTTTCTGCTGCTTTGCATTTCTACGGACATGGTTCGTATCAAACTCCAGTCAGGAGTTGTCATATTTTAGAACTTTTACACCCAAAGTATCTCAAGAGCTATTAAGAAAGCAGCTGCTTTCATAAATGATTATTTAGTGGGTGATTTGATAGAGTATCACGCAAATGTCAATTGACCAGCTGTTCAAAAAGTAATAGAAAACATAGCGGAATGTACTAAATATTTTATGTTACGTGTTCATAAAAGAATTCATAAAATAATTTTATGGAATCACGACAGAATACGAATTTTTAAAATATTTTATTTTCATTTTATGAAGAAGGGATTTTTTTGCCATAAAATAATATAAAATATTATTTTATGAAAAATTACAGAATAGGGCCCATTATCATTGTGAGTCGTATTTTCTTTGATGTCAATACTTTTTGCAATATCATCACCATTGAGGAGGTAAGCAGCGCAAATGTGGCCGAATATTGGCTGACTGGTCAGTGTTGACGATCATACAGACTCGCCGCGATGACTTTTATGACGGCGCGCAGAATACGGAATAAGTTGGAAATTTTTAAGGTAGGGCATTGTAATTTTAAGGTAGGGCATTGCCCTTCTATGCCCTCCCCTAGCTACGGCCCTTGCCCAAACTCATTGAAGAGATCTGCTTCCGCAAAGATTCCTTCGGCTATGGTATAAAAGAGCTTCGGAAAAGATATTTTCTGGCTATGTTGTGGAAGCGCTTCGCCGGCTGATAAATGCTTGACATATTTCCAGCTGAAGTAACTAATTACAAACACATTACAAACCAATTAAGAACTAATAGTGCTGTGAATTAAAATTATTAGTCGCGGATGTGAAAGTTACTAATTGGTAACTTAAAGTAAATTTGCATCACTTTTGATTTTTTTTTTGTTTTAGGTAACTTTGTGTGTGAAACGAAACTGCCAGTTATATGAAAAAAAAAATTATTATTTTGTAATGAAAAGTGAATAGGATTAGAAGAAAATCTGTGGACTATATTCTTTCAAAAGTATATCCAGGGTGTAATTTATTTTCATTTCCGTATTTGAACGTCTTCTATTGCCTACAGTATATGATACGTAGTAACCCTACATCAATATTAAGTAAAAAAAGAGGAGGGAAAATAAAGGCGACAAGGGAATTTTTAGTTAGGGTTAGAATAACTAATGCGGAACTGAACATTGGGGTATTTCAAGTACATGTTTAGATTGGGAAAGTTTTGATTGAGCATGGTATGAACGAAATTTTTGTTTTAAATGCATCACATCTGTGGTTTAATTGTTTATGTTTACTTTAATGGCAGACAGTCGATTACTAACAATTATAAATCTATAATAATGTGCGAGTCATATCATGATTGTTCTGTAATTATCTTAGTATTTGTCAACAAATGGTGATTGTATGTAGTCAGTCGATTTGACGTAATTGATATTTACCAGAGAAGTTATGTTGACCAACAATACCGCCTGTCATATGTTCCCTTTGTAATCAAATATATACCAAACTCGTGACACTAATTTTTTTATCTAAATATCATTTTTTATTTCAAAATATTCTACATTCTACTAACTCAGTAGAACTGACAAAATAGATGTCATAAAATATCCGTAAATATTGATGAGAAATCAACCCATTAATAACTGCCACAACCAAACCCAGCATCAAATACAAAAGATTTTCAAGACCGGCGAGCATATACTAACAAGAGATATCACTTGAATAGCTGTTTAATTGAAAGAGATTATCCATCAGAATAGACGTCAGTTGGAAATAATAAAATAAAAAAATGAATGCAAGTTTTAAAAGAAAGAATTCCATGTAGCATTTATGAAAATTGACTATGAGTATGACAAAGAGAAATATACTTGTTCTTTTCTGAAGGAGAATTGCTTACATTTTTCAATAACCAAGTACCATATTTGTTATAAACTGGCGAATAAGGGTGTAATGAACAGCTGTTCAAGAGGTTTCTCTTTTAGTATACGCTCACTGATCATGATATGATATGTTAAATTATCCTTCAAAAAAACTTTGAACGCGTTGTTCTCGAAACTACGTTTTTCAACCTGGTTGATAACATATTAAAAAAAAACTATACATCCTATTTGCATTTCCAAAATTTTAAAACTGTTCGAAGGATACAAGGGATTTTGTTTTCTTATTGAACGGTGAAAATTGTCCATGAAAATACAAAAAAAAAGTTCCTTGGTCCTCCATTTTTTTTAAGATATCTAAATTCCCCTTCGTGATGTTGTAGACCTATATGTCTAGTCTCTAGATAAATGGTTATTTCATTTTTCCGATGAACCTTATGGCATAATTGCTGTCAACCGCCAGAATCGGAGTGTCCTCTTGGAAGCGGCGTACATAGCAAACTATACTTCAAAATTCTAGTACAAAATTTTGTAAGAATATTAAATATGTATGTAATCACTATGAGTATTAATAAAAAAAAATTCCAATAATCATTTGGTTGAAAATAATTACGGAAAAACACCCTCGTATCGATACACGCACAGTGTTCTGGTGCCTTACCAGAAATTGATACTACCTGAGATAAGATAATTCCGATCTGATAACAAGTGGATACAGGCGTTACAGTAATTATTATATATACTAGATGCTCCCGACAAGACAAATCGGTCAACTCCTTTGTAGGGCTGCCATACAAAAATTTCGTTTTCCAATATATATTTGGATACTGCCTGGGAAGGCGTCAACGTAGGGGGCTGAAATTTGGTACATGGTGTTTTCATAGTAATAACAAATAAAATTTCAAAAATGCACTAAATTGGGCAACTCCTTCTTGGTGTTGCCATATAAAAATTTATGTTTTTTACTGTGTAAACTATCAGTCCTACACATCTTTGTTGTACTAAAAACTTCTTTCGAATACGAAATCCTATAAAATTGGTTATAATCATTTTTTCTGTCCGACGATCGTTCTAAAAATATATGCGAAAACCATTTCAAAAATCAAACTTGCATAGATCGGTGACCATACGAAATTTTATACGGGCATTCATCTAGTAGGATATCATAAGAATTGGTCTTAGACCAATTCTATCTTTTCATCTATCTTTTGGGATGTCTCTTTTGTTCTGTATGGGAGATCTAGAAACTAAATAATTTCATCTTTTAATTAAGTCATATTCCAAGATTTGTCGCTTTGTCAACAAAAGAGATGACATGTTACTATGCAAAACTTACTACCGAAAGATATTTTGTCAGCAAACAAACTTATTAGTTGCATAACCGTCATAATCTAGGAACATATCTAATAATCTCCAATTAGTCAAATTGGTCTACTGATATACAGTAGCATAATGAACAATATATCTATTAAATAGTAGTGTACTTAACACAGATCCCTATGGAACTCCAAAAATCAATGGAAGCAAATTGAAATAGCGGCCATTAAAATGTACCTATTGGGACCTATTTGCAGGGATTTGCTTGATTAACGTAAAGCCCAATAGAGATAATCGAAAGTGGATTATTTAGAGAGCAATTTTAAGCGATGAATAAAGGTTTTGAAGAAGGCGAATAGAACGAGTAGCCCAATTTTGTTTTTCGTAAATGCCTCGGTCTTATAGTTGCGATTGTGTACGAAATCTGAATTGACAGTTTTCAGAATTGTATTTATTTACAATAGCGAAATATTTTTCGTGTTTATTTATTTTATTATATAGTATGAAAATAAATAAACAAATAATAAAATTATAATAAACATTATCCTTAGGTAAAAAACAAAAACAAACCTAATTTACCCAGACTATCAAGTGAATATTTGTCTAAATGAATCTAAAATCTAATCGGAAACATCCTTCTCTACACATACACACACACATTCGTATACAAACTTACAAGAACTGAAAATTTTCCTCGAAATACCGAAAATTTTCCTTATGGATTATAAACATGGAGATGTCATCATCCCAAGTAACAAGTCTGGAGCCACAAGGATCGTCAAAATTCACCCGCTCCAGTTTGGCACTTACATTTTATTGCATGATAAGCCCTAAAGCATGTTCGCCCTCTAAAATTTGTCCTCTTTTCTGTTTTAAGACGACGACGACGACTACGACGACGACGACGACAACGAAGACCGACGCGTATAGTAACAATCTTTTTGGTCTGTGACATACATCACTAGTATAGGGGGAGGGTAGGGTATAGTAGATGGTACCAAAATACTCGAGCAGAGGTACATATAAAGTCAGCAGATATAAGAGCAGAGAAGGGGAGCCCAAGATATCGACTATGACAGCAACAAAAACAAAACTGCGATGAAGAAGTAACTTGAATATCCCCGCTGGAGGAAGGCTCACGTATGGGGGCCCTCCTGTGCGATGAATGGAAAGACAACCAGCAGCATTGAGTAGGGTAGACAGGACATACATTGCATACGGATGGTGGTAGTAAGTATGTACAAAATTGGGGCCACAACAGGATACACATTAAATGTAGGAAATCTACTTATTTTCGTAAAAATTCTTCTTCTGACGAATGGGCAGCAATGAAACGCAATAATATATGTGGCCTTGGGAGAGCTAAGCAATACATTTGTTGGAAACATCTTTGGAAACATGGGAGTTCCTGATGAATTAGTTCAGCTCAGTTATTTTGTTGCCTCTGTAGATTGTGGCTTATATTAGTTTGCTAATATAATATTCGCCTTTAACTTCGTGTCAAATTTAAATTGTGAATTCATATTTTTTTGCGATTTGCTCAATTGCTCCATGAATTTCTATTACCCACGTATCGTGGGCATTCCCAAAAAAAAAGGACAATCACTTTGCTCTTGTAACCACATTTTCTGAAAAATATTTACATTTTATTTACTTTTTAATCGATTTTTTATTTATTTACTTTTCTTTTGTCACGAAAGTGCATCACCAGCAACCGATTCGCCCAATTAGCTTCGAAAACAATCACTTTGAAGTGCTAAAATTTATACGAAAAAAAAAGTCTCTTCTGCCAACATACATTACAGTAAAGCATCGGACAGGAGCAACAACAAGGGATTTCCTCAACCCTAAAATTTACTAAATTAATCCGCACATGAATATTCACGCATAAAAAATTAATCCCCATCCACCCTGGTTTTGAACTTTTCCAGGCGCACCAGTGACTACACTCCTCATCCAGTTCCATTCACCGAAAAGAGGAACAGCCACATTCAGCATCAGCAGCAGCAACAGCAGCGGCAGCACCAGAGTCAGCAACAAAAACAACAACAACAACAGCAGCAGCAGCAGGAGCAACTAAAGTAACTCATGAAAATGTTCTACCCATAGACTCATCCTTCCCATCCTAGTAGCCTATGCTATATCCACCCACCCCGACTCGACAGAATAGGAAAAGGAACGATCCAAAAGCACAGAAAAAAGGCACCGCTCCCGAGTTTCAAAACCCATTTCATCCACCGCCCACACCCTGCAGGGCTCTAACGATCTACCCTAGTGGGATTGCATGTCAGTGGAGCACACCCGTGGGTGCAAAAAAATTGGATCGGAAAAGTCCTGCGGCTGGGGAAGGGTGGCTGGCTGGCTGACTGCTGTCGTTGCCTGCTTGCTTGCTTGCTTGCTTGCTTGCTATATCCAACATTGCTTTGTCGGGCCTGCCTGAGCCTGAGGGTTGTTTGTGTGAAAGAGTCCCTCATTACGTTTTGGGCAGAGGGACGCCCAGGGATATCGAATAGCGCTTGCCTTTAGATACGACTGGGATATAATATAGAGTCCCACAAACAGTCAGTCAGGCAGGCAGGCAAAACGACGACTCCTCCATGGGTTGCAGAGAATAACGGCATGAGGTAGTATAACGGTTGAGCTTCAGCCCTTAGAGGGTTGAATGAGAAGTACACGTGACACATCAAAACTGCCGTTGATTCTCCCCCAACCCATCTCAAAAAGAATTTTTTTTATGATTTTTCGTACTTTTTTTTTATCCTCCCTCTTTTCACTTTTGAAGTATCTTCCGCTGGTGGATGTCCTTCGGTAAAACAGCCTGAGAAACTCTTTGGATGCGACAAATATAGGGGGCGGCAAGCAGACATACTAGGACCTATATACACACACACATAAATTATGCAGAAATATCTTCCACAGCCCAACTTCAGTTTTTTTGCAACATCTCAGCGGTCTAACATTTTGCTAACTACCAACTAAGCAAAGCATAAATGGAGATCGCTCCTCAATCCTTGCATGCTGCATATGCAGCAGCAGTAGCAGCAGCAACATCACGAGCAGCACTAGAATGGGAGCGGATTAAGTAGTGGTTTGAATTACCATTAGTCGACCTTGTGCTTATGAATTTAGTATACCTGCACAAATGCCTGCACGATGTCCTTCCTCCAACCCCCTCCAACAGGATTCTTCAGCGATATTCTGTGGATTAATTACAAATTTTGTGACATGGTGATTGCAGCTCGATCGAAGCCTTTTTATTATTTTTCGATTGATTCAGATAATTAGTGCCTTTCGGTGCTCCAGAATAGTCCTGGCTCTTGTGCAGTTGGAGCGTGGAATTGGTACGTATATGCTAAGTTGGGGTGGGTATTGGTGGTGGTGGTGGTAGTGGTGGTGATGGTAGTGGTCGTGGTTGTAGTGGTTGATGGTGATAGATGCAAGCAGGTGTGGTTCTCATGCCCATTGAAGCACCACGCATTGTAATCTGAAATTGTAACTGGAAAAAAGGCAATGAGATGTTTTTTATGGATGAAAAAGGATATACTCGTATACACTGAAACAAGGGGAATGTATCCCTTTTTACGATGATTATAGGCTTAGAAATGTTCTGCTGATTAAAGCTGAGCGTTGTATGGAGATTTTGTTTGTAAACAATTTTAGGGTAATTGAAGAAGAATTTTTTTGCTATTTGCAGTCTTCCTCTTGGATTTTTTGCAATTTTGCAATATTTTTTTGTTTTAATGGGATGCCACCCTCACATATAAAGTCATTTCTTTACAGAAAATTCGATGAACACTTCATATGTCTGCACTCAGCCAGGATTTCTCAGGTTATATTTATTGAGTGACAATTTATATTTGTTAGTTGTGGGTGCAATTTAGTTGATATAAGTGAAGGAGATTGGTCACTCGTTTTTGACATGAAATCCACTTACATTTTCGACGACATTGTATTTGTCCATCGTCGTCCGTTGAAGGAAGTATTCATTCTAAGCACGACTATTCTTAAGGATACGTTAAAGCGTCTATTATGAAAGGTAAGATTACAAGATTACTATGACTTATTACCGGGTATAATTTTATTCTTGTTCAAGAAGGTTATTTTTTGGATTCTTTAGATTCTCCGGGAAAACAGAAAAAACGAAAAAAATATTAATTGTTATTTCATCACATAACTCATTTAATTTTTAATTTTGGGTGGAAAGCTCCAAGGCTTGGCTTGATTCATTAGCAGATCCCAAATAGCGAAATTGTGTGACTTGAAAAAACAAATGAAAAACAGAACAATTGAAGGAATTGATAAAAAAAAATTGAGAGAAAAAAAAATTATACTTAAAAGATCGAAAAAATCAGATTAATTCGGAGCTAATCAAAAACGAAAAAAAAAGAAAAAGAATAAACGTTTCGTATCGACAGAGACTTTATACCCTTCAGTACGACTCATCAAATTTTTTGAAACGTCTACGGCAGGCAAAAACCAAGCCGTACTGAAGAGCATAAGGTTTTTGCAGATACGAAACGCTTATTTTTTTATTTTGCCAGCCCACTGCGGTCTTACATAGTTTGTTTCGCTTCGAATTAATCTGATTTTTTCAATTTTTTCATTTTTTGATTTCTTTCCCTTCTTCTGTTTTTCACATGACTCAGACCAAATTTAAAGCTTTCTATCGAAAATTAAAAATTAAATGAGTTATGTGATTAAATAACATAAAAGATTTTCTTTCGTTTTTGCTATTGTGCCGGCGAATCCAAAGAATCCAAAAAATAACCCTCTTGAACAATAAGAAAGTCCTTAAGATAAGAGCGTGTAATCCCTTTAATATTTTAAGGACAGAAGTACAGAAATGAATTGCAAAGTCTCATTTTCGAAACAAACAAACAAATATTCCACAAGCTCCTCGCAAAAACAAATTGTTGAAAGCAACTGCAGCAGTTTCTATCTCGCATTTACATTCGCTGGTTTTTTTCTACTTCAATTTTCCTTGCCAGTTAACAAGTAATTCTGTCGAATTTCGGCAAAGTATCTTAAAAATGGTTGCTGCCTTTCAATTTTTTACGATATGGAGAGAGATTCCAGCATATTTGGCAGCTGCAATAAGCTTAAAGACACTTTTCCATGGGACGTGGATTGGAAAGTTAGCACACACTTATTCCTGTTTATATAAACGTGAGCACACAAGCCGTGACCATTTCGATGATTTACTAAATCGCGTTCATCGACTTATGGCTTGGCAAAGCAGGTCAAGCCAACGTTCTACCTCTAGTAGTCAGCATACTACATAACAAACCACATCGAGCCTAAAAGGCAAGTCCCAATCTTTTTGATTTCCTTAGAAGTCATCGGCAAGCTAAACAAAATCTAATCGAGAGGCTATGTTTGTTTTTTGACTGCTGCTACATTTACCGATGTTTTACGGAAATGACAAACAGAGTCAAACCATTGTAACTACGCCAAGTTTTCCACGCCAACAGTTTTTAGTTCAGATGGTCTAATCCGGTTAACCGCTGGAAGCTGGTTTATATGCACAAATCTGGACGCAAGTCTGAAATTTGAATGGTCGGATGGATTCAGATTATGTTAAGACCCGAGGCGGGGTCTCTGGAACATAGGCCAAAACAAGGCCCACCCTGCAGACTTGCGAGTAATTGTTTATAGGTACCAACCGACATTTTCACCTAGTTTAGTTTTGATTTACCCCACAGTCTCTTTGTAGTTGTCACTCGAAGGGTCATCTAACCAAAGACGACTGAGTTGGCAGTCTGCCCAGTAGAAATTTTAGAGGCCAGTGGTTTTGGTGCGATCCCGATTGTGATGAAGGCTGCCTGCGAGGCTGCACAAAGGCGAGCAAGCTCTTCCGCCTTTTCATTCCCGCGGATATCACTGTGACCTGGCACCCAAAGAACGAGTAAAGAGTTCAGGGTATTTTTACAAAAGCTAGTTTGGAGGTTGTAAAAAGTTTGGACAAGGCATTGACATCTGCTTGGCTATCCACGCAAATGGAAATCTTCTTGTTCTCCCTGTCTGAGTTATGGAGATATCTTCCCGTTTCAAGGATGACCTTGACTTCCATCTGGAAAATCATGACAAGGCTTTCAAGGTGTATGGAGATTTCCATATGAAACTCCTCTCAGAAAACGACTGCTCCGTTATTTTTTTAGGATTGAGGCTTGTATAGGTAATAGGTTTTGTCAATCCGTGAAGTACATAATGTGATTTCCATTCTGCACTAGATGGAATTTTCGATTTAAAAATGCTTTTCAGCATAGTCTCGGGGAGGTGATCGCTGTTCCAGTCGATGTCAGGTAGTATAGAATTCACGAATTTTGAATTTAATTATTGAATGTAAAACATTTTTCAGTCTATGTATGTATGAATCCTATTCTGCCGGAATTTAGTCATCTCCCAGACATCATATATATGCACCAATTTATTCTAGGTGTCGCATTCATAGTTTGGTATAGGTAAAGTTTGGCAATTGTACAACATCACTGTCTTCTATTGCATTCACATAATTTTATTGTCCGCTTCAAAAAAACTACGATTGTGGACTTCCGAAACTTATTACTCCAGCGGAGAGACACCAACATATACTGATTGCAGTGAATATCCGTCTCTAGAGTAATTCATCACATATAACTCATCGCACATAATCCATTGCACATAATTCATCGCACATAATTCATCGCATTTCAATTGCCTAAACAAAGAGGAATGCCCATTTTAGGCTCGACATCTCCTGACATTTGAGATGTGGGGTCAAAGTTTGATCTAGTACATTTTGGAAAATTTAGTATAGAACCGAATTACTTAGGTTCTGATAGGAAGTGTGAGTACCCACACTCCTATATTTGGAGCCTTAAATAGCGATCCCCATACTTACTTTTTTAGTAATTCTTTTCGAACTGAGGTACTGTTCTAGCGGTAGGTAGGGTTATGTCCGATCGGAAAACGGGTTTCACTCTGCGGCTTAGCTCATTACTGGCTACAATTCCTAGAAAAAAATTTTGTACTGCATACTTTTAGGGTGGGGGTAGGACCCGCCGTTCTGGGAGGGGTGGATGCAATACCCCACGTTGCATATCAAATTAAAGGTGTCGCCAAGTCCTATCAGGTGATGTGCTCTTCTCTCGATTTAGAAAACTTTCTCGGGACGTTTTTGCCGCCGGAAAACCCATTTTCATGTACTTGTGTCGCACACACCCCAGATACTATATTTGGCATATATTTTTACAGTTCTTTCTTCAATGATCAATAGTGATTTGTTGTGCTCATTTTTCTTATCGAAAGTCCTTTTCACGAATCACTAATTCCGCGCAATCACGAGATGTACTTTTTCACCCAAGAAAGTCGCTCAAGCTACATCCAATCCGCAAAGCTTTTCCCCTCTGAATTGAAATAAACGTTGTTAATAAAATATCTTCAGAGTATCATAATGAATCGTATAAGATATCTCTCATATCTGGAGTGGACGTGTATGAAAAGTGGGAATTCCCCTTTACCGCGGATAATTCGACACTATTCATCATACACACCTTAGCTACTTTCTTCGGACTTCGCTACAATTCACTCAGTACGCCAACAAGAACGTGAAGGTCACCTCATTATTTGTTTTTCGTTTTATTTTCTTTTGGTTTTTCCGTAAAATATAGCAGTGGTGAGGATGAATTTTGTCGGTAGTGAATGGTGTCTGATAAATTGCGTTGATGGTCAATTATGTTCAAAGTTAATTGTGAGCGGCGAATTGTGTGCGGTTAATTGGTCAGTTTTGTTAATATTTATTTTTTCGGTGCTCCTTCAGGATATTTTTTTTTCTCTCACTGGACACCTGAATTCTGTTAATTAAATCTTGCAAAGCCACTGTAGACCGCAGCTTGAATGCTTCTTTTTCTACATTTTTCAATATTGTCCACTTGATCTGCATTTTCAGTAATTTCTAGCTATTTGGGTGTTCATTATTGCGGCAATTCTTAGCAAATGTAATCTAAAATTTATCTAACTTTTTTAAGAACGTTTATTTTTAACGATTCAAATCATAAATATAAGAGAACCTATACTTGTGGAATTTAAAATTTGTTTGTGTGCTTTCATCGTTACTGGTTAATGCCAGCTGAAAACAAAACGTGGCTTAGTAGGCTAGTAACAAATTATGAAAGGTTAGCTTAGTGGTAGGAGTCGCCCGGCAAGCGGAAGGTACCGGTTTCAAACCCGGGACGAGGCGGTTGTTTTTCCCTCACCGATTCTAACAAGTGTAGGTTCGATTTCCGTCCGCGGGAAAAATAAATAAAAAATTTATCTAACTCTATTTGAGTTTGAGTTGTGTCCAATAATATCCAGCATTTATATTTTATACTTCTGAAATTCTGTTTTATTTGTTTATTGTGATCTGAAATTGCGATTATATGGCGCCAAAAGTAGATAAAACACTGCGGATTGGACCTTACTAGTCTCTGATAGTCAAATATCCTTGATAGACATTATTATAATAGAATAAAAGTGCTGGCTTCTATAATAGATACTAAATTGGATTAACTTGAAGAATCCCTGGTGTTGAAGATTTGGTGAAAAACGATTTTGATGAACTCTTGGCTCGCGCATATTTCCTGGAACTACAAATGAGTTTGTTGGAAAGAAATTTGAAATTCACTGATGTGTTATTAAATGGAATTCCTATTTTTCCAAATAAATATTTCGATGCTATCATTAATAAAATTTCACAAAGAGTCAATTATAAATCTGATACTAATCCAAAAGCGTCTAAGTAAAGATAACAAGCAATCTCTTGCAATAATTGTTAAATTTCCAAGAACTCATTGTGGCAAAAACTGTTTATAAGTCCTGTTAAAAGTGCCAAGCCAAGATTGTCTGGTTTTGCTCAGAGAGCCTCATTTCTCGATCATTATAACATTTCGCCATTAAAACACCAGAAGAAGATTAAATGGTATTTAATGCAATGGCATTGTCTATATTCGGATATCGGAGATGCAATTTTTATAATTGTATAGCGTCAGTGTTTGTGCTACTGGATTTTTATCAGTGTAAATTTTCACGTATTATGTTATATACTAAAAACGAAGTTCATCTTTGGCTTAATTAAGTGATCGTCATCAAAAAGTAGTTGCCTAATCCTCGGAATCGGGTTACAAGCTTATTACCACAGGTATTCCGCAAAGCTCACTACTTGGTCCTGTTCAATTTTTGTTTTTGTATGTAAACGATCTGCTGCAATGTGTACATAATACGAATGTTCAGATTTATGCAGTTGATGTCCAACTTTTCGTATGCACTTCTCTTATTGTTTTATCAGATGGTATATATATCCAGAATGAACATTGACCAATCTGGTGAGGATCTTAAATTGGTCTCATGGAAACAAGCTCAGATTAAAGGCAGATAAATGCCATATATTAAACAAGTTAATACAACCGATCTCTGTCCTGTTTACCTTGGTAATGCCTTGGTTATTCCTAATTCTCAATCCGGTAATAACTTAGGCATATTACTTAGCCTGCCTTGTTTTCTTCTTATTATTCTTCTAAGAGGCTGGGATTTTAAAATAATAATTTTTGTTCTTGCCACATTCCATAAAACGTTTGAAACCACTCCAAAGTGGCGAAATTTATATATCATAAATGATGGCTGTTGCCATGTTCCAGTTGACATAAAATGTTTCTTTAAGATTGCAAAATTTTTATGGAACAAAGATTCTTGGTGAAAATATGACTGACAGCCATATAGTCGAAGAGAGTGAACATTTATCCACAAATTCCAACAATTTAAATGCTAGCTGGGCCTTAGATGGCTTTATACGAAATATACTCCTCAGGCTGGTCAAGGTCTTAATTATATTCGGCTATCAGATCTGGTGTCCTCTGGACAGTATCAACCGATGAAAGTTAAATGTAGTTCCACATTATTTTCTTGGGAAAATACGTCTATTTCGATCAGCTCTTAGTTTTCAACCTATAGTAATACCTCGGTGCAACTTGATTCAAAGTACAAGATCTTTTTTCGTGTACGGTCTCAAATTTTGGGACTCATTGCTTACTAACCTTAAACGTTCACCTTAAGAAGTTTCAAAAAAGTAGCTTTTAACCATTTTTCAAGTCTCTCTCTTTTCGTTTTTTGGCATGCATTGCAAATGTAATTTTAGCACGATTCATCCTTTCCTTTTTTTTTCTCCTATCTTGTGATCCTTATTTTTATCTTAAACTCGTTGTGTTTTTCTCCTTCACCAATTATTTTTAAGTTTTAGAATTATTTACACAACAACAGTCGCAAAATAAATTTAATTTGAATCACATTTGACTCAACCAAAACGGCTTCAACCCTTTCGTAAAATTTCTCTAAAAAATAATGCCAAAAAATAAAAGTTGAACCAAACTATCCGGTGAGGTAACTTTTATCTGATGCGATGCTAATAAGTCCGTTATAACTGCACCTCTGACATACGAGAATACAATAAAATGTGCATATGTATACTAGTTCCCATATCTTTGAGAAAATTTTTTGATGAAGATCAGAGATCATGAACTCTGTACCAGCATCCTTCTCTGGGAATTTTTTGATGTCGTCGTCACCTATAAGCTAAAACTAATGTCCGAAAAGGAAACGGGTTCCAACGCAATTATTTTTGGTCATCTCTCAAATTCATAGAATATCTCTGTCTGTTGGTCCAGCAATTGTTATAGATTTTGGTCCAGAGTATGTCCAGTTTAAGGGGATGATAAACTTGTTTCATATAAAACCGGAATTTTTTGCTGACTAACCTGAATCTCAGGGGGATCTCTAGTGTCCGATATGAGAATTTTTTGAAAGGATTAAAATTTGTAGAGTTTACGATTGCATTGAACAGTTGATAAACATTGAATTTAAGTTGAATGATGATATTTTGAATTTCTCCATTTTGTTATCCTCAAGCAATAACCCTCTCTCTGTTTGAAATATTTTAAAAGGAAATAAAAAATCAAAATAAAGAGCTGAGTACCTTTTTTTTATAAATGAAGGTATAAGGTTCCACCCAGAATTATTTCCACAGAGCAGAGGCGCAATATTAATTTTTTTTTTTTACTTCGCAATAAAAGGACCTTAGGCATCTTCGGGCAAATGGCTTCGATCAAAATCCTCTGACCCAAAAAAACTGGACTCATACCCCAAAATCTTTGTGTGTACGTTCTACGCAGATTTAGGGTAAGTTTTTTATTCACGCAATCTCCCATCCCGAATATTAGCTGCCGGCAAGCTATAGATATGCTTGTACGAGTATATAAGCTGTGGAGATGTGTGACACAAAATAAAAAAATATACGATGAGCTACATTCAACACGTATAAGCACGTGTCCTCATTCACGGGGTTCTACATCTATACATACGTATATATATATATGCATGCCTACATAGAATATAGCATATAGGTACTTCACGTGGCCCTGCGAATATTTATCACACAAATAAGAGGGGAAGCTCTCCCTTGTCAGTCGAGGCAAGTATTAGGTATGACAGTCTATAGTCTACTTTGCAATCTAACAAAGTGAATGCCGCGCTTGGGTTGAATGCACGATTAGAAAACGAACTACGAAAGAGGCAGGCTCGTCCTTACAACACATGTCCCAATCACATATGTATGTACGTTTACACAGAAGCACCTATACTTCGGAAAGGATTTGTCAATGCGATAAACGAACGGTGCCTGTGTAATCCATTTAATAGGATTCCGTTGGGGTAGGACTTTTCAATATTCTGAGAAATTTCATGGACTATCATCCTTGGTGGATTCGTTTCGTAGTCATACACCCGCATATAGTTTTTTTTTTTTTTAATTTTTTTTTTTCGTTTTGTAAAATTTAGGGGAGCTAGCATTGAGGATGGATGGTTGGATAGATGATTCATACTTCCAGGGATTAAAATAGGCAGGTAAAATGTAGAGTAAAGGTTTGTTAACGACTTTCAGTCCATCTCGGTAAAGTGAGTGATAAATCAAGAAGAAGTGATGAAATCGGACGATTCGTCGGATGTATAGAGATGTTTTTCCTAAGGATTTATATCGTTTCGTTATGGTACTGGACTGGTAATTGGGGACTTGCAGTTTAGATAGGTTTTTGTTTTTTTTTTCTTTGTTACTGTATTTTAGAAACAGGCAATTATAACAACTGAATGAAGTATGTAATCGGTCGGTGGGAGATTATCTGATAAGAATCTTAAATGGGAAAATGTCATCATATACAGTTGTAACTTGGTGATGTGAGTTAATTAGAAAAATTTATTAATAGAAGAACTGATTGGAATAAACTCTTTTACAAACGAAATATCATTAAAAAAGAAATTTATATGCAAAAGAAGGCGTTTCGTATCACTAGAAACCGTATGCTCATCAGTACGGCTTGGTTCCTGCCTGCCGTATACGTCAAAGTGAACAACCAAACTGTCCTCATATATGCACTTAAAATAGTTTTTAAGTGTGAATAATATACGAGGCGAAATACTAAGTATTTACTTGCATGCCTACCAAGACTAGCGCTATGCGGGACTAGCATCTCATAGAGAGTTTGGCTATGAAATAAATTCGCATAAATACTTAGTATTTCGCCTGAAATATAATTCACAATTAAAAATATTATTTTTAGTGCATATATGAGGTGAGCTTGGCTGTTTACCTTGGCGTATACAGCAGGAGGGACCCAAGCCGTACTTATGAGTATACAGTTCCTGCTGATATGAAACACCTACTTTTGCATAGCAATTTCTTCTTTAAAGAATTTTTGTTTGTAAAAGAGCTTTTTCTACACAATTCTCGAGCTGCAATTTGGCAAAAACTATGTCAATTTTATATTGACTAAATTCGCTATGAATTTATTTCATAGCAAAACTCTCTATGAATAGATCGATGAAAAAAGAAATAGAAGAAGAAGGAGATGAGATAACGTAGATGATGTAGAAAATGAAAAGTTGAAATAATAGCAGAAGAAAATGGGAACTTTTTTAATATCCTAATGGAACCTAATAGGATGATATTTTTTCGAGGTTTGAACTTAGACAGAACTAGAGAGACATTTGTTATGATTTTTGTTTTGTCGGAGATTGGTATAAGTAAAACGTGCCAAAATTTCTAGCTAACTTATGACACTTGAATAGGACGATCCTTACTAATATGACTATATTTCTTTGGCCAAATGACTCTTCTTTCATGGAGATAAGCAAAAAATCCAGAGAGTGCTTGAAAATTCAAATTCAATTAGTATTTATAATGCTGCTACTCAAGTAAGACAATATCTTATAATAATGTGTGGAAAAACAATAGAAAGATTAAGAAAAATAAAAAAATCGAAACTTAAACTAAACAACAACAAAATATATAAAAAGACAATAAGTATTAATATTAATATGCCTCACAAAAAAATTCATTCAACAAAGCAATTAAGTAGTTTGCAAGTATTCCAATAAATTTCTCCGAAAACTGTAATTGCTCCTTCTGAGTTGAAGAGGAATTGAGTTCCAAAGTTTTATGGATTGAACAAAAACCTGACGGCCACTTGAGTGACAGGTGGAATGAGAAATATTTAGAAAATAAGTTCTTACTGATTGGGAAAAATCCAACCTAGGATATAGATAGTCAGATTGTCCAGATATATTCAAATTACGAAGGAATAATATCAGAGAATACGTAAGGAATATTTTTAATGTGCATCCTAAGATTGAATTTAAATATTCCGAGACATGTTTGTATCGCCTCAAATCGAACACGTACCTACCGGACAGTAGAAATAAAGGCCAGATTCAGCTTACGCGATGAAGCTGAATCAAAACGCCGAAAAACTTCACAACCATAGGTCAGGATAGGGACAAGTAACGATTTGACTAACATAATCCACGTGTCAACAGGAGTAAAAGCTGTAGTGGCAAAAGTTTACGTAACGTCGCATAAGGCTTGCAGACAAACGCATTAATTCGATCGGTCCAGTTCAAGGTACGATCAAAAATAAATCCAAGATTCTTTAGAGTAAGAAATAGGTATCTTGCTCAGAATAATATCTGAAAAGCAGGAAGTGTCCGATTCACTTTTATAGATTACGATAGCATTAAATTTAGAGGCATTTAAGCTCAAGCTATTATTAACAGCCCAATCAAGCATATCAGCGGGGTCTTCGTTCACACAACATATAGCATCCTCCAACAATACCAACAGGCTAGAAATGTAAAGCCAAATATTATCAGCATACATGGGCAAATCACAATTTCTCAGAACCATCGGAATATCATGAATGAAAATAGTGAATAATAAGGGTCCCAGAATGGAGCCCTGAGGGACTTACTCCACTGCTCAAATGTAGCAAGCCAGAAGCAGAATTAGAGCAGACTACACTACGTTGAGGTAAGACCAAACCAACTTGTATGCAAAATTTGAATTTAAGGCTAGTTTACTTAATAAAAATATGTGCTCACCCATTTTAAAGGCTTTGGAAGTCAAGGAGGCCGAGCATTGTAAATTTATCATTTTCAATTGATTTCCTAATATCTTATGTTATATTAAGCAACGATTTGGTACAGCTCCGCTTGGATCTAAAGTCCGAGTGAAGATTAGATAAAGAGATTCTCCCTATCTAAAAAACCCATTATTTATGTCTGAAGTATATTTTGAAAGGCTTTAGAGAGAAAAGACAAAATAAAAATAAGACGATACTCCGTTGAACCGCGACATCTCTTGGGGACGGGAGGAATCAAAGATCTTAAAATGATGTTGTTAAAAAGAAATAAGTGAAATTCGGGAGTATTTCAGGCAGAAGAACTTTTATACACTTGAGATTGAGGTCATCTAGTCCAACAGCGTTAGATTTGACAGATATTACAGCAGAATAGGCATTTGCCTCATCAACAGCAAACCCATTAAAAGTATCTAATGAACTTAAAATATCACTGGGATAATATTATTCACATTAGGGCCCAGACTATTTAAATTATAAGAAGGAGATACAAACATCTGGTTTAATTCACCACGATTTACAGATACAGTTGAACTCTTAGTTCGCCCAACCCCCAGATTTCTAATATTCTGCTAGAGTTTTTTGTACGGAATAGTGATATTTAATTTTGAATTGTTATATTCGAACAAGCACGGTGTCTTACTGTTAACTGCATTACTTGAGGACCGAACATGATCTCAGCAATCGGGTGTGCCGAAACGACACCATCTACGATAATTCTTGGCGTAAACGAAAGAATTTTGGGATTGATAATGCGTCGATGTTTTCAGTGGAACATATTTAATAAAAAAGTATTTAATTAAGCCTAATAATATAGTAAAGTTCACCAAAATTAAAATTATTAAATTTTAAATCACTTTCAAATTCAGAATAAAGATTATAAACGCTCAAGATTAAATCAGGTTTGAAGAATGTTGATAGGGACATTTGACTAAAAAACAACACCTGATCAGGGTCAGCAATAATAAATAAAACCAATAAGGTTGCAGAAGTTGAAGTGAAGTGTGTAGTGGAAAAAACTCTTTATGCAAACGAAAAATCTTTGAAAAAAGAAATCTCATTGCAAAAACAGGGCGTTTCATATAAGCAGGAACCGTGTAATCGTCAGTACGGCTTGGTTCCTGCCTGCCGTATACACCAAAGCAAACAGCCCAAACTAACCTCATATATAAACTTAAAATCATTTTTAAGTGTGAATTCTATGAGGCAAAATGCTTGAATGTAAGCAACAATTGTGAAATTCCACATTTTTTACATATTCACTGCAAGCAAAGTATATTTAAAATACGAAAATGTGTTGAGGATTTATTTTGCAGATTATGAATTTAGTTAGAAAAAATCGCGAAATAAAGTGGTAACATTTGACTTTAAAATTCAAATCGTGTGAAACTATCCTTCTTTAAGTGAAAATTCCGAAAGATAATTTTATATTAAACTGTTAGTGAATTATCAAAATAATGGGACGCAGACTATAAAAGCTTAACGTACAGAAATTGAAAGTGGAGTTGGAGAACCGGTCATTGCAAACTACAGGTCTAAAGAGAGAGACATTCGTTTTCGCGGAAGAACCAGAAGCTGAAGAAGAGCCTGCGATGAACATAGAAATAGCTTTTGGGTACTAAAATGGAGGTTTCAACCATGCTGGTGAAGAATGCTCTTGAGGAACAAAAGATTTCTCTGGAAACCCGTTTGGACGAACAAAAGAATTCTCTGGAGAATTGTCTAGAAACTCACTTAGAGAAAGAGAAGAATTTAACCAGAATAATAGAAGGAATCGAGCAGGAAGTGGCGGAAGTACAACAAAAAGCACCGAACAGCTTGACAACTTTATAGCAGATTTGGAGAAGATGAAGCATCGACAACCTCGGCACGAAAGAGTTGAAATATCCAGTGCAGGCAGAATGAAACCTCCAGTATTTGATGGACAAAATTCGTGGGATATTTTCTAGAGAAAATTCGAGGCTGCTTCCGAAGTATACGGATGGAATGATGCAAACAAAGCAATAGCTCTGGTATTAGCACTTCAAGGTCCTGCATCAGAGCTATTACAAACTATATCAATTGAAAGGCAACGTGATTACACTTCATTAGTACAGGCGATAAAATTATGTTATGGAGATCGAACTTCTCGACCCACCGATCAGAGAGGTCTCATCAGTATGGTTATCTCTGATCGTCTACCATTGACGTTCGATGCATGTTCAATACATTTTAGAAATTCATTGAAATTGTAATAGACCGGAACACCTCCAAAGGGGCTGCAGAAAACGCCGACGAATGGAAGCACCAGAAGAAGGGCAAAGATATCGAGCTGGATAGCAGACTCTCAGCAGAATGCCGTCATCACTCCTTCGCGTGATCTCCTTCGATGCTGAAAATGTAGTAAACTGGGACATCTGCAAAACGACTGCTTGAAACACTGACGAATGCAATCAACAGAAAAAGAAGGGAGAAGATGGTGAGCTAGAGAGCAAGCTATTCGTGCAGAGACTAGGCTGCAATCTCATGACTTTGAAAATCCACACCGAAAAGGACGTATCCACGGAAATACAGAAGCGTTCTCACAACGTCCATGCTATCTTGAATGGAAGTATTGCGGACGGATGTAAGAAAAAGATGACGATGACTACGATGATAACAGTAAAAAGGAGAAAGGAAAGAAAGCCAAAGATGAGGACAATGAAAGAAAGAAAAGACAAAGAGTAAAGGGTCTAAGGATGCTGAAAATGACGACGGTAAGGGTATAATGAATATATGAAAAGGTAAAGACAAAGGTTCTGGCGATGATGATGATAAGAAACGCAAAGGCGGCAATCACAAGGACGATAACGGCAATAAAAAGGGCAAGACAATTGAGGACAAAAGGAATCAAAAACAATGATGACGAAGATGATAAGAGACCAAAGAAAAATCAAAGCATGGAAGAGTGCTCCAACATAACATTAATCGAACATCTCAGGAAGGTACTCAACTATAATCAGCGCGACATATTCCTATATTTCTAATTGTTTATATATCAGCTGTTTACAATACGACCGGACAAAGCCCAGCTCATATGATGTTCAGAAAGGAAATGCGCTTACCTAGCGACCTCAGGTTTGGTATACCCAAAGACGAACAAAAGTTACCAGAAGACTACGTAACGAAGCTCAGACAATGATTACTTGATGTGCACGAGCCACTAGACGCTTTCCAAAATTACTACAATACTGGGCAGGGATCGTATGCAGTTGAAACTAGAATTAATAACATGGCGTATAAAATTCAGCGCGGTACAAGATGCAAAAGAAAAATCGTTCATCTGGATCGCTTGTATCAATTCTACAAACATCATGACCGTCGATCACAGTGTTGCCTGCCACAATGTGATACATCCGACATCTATTGGAAATAGAAACAACTTTAGGTTAGTGACATCCTAGTAAACTTTGGTGTTGGAGAACGGAATATTCAGTAAGGTTCTAGTATAATTTGTAGAGTATAAATACGGCGCTTCTCACATCCAGGAGGCGGAGTCTTATTTCAGACAGCGAAGTGAATGAAGTAAAGTAAGAACTGGTTATTGATATCTGAAATATTTTGTTTTAAATAACGAACTATAGCCACGCTCGTAACAATACTTTAAGTACATGCACTTAAGACTTGCGCAGAATGCACATAAAATAAAATACACTTTATATTTGTATACTTAAATACTATGATGCTGCTCTTCATAATATATCGAAAACCGGCATGCGGCTCTCATTGACCTCATACGTGCCCACCCCTGTACTAATGCATGATTTTTTCGGTCAAACTTGTTAGTGAGAGAGATTTTAGGATGAAATACTCGAATTCTTGATTACAAACTTGTTTTTACCTTCCTTTACCCAAATTATAGGTAATATTTTGAGTCCGGCTCAAGGCGGAGCTTTTTTCTTTTTATTTTGCTTATACCAAAACATAGATTACATTAAAAACAAGAACTTTATTGGAAAAATTAATTGATTTTATAAGTATCTGCTGTGTGTAAAGTGTTTCGATCAGTAGTAACAGGGCGATCTCATCAGGACAGCAATGAACCCTGAACCTGCCTGCTGTTTACACTACAGTGATCTCAGATTCCAATAAGTTGCTGATGGATATATATAGACTTATTTAAAAATCTATATGTGAATCATTATACCCTAGATGAAATCTGTAAGGTATACTAAGTTTGTCATTCCGTTTGTAAAACCTCGAAATAATGATGGTAGAGCAAAATGGATTGGACACCTACGCACAATATTAAAAGTTATTTTGTTTTTTGCATGTCCGTCCGTCTAACTCAAGAACGCGTATACTAAGTGAGCTCAAATTTTGTACACGGACTTTAAAAAAAAAGTAAAGCTTAGTTCGAAAATGAGACAAATCGGGCAACTCCTTCGTGGGGTTGCCATACAAAAATTTCGTTCCCCACTATATATTTGGACACTGCCTGAGAATGCGTCGACGTAGAGAGCTGAAATTTGGTACATGGTGTTTTCATTGTACTAGAAAAAAAAAATTCAAAAATGGACTAAATCGGGCAATTCCTTGGGTTATACGTATACTGTGAAAACGATCAATCTAAGACATTTTTATTGTACTAAAAACTTCTTCAGAATACGAAATCCTATAAAATTAGTTATAATCATTTTTTCCGTCCAACAAACCGTTCTAGAAATATATGCGAAAAACCACTTCAAATATCAAACTTTCACAGACCAATTCCAGCGTTCTTACTTGTTTTAAGGTAAATTGGTTGTCTTCACAATTAAAATGATTCTTGGGCATCCCATTTCTAACTAATAAGTGTAAAGTGGTAATGAGGTTTTACTCTTTCGAGACCTGTACAAAATACGAGTCTACAGGCCAGAAACTGACAGTACCTCGGTACTTGTTTTTTAATTTTCTCTGCTCATATGCAGTAGATTGAGAATTGAATGTAGACTCGTATTTTATACGGGTCTCGAAAGAATAAAAAACTCATTATCACTTTCCACTTATTAATTGATTTACGTTAAAAAAATACATATTAATTAAATGAAATATGTGTATACTTATGTTTTGTTGTGGAAATCAAAAAATCATGTTTTATTTAGTAAATTACGCAAACTCGGGCCACATATTGTACAAAATTCTTGTATTTCAGGTTGGCATCCCACCATTTTACACATTTTTTTCCCAGAGCGATCTCTAAATATACACCAATGTCCGATTTTGTCATACCAAATGTACTCGATGGGCGGCCAATTCTCCTTATTGGAAACTGAGTGCCGATTTTGCACAATATTTCCGGTATTTCGGTTCGAAAATCCGGCAAAGATTGTTTTATATCGGGGTTTCTCCAATGGAACAGTATATAAGCGTTGACCATAGTTACATCAAGAAGATGATCTTGTTAGAGTATTTTCTTATGTGATAGCGTCCAATTAATCCGTCCATCAAGTCAACGCCTTACATATGCTTATTATATTCACAAATTATTATCCTTCTTGATCCAATGAGAAACTTTTTTCGGTTCCGAAGGCTCATTGCTTGTTGCGCAGGATTTCAAACAGACGTACGTTATCAAAAGTCGAACTGTTTTAGTGTTTTGCCACAAAATAAAAAATATATCAACTCCATATGCATTTCCTACATATTCTTCAGTATATCCTTGTTCAACTTTTTTAGAAACTAATTGTTTATCACTGGACAATTTACAGTTCGGTGCGCGATTCGGACGTACTCTACGTTGTGCATAAAGACCCAGATTTCGTAAATAAACAAGCAGTTCAAGAGAAGTGTAAAAATTGTCGAAATATGTTATGTGATTAAAGAAATCTGGGACATTTTTCATTAGACAAATCACAACATTGGATGATGCGCCAAGGTCAGGACCGTCCTCAGGTTGTCACCTGTTCCTGTGTAAATTTTAAATGTGTAACAAAACCCAGACGAATCACAAAGGGTAAAAAATTTGAAGTCCCAGTTATTGGATTTTTTAGGCATGTATTGGTGGAGATTTGTTCCTTTCATTTTTGTGTTGCACATTTTTTCATCTAAACATAGTCTCGAAACACAGGAATCGATGAAAATTTCTCATAGAAATTGGATTTCTTTAAAATTATCATTAAAACGCAAATTACATCGAATCGACTCGAAATCTGAAACTCTGTCTTTGTTGTCCTAATAGGCTTAAAAAAAAAAATTACACCAATAGCTTCTAACGTTTGGGCACTGATAAGCAATATCCAGATATTGAGGGAACTGACATCCTAGAGTTCATTACCCGTATTTAGTGAAATTTTCATGGGTTTTTGTACATTATTTTTGGTTAAAAGTCTATGCTAAAGCTTTTCAATATCTTGACAAAATTTCTATAGTTTTCATAATTTCTTCTTATTTTTCAAGCACAGTCTGAAACCAAATTGTTCGGCTGGCCTTTAGGTTGGTTAATGTTCAGAGATTTTGCCTTTGCTAAGAGCTACATCTGTCTGATCTATATTAAACATCATGACTGGCCCATACGAACAAGACTTTTAACATTGGATTCCAAATCTGGTTATTAAATATTTATCTGTGACACAATTTTTAAGAATAATTCTAGAGTAGAACAACGTAAATCACTTCATTTCTGAGTATGCAATGAAAAAATTTCTTTTCTTAAGCAGACATGATTTTGAAGATACCTTGCCTTTACAGTTCATGCATTAGAGTAATAGTAGTAGTGTCATAGTAATTTTATAATGTTTTTTTTTTTTGTAGTAATCAGTGGGTGCTTGATGAATCTTAATAATAAATAAATACAAAATTAAAATCATTCCACTTTTTCAAAAAAATCATTTCATTTTAATGACGGTAGATGGCACTTTTACTATAATTTAACGAATTTCGCAGATAAGTAATACCAAGATTTGGAAAGCAATGTTAAAAATCTGGTTCGCATGAGCCAGCCTTTTTGTAATATGCTCGCTCTCCCATATGTTTCAACTTAGATAAGACACTGCTATGTATACATTGACTTTTTACAGTGTTTAAAAGATGGATGAGGGAGTGCGCAAATTTTATTATGCCTAAAATATGTCTTTAATTTTTCTTAAATTAGGAAAAAAACAATTATTCAAATATTACATCCCCTTCAAAAATATTTTCGTAAACGTCCGTTTTTTAACCAATTTGCGCGTCCTTTCAAATCAAAGTTTTCATAACCAACATCTAACTCTCACTCGTTTTTAATAAGGAAATCAATTAATTAATTTAAATATAAAAAAAATATTTATACATATATTAGGGGTGCATAATAGCAGACCTGATTTAATGATAATATTGAGAGCTAAAAGCTCTAGTTGTAAACATTGTGAATGTTGCGCAACATATTCTCCTTAAATTATGGTTCACGATATTTTCTAGGATATTGAATTTGTATGGTGTCCATGCTTTTCTACTAAACGGATAATGGTTACTGTCTTCAATATTCGGAAACAACATGGTGAAAATCTTGGGTTTCCGTTTATTTGTAGGGTTGTCCTGTCTTGGATGAGCTTTTATGTCTTTTAAAAATTTTTACTTGAAACTAAATAAGATTTTTTGAGCACTTTTTATTGAACTGATTTTAAT
This sequence comes from Dioctria rufipes, assembly GCA_963924295.1. NCBI lineage: Eukaryota > Metazoa > Arthropoda > Insecta > Diptera > Asilidae > Dioctria > Dioctria rufipes. The sequence continues at coordinate 34,667,757 of OZ002744.1, read as the reverse complement.
TTTTAATCCAGGGTTGTTGAGAAAAATTTTGAAGATTCCAGTTTCCCCATTAAATTTTCTAGTATCCACAGCCACTAGTATTTGGTATTTGGTTTTTCGTTTTTTTTTTTTTTTTTCATTTTCTCGAAAACGCGTGGGTTTTATACGAAAATTTTCAATCCTGGCCTCCTGAAATGTGGCCACATCTTTAGTATGCAATCCTTTTTAACCCCGTTAAAATTCGTTAAAACACGAGAAAAATACAAATTTTTTATTGGCAACAAAAAATTTTAAGTACAACATTTTTGCAACAAAATCTGATCGGGTTCATATGATGCGGGCAGTTTCAAGGATAACGAATATAACATTTAAATTAAAATATATTTCACGGTTCCAGAGAAAAAGGTCATAATCTGGCGTTAAAGTTTCTATCTATGTTTTTTTCTGATTTATTTTTTATGTGCGAATTGACTGATACACAGACAGTTTTTTGACAGAGCTCCCACGGGTTTTTCAGTTCTCTGCTGACAATTCCGATTTTGAATTGAAGTTATATTTACAACCAATATTTTCGGATAATTGATAAGCGACGAAGTTCTTTTATGGTGACTCGCAACAAACACTGGTTTGTAATTTTATACAATTTCATACCGTTTTTTTCGGTACATAGCTCTCCAAAGTAGAAGATAGCATGATTGTCAGATATTCTTATACTTATGTCCCATTATGTCTCCCATAAGTATGATGGTGTATCGATTTTTTGTTTACAGCTTGAGAAAGAAGTATCTTCAAAATCAGACATTTAAAAAACATGAACTGACTTCTGGGGGCTCTCCAATAGAAACCTGTGTACAAGCAATTTGCTTAGATTAACATAATCTGTCCTGTCCCGTATGCAGAAGCAACTGTTTTCTAGTTTTTGAAATACACAACCATTTAAGTGTGGTTTACGTGAATGCTAAAAATGTTATTTTTTGCAAAGCTTTATTTTTACGTTTAAGTCTCTTTTTCATCCGTATTCACTTCGATTAACAAGGAATAAATGACGTCGCAGGCTTTGCACATCATCAGAAAGATAAGGAATTACGTTAAATTTTATTCGTTAATATCTACTACTGGCAGCAAAACATTGCCACCAATCGGCTAACTGTAATTCTCTGAAAAGAATGGATATTTGCCTCCTGTTATGATAGTAATTAAGGATACCATCGTATCTGTTTGGTTCTAGCAGCAGATTCGGGATAAAGTCGAAATTAAATAATGTCCTTTGTTTAAAATTACAAAACCATACTACAGTACTTTCACTGAACCCTGTGCGATCATGTATTGAGACTTGCCAGGAATTAGCATGACATTATCTCTCATTTATAAATGGTATATTCTACTAAGGGCATCCTTTATGCGTGCTAGGCAATCCTACATTAATCCAAGTGGGCTCTGTGGTGTGGTGGAAAGTGATGGAGTATGCCAATCATCGTAACATATTCGAGGATTCAAAGATTCTGCCTACTTAGCGTAATCGGTGTATTCAAATCTAATAGCACTCGGGCTCTTGAAGTTATCCTTAACATAAGCCCCGTGCAGATACGTATTAAGAAGGAGGCCACTATTGCAGCACAGAGGTTGCACCTGAATCATAGCTGGATTCATTCAGGAACCACGGTTCCACGCATACCCATTCTTGATTTTGTGCGGTCCATCACACCTGACGCCGACAGGCGGAGTGACCAGCTAATCGTGATCATGATAAGCAAGTTTAAAAAGAAAATCCCATTTAGGGAGGAATGGATAGCACACTCTGAGCTCCATCCATTCATAGACGCTATAATTTCTACAGACGGCTCCAAATCTGGAGACAACACCGGAGCGGGCGTCTTCTGTGAGGAGCCTTATTTGGAACTTGCCATACACCTAAATAGCCATGTAACTGTCTTCCAGGCGGAGGTCAAGGCTATTATTGAAGCGGGAAGCTACCTTCTTGGCTCAGATACTGAGAATAAGGAAATTGCCATCTGCTCGGACAGACAAGCGGCCATCAAGGCCTTGTCAAAACCCTTCATAAGCTCCAATCTAGTACGGGAATGTAAAACCACCCTGAACTCCCTATCTCAGTGTAACAGGATACTCGTCCTTTGGGTGCCTGGTCACAGAGATGTTAGTGGAAACCGAAAAAGCGGACGAGTCTGCGCATCTTGGGGTGGCCTAGGAGGCACCTACCTTCACAATTGTGATCGCACCGCGACACCTGATCTCTACAATTACGATTTGTTTGGACTGCCAACACAGTTGTATTTGGTTGGGCGACCCTTCGGGTAGAACAACAAAGTAACTGTGGGGTAAACCTAACCCAAATTTCAACAAAAAAAAAACTTCTAGGGCTGAGCAAACCTACCATGAGAAGTCTGGTATCTATTCACTGGAAACTGTTCCCTCAAAGGTCACTGACATAGGATAGGACTGGTTGCTAACCCTACGGTCATTCACTTTCTTTCTCACTGTCCGGCTCTTTCCGCAAATCGTTATAGAGCTAAGGAAGGTTGGGAGTATCTGGTTGGGACCTAGGAACTTATTTATGGGTCCTAAGGGTGAAAGATGGGCTTCGTAGTAGCTTACATTCTAGGGATCTCCCCCAGGGGGACTCAACCTCCTTTCAATCCATCCATCCATCAGTCCAATCGGTCTACGGAGACATTATTAGCACAATATCAAGTAAGAGAGAATTAGTGGCGTAAATGGTTGGAATTTTTGGAAACTAAGCCATTGTTTATATTAAATTCTCATCCTCAACAGAGTGTCTCTGATATTTAATAAATATCTGGAATAACTGATCAAAGGTCGCACAACAATGGAAACTGCTCTTAATTGAACGCCGCAAGGTAAATACACATTCAAGTAGTTCGTCTAGAATAATTTGGATGCAGGTAGTATAGAATACTTGTGTTCTCTCGGAGATGCACATAGGAGATGTAATATTTTCATTAAACTAAGATTAAATCAAATAATTAAATGGAGCGAGTGGCCTTTAAACTGCAGCCATTTATTGGCTTATTGTACTACGATTTCTTTATAGTTCATCGAACAATATCTCGCTTCATAGGAAGAGCAATATTTTTTTGAATGAAGTTTCTTTAAAGATGGCTAGCTTTAAGAAAAATGAGCTAAAAGCCCGGAATCTACAGTGTTCAATGGCCTCGCATTTGCATAGGTCGTTCTTCGATATTTCATCCTCTTGGAGACTATCCGATGCATGTATGTACTTCTTTAGTTTCTAGTGTCTGGTTAGGACTCATGTAATGATTCTGAGTTTATTACTAGAGACCCTTAAAAGATTCAGACTCTTCTTTGGTGAAGGTCCTTGAATGAATTCTCGTCTCTTTGATCCATTCGGTCTTGATTCAGTTTTGAATGGTAAGTTTTGTTGTAAGAGATATCCCTAAATAGTTTCGGTCCTTGCTCCCCTTTTGGCCAGTATGTCTGCGTTTTCATTCCCATCAATTCCTGAGTATACTGGAACCCATCGAAGTGCTAAGTGTTTTGGTTTTTTGCAGTAAACTATAAATATCGTAATTAAAAAATTATATTGATTATTATTATTATTATATATTTTAGTTTAAGGTATCCTCGTACTAAATTTAACTACTGTAGTACTATTAATGTTTTCCCGTCCAAAGAAAACATGAGCACAACAAGCTTTTTGAATCAATCAACTACAAAAAATAAGTCACAAGAAAATGCACGAATGATGAATTTTGCAGAAAGGAAAAATTGGGTGCCAAGACCCAAGGAATCATTTACCTGCTATGACAATCAAGATTTATAGACACAAGGAAAACGAAAGGTTGACCACGAAACTAATCAAAGGTACATTTACCTGACTTCTATACATGACAGATTGTTCTAACATATACAAACAACAATCGATTAGTTTTCCTGATTAATTGGAGTATAAATTTTGGATTCAAGATACACAAATGGTAAAGAGGAGCAAAAGGGGAGTAATAAATTAAACATTTACAATTTACAATGACAGTAAAATTTAAAATCTGAATTTAATTTATTCCTTGTTTAAATTTAAATTTATTTCTGACTCTGTACAAAGGTGATCTAAACTCTTTTCTGCTGAGCCTACCCTTTTGAAAATTTTCTAACTCTTGGACTTCTGAAACCTATCCGCGTCTGTCCCTTATTTTAAAACATTAAAAAAATAAATTAAACTAAATTAAATTTTTTTTTATCATTTTTTTTTTAAGAATGTTACTTACTTTACTTTTTGAAACTGATTTTTACAGTCCCGAACTCAAATGATGCGGGCCATTACCGAGAAAAAAAAATTTTTCAAGATTTCTCCTCCAGAATGAATTGAGGCAGCATATTTTCGGTGAATTTGATTCAATTTTAAAAGATAGCATGAGTTGACTGGATCTAAAAAAAAAAAACGATAAAGAAATTTAACCAAGACCGCGGCAAACGCTATGAAAAATGTAACAAAGAAGGATAATTGCAGCAGTGAGTCCTTTCTTGGCGATAAAATAAGCCAACTAAAGTGAAGCGCATATAGAATATTTGCAAGAAAATATATAATTAATTGATTTCTTGGATAGCACTTGGTGGAATTTACAAGTTAACATTTTTTCTAAAAAAACACTTGTTCCGAATTTCCACAAAAACTTTTTTATTAAGTTTGTTAACAAACAACAGCTGACGCGTTTCGCCTTCTTAGGGCATCCTCAGAGCTACTAAACTAATTCTAATCCAAACGCAAGCTGCAACCGTAACAAAACATAACACATTAACAACCCGTGTGTATGTGAATATCTACTGATCTACTGTATACAAATAAAATAAATAAAATACATAAATAAAAACATAAAAACATACTTGTATGTATATGAGACTGTAACCAACAACTACACAACTAAATAAATAAATAAATAAATAGATAAAAAGGAAAATTAAAAATAAATAAATAAATGAATAAATAAAAAAGAAACAAAATACACAATTACAATTTCATTAGACCTGGTTCAAGAAGTGAGTTTTTATTTGTGAAATCTATCTGATCGTTCAGCAAGATCCCGCCATCAATTTTGGATTTTTTAATTTGATAAATTTCGTATTTATCTAATACACATCCGCCACGGAATCTATGCATCAATTCTACATTTTCTACTTTACACTTGTGTCCTGTGTCAATTAAATGTTTTGCTAAGCCAGAGGTAGGTTTATTTAATTTTGCTGAATTAATGTGCTCACCAAAACGTTGTTTTAATGAACGCTTGTCTTTCCTATATATACCCGGACAGTCCTCACAGCTTATCTTATACACTCATTAATATCTTTAATTCTTCTTTTTTTTTTCTTGCGCTTAATATAATTGGAATTCGTACCTTAATATAGTTGTACTAGTAACAGATTGTAATCTTGTGTACATATGACACAACTAAATATATAATTATAATCAAGTAAAAACTGAAGCCTTTTACTGACAGACATATTAAATGTATTAGTGAGCTAAAATTATTGCAAAATACTATTATTCTATATATACTTCATGCTTTAGAAACAACGCTATTTCAAATTTCTAATGTTTATTAATAATAATCGCTTAACTCACGGAACTCTAAAATGTTTACTTTCAGAAACGTCAAAACAACTCCAACTAAAATGAAAAAATACCGTTTAAGAAATTAAAGATGGCGGCTGAATATTAAGAAAATTGTGAAATATTCAAATAAATTTTTTCGTTCTAATGAAAATAATAACTAAATATCCTACAATATGAACACATATTTTTTAATTTAAATAAAACCTGATAATATTATCTACAAAATAAAAAAAAAAGAAATGCTTGATATTCTGTCGGACAGTTTTTGAACTATATGCATTACAAAAAAGGCGCGTGGCTTTGGAAGCCGTCACTGTACGTAATGTGATGCATCACACGATCAAAATGAACGAATGCAATGCACTGATTTCAGTAATTTACGTGACAGATGATTTGTATTTATATCCTGTATTATATGACGTCTTGTGATAACCGGCTAAGTGCGATTTGGACTCGCGCATTAAGGGTTTCGTACGACACACACATATAACTGTTGGTTGGTTTTGGTCAAGACCACGTTAATATAATTTCATTAATCATTGTGAATCAACGTTTTCAATATTTTATGTATACATTATATGGCTTATATTATATAGAAATCTCAAATTTTTGCCTAGTTTTGTTTTTGAGATAGACCCAATAACAAAAAGAATGTAAAACTGACAACTTTGGTGACATTTCTTTCTTTTTAAAGATTAAAAAAAGAACATAAAATAGTTTATTCAATGAGATCTAAATTAAAAAATGTATTTCGGCTTATTTTTACTACTCTTTATCATCTTCGTCCGATGTGGTTGAACTGAAAGAAAATTCATATGAAATCAGATCAAAATATACTTGACATACTTTATAAAAAATATATATATATACGCGCCGTGCAAAACATTAGCAACGCATGGTGTGAGACAATGAGAATGCAAAAAAATGGAAGAAACTGTTTATTTTCAGATCTTTTTTTTTCTATATTCTTGTCAAGTACAGTAAGGTTAAATAAATAAAATCCAAAGGAATTTTTTGTTATTACCAAAACTATAATTTTTTTGAAAAATTCAATATTCCCTTCATTTTACTCACGTGCAAAACAATAGCACCGTTCAGTATTTTTTCAAATATTTTAATATTTGGTGTAATATCCGTTATGTCTAATGACTTCAGCACAACGGTCCGACATAGATTTAATTAATCTGTCAATTATGTCAGGCGAAATATTTTCCCATTCACTTTTAAGGGACTTCCATTAATGACGCCTTGTTACCAAATTTCCTTCCACTAATTTTTCACTTCAAAATACCCCAGAGATTTTCAATAGGGTTCAAATCAGGCGACTGGGCCGGCCAAACCATGACTTGAATCCCATTTAACTGGAACCATTCTTTTACTACCTTCGAAGTGTGTTTCGGATCGTTATCCTGTTGAAACACCCATCGAAGTAGCAATTCTTCCTCAGCGTATGGTAACATAATCGTCTCTAGTATATTTTTATACTTGAAACGATCCATTATACCGTTGATTTCATAAACAGGACCAACTCCTCTAGCCGAAAAGCAACCCCACACCATAACGCTATTCCCTCCGTATTTGACTGTAGGTACGCAATGTTGACGGTCAAGTCGTTTTCCTTTGGGTCTTCGAACAAAACGAATTCCATCGCAATTGAACAGGTTAAATTTGCTCTCATCACTAAACAGAACAGTTTTCCACTTCGCAATCGACCAATTAATGTGATCCAAAGCGAGTTTTAATCTAAAAAATCGATGTCTCATAATAGCATAGGTCATGAAAGAAGCTGGTAAATATTACCTGTTTTTTGCATGTCTCTTCGTCAATAAAGGCTTTTTTGCAGGACGATAACCACGTAAATTACTCTGTATTGCACGCCTTCGTACAGTGCTCGGGTTAACTGTTAGATTCAAGGTCCTGATAATTTCCGGTGCGGTTGTGAATGGGTAATTCCTAATTATGGAAAGTATTTTCCGATCTTCCCTTTTTGTTGTTGCTCTCGGTCGACCACCTGTATGTATCGTCTCTGTGTGTCCTGTTTCCCGAAATTTCGCAAGTATTCGACTTACGATTGATCCGTTAATGCCATATTTGTTTGCAACACTGTAATGCGTATTTTCAGCCTGTACTTCCTGAACTAGTTTTAATTTAAACTCACTATTATATTTTGTAGGTGCCATATTTTAAAAGATTAGCAAAATCTGACCAATTACTTATGGATGGTGAAAAACTAAACTAATTTGGTTAATTATCACTGCAGACTATCATGTAAAGTTAACAAGTTTGAACCAACATAAAATAACGGTTATTTTAACGAAGTTTACACAAGCGATGCTAATGTTTTGCACGGCACTGTATACCTTCCGTTTCTGCAGCTGCCTTTGCATGTGCTGCATTGCATTTTGCAGGGTACACCCACCCGCCTACACGTGCAGCGTATTGTTTCGCAGCCTTTTTTACAGCTGCAGTGGTCAAAGTATGACAACTCACGCCATATCTCCCTGGCTTCAGACCATTGCGGTACCCAACTGTCATTAGATGATTTCCAACTCCAAGAAGATGGCAATGGTACAGAGGCAGCATCAAGAATAAGGGCATTGCCCCACAAGTGGCCTGCTTGATATATGACACGGAGCGCATGATGTTGGTGAGATACTGGTTACCAATTTATTTTTGGTAGCAAATAGTTCCTTGCGTACCAAGTTGACCGACGAATGTGCTGTTTGTGGATCATATAGGTAGCATGTGAACTTTTCCAGCATAGCCTTGTAGTGACTGTGATGTTTCTATAAAAGCTTGTGTGTTGTAACTTCAGGGTGTGACAACCACGTTTTGAAGCAAGACTTCTTTCTTTTTGTATGGAAATAAGAAGTAGTGTCACACCCTGTAAAGGCGTGAAAGCCACGAAGAGCAGTCGATCTGTCAGGACCCAAAGTATTAGCTAATTTATGAACTTCGACATAACGGCGTTTATTTCCAGTTCCGGTCAATAGCGATAGGTCTTGCAAGCCACTCTCAATTAAAGTTTGATGTAAATATGATATTAATAAAACCAACACATCTGTATCGGAAGATCTGATCAAAATATGCGTGATTCCCTGTTCTGCCATTTCTTTTGTGTGAAGTACGATGTAGCCATCGGCTTCTTCCGCATGCGTTCCTATTGTTTATCCAGAAATTGCGGTGCAAGAGCAGTCTGAGTTGAATAGCAACATTTGTCACCACATAAGCAGCATCAAAGTCATTTAGGAAGGCTTGCCCCAAAAATTGAAAAAGCTCTGATTTGTTTTTTTTTATTTCGCAGAAAATCTGCCCAATCAGAAGGTAAGCTATTATTATCAATAACTTGACGTCGAATGCCAGCGCCCTTCCTTCACGTTCTTGTCTCTTCAGGATATTCGGCAGATAAAGATATCATACGAGGTCTATTCTCTTTGCATATAATTTTTGCACGAGTTGGAGAACATGAGGCCTGAGAACTGCTGAGTAATATTCTTGAAAAGTTTTGAAGTTTTTTGGCCGAATCATTTGTATAAGTGCAGCACCATCAAATATTATTCCATCAAATTGAATGGGTGCGTTTTCTGTTTGTACTAGAGATTCCAAGTTTTCAGCTAGATCACCCTTAATGCCTGAGCGAAGTTGTCCATTTGCTGACAAAGAAGGTGGGCATCTTTGATTCTCATATTGAAAAGAAGTATCCAGATCAAGCTCACGCTCTCTTGCGATTATAAAAAGGTTGGAATAAAGCTGAATGTCTACTTTCAAACTTTTCTTTGTTTTCTGAGCAAAAATTTTGATTTTTATTTTCTTGATCGGATCGTGTATCATTTTTGAGCCTTCTACAAATCTCTCTTTTATGAATGTTTGGTATATGTCAATATTGTAAGCTTTTTAGTTATTATTTTCATTAGAACGAAAAAATTTATTTGAATATTTCAAAATTTTCTTAATATTCGGCCGCCATCTTTAATTTCTTAAACGGTATTTTTTTCTTTTGATTAAAGGTGTCAATACGAATTGATTGACATCCCAATCACTAAAATCGGTGCAGCCGTTTTGAGTCTATAATTTTTTTTAAATTAAGGCAACCGCCATTTTGGAAAAGTCCGCCATCTTGATTTCCAGTGGATTAAATTTTCATTTCCTCTGATGAAATGATTCATATTGGTCCCTAGTATTATGGGCAAGATGGCTTGCTTTCTGCATAAAATGTAGCTTCCGATGTAAATATCGCCGTAAGCCCTAAGAATTTATTAAAATTAGAAAGGAAACTCTGAAAATAAATATTGTGAAGGCCCTGCTCCATGTTAGACAGCCGTCGAGTGACATTACTTTTAAATATTGATTTAGTTCAATTATTCCAGCTAATTGTGCATTTCAGTATTTATTTTTCTCTGTAAGTTATCTTGGAGTTCGAATATTCCAGCTTAAGTACAAGCCATGAAAATAATACACAAATGTGGATGGCGTTAGTAAAATTCCATAAAATCTAGAATATAGCTGAATAAAATTCTGCACAAATATTACTATACAAGCTCATAAGTTCATACTCACTTAGAATTAAACGAAGCCAATATAAGTCCACATTACCGCTAAGGGATAATTCGAGCATGCAACATAATCCTATCGCAAATAACTCTTATGAAATTCCAACCAAACTCAAAGCACTCTCCTCATTGACTTCATATTTAATTCAATCTCAAAGTCCCAAATTAATATTTCTTTTGACACTCATTTCTTGTGCTAGTAGAACTTAGTAGTACAAGAAAAAAAAAATCAATGTACTTGCATAAATAAGAAATCCTCATTTCCGATACCAAAACTTTTCTGAAAAAGGTGAAAAAGGACTAGGTCCATCTGTACAACTTAAGATAAAATCAATGAAAGACTTGAGGCCTCGATAAAACGATAAATCCTTGGTAAAGTTTCTTTTCCAGTTGGGAAAATATTGAGTGAGTCTCTCTATAGCAAGGTGAAAGGACTTTGTTAAAGATTAAAAAGTTTTATCGTTGTAACGTGGTGACAAGAAAACGTAGTATACCACGTTGAAGATTTTATGATTGGAATTTGTGTAATTGAAGTAGAAAATATTTTCTATCATTGGATGTTGTTGTGATGTATATTGTCAACATGTAATTATTATTACAATAGGATTACATTTAGGTTTTCATTTCAACCATATTAGGTCTGTTGTAATATTGACCCCCATCTCCACCCCAGTCTTGGAATTTTTTTTTAAGACAATGTCTTCAAAAAATTCTTTAGCGTTTTATCTCTTTATTTTTTAATTATTAGTATCTCCTCTGGGGATAATAACTACATACTAAAGACAATTAAGAGCTTTATAATAGCAGGTAAATATGAGATATTATTCGAAATATTTTAAATATAAGCTGGAAGCAGCCGTATCAAATTTACAGTGAAAGGTGCGTAGTTCTCTTTGAGAATGAAAGGTATTTTTGTTTTTCAAATATGTATTTGAAATCACAGAAAAGACCTTCAACCTATTGAAATACAAAGATTGCTACATAAGTTATGTGGTTAGGCTATTTTCTGCAAGTCGTCACTATTAAAAAAATTAGATTAAGCTTTCGAGTATTGATTAGCTACGATTTAATTATCCTCGTCCCAGAAACTATCGATGCCGTCTGGTGCATCTGCACTTGGACATATTCTAATGAACTGACATAAAATAATTTTGTATGAACAAGGGTCGCTAACTATCGTCCCATAGAACTTAGGTTGATCTCCACCCCATCAAGACACGGTTATGCGCTCTACCTCCTGCCTGGTTTCGTTTTGACTTTAATAGCTCCCTCCCGTATTATAGTATCTATCCTAAGTATTTTACAGTATTTTACAGCTGCACCACAGTATATTACGCACTCCAGTAACTCCACGGAAACAGAGACGCATATACGGTTTTCTAAACTAATCCTAAGTTTTTCACTGTAAGCAGAGGTTTCACACTAAAAAGAAAATCTTTGACAACAACTAAAAAAATTATTTGTTCAGGCAGTGAGGCCGCGATCCTGGCTCTGTCGTCTCAACACTTTGAGCCGATCCTAGTGTGCAACTGTCACACAAAACTCCAGCTGATGTTTAGGGCAACAAAGTAACTTTACTTTGAGTTCCTGACCAAGAAGAAGTGAACGAAAATGAACACGCAAATGATCTAGATAAAACCGAAACTGGCAGTCCGTATATTACTCCCTACTCCTCCACTTTATGGGGAACTAAAAAAGTGGGAAGATAGACAAGTCGCTCTTCTCTGGCGTTACGAGCCAAGTATGAGGCAAGTGAAGAATTCTTCCCGCCGTTTCCTTTTTAAATGTGCAAATTAATTGGTTTTAGCAGAAAACTGCTCAATCTGCTTATTAATGCAGTCAATGGTCATGACCCTTTCCGTTATTTTTTAAGAAGATGAAACCTCGAGTATCCCGCGCTTGCAGCACTAAGGATGCAAGTCTCTGGAAAAACACTTATAAATCTCGTAATAAGATTTACATCATAACCCCAAGGACAGTATTCGAACTTTACAAACGGCAAGATTTTGCCAAACCACTCAAGGGGAGGACACAATAGATCAACCCTGGTCCTACGAACAGTGGAGAAGGATTATGTGTATACGACCCCGGATGTTATATATGAACGACCCTGGGCTCCAATGTCACCATATTCTAGGCTGAGATATTAGCCATAGAGGAACTATCTATATCCTCTTGGACAGTCAAACTGCTCTTAACGCCTCAAAGGCCTATATTATCAAGCCAAGTATTTTCTGGGAATGGCGGAAACCCTTAAATATCTATAAAGGAGAAACAAACAAGGTCATCCTCATATGGGTAGCGGAATCTCCCTTTATCGGACCAGAGCCATTTTGTGGCACCTCACAGAGACAAAAATGTTTATCGATACCTCTGGCGGAAAAACTAAAGAACTCCTACTTCATAGGAGAACAGAGCTCAAAATGATCAAATTGCCCATTAAGGTATCACTTACACAAGATGGACTTGGCTCAGACTACATCCTGCCGCTTCTATGAAGACGTTCAGGAAACCTCGGAGCACCTACTTTGCATCTGCAAATCATTGGCGAGGCAGAGATTACATGCTTTTCCTCCATCATACTACTTGTGCAACCTAAGTTCAAGAATGGTCCTAGACTTCATTAACAGTCTAAACCTAGAAAGGGAAAAAATTGAACTGGGTCTCATAATAGATCTTTTAGGTCGCAGCGAATGTGAGGCCAACACCTGTACATCTGTCTACAAATTTAACCTAATCTATCCCTGCTCCTGGTGTCCACAGGGTCCTACTCGTCTAGAAACCCCTAACCGTAAGTTAAAGTAACCTATCAAAGCTTTTCGAACGTCCTGATCAGCGACAGATGGCAGCGTAATCCTTGAATATTTTTTGTAAGCAATCACCTAGCAAAGTAAAAAAACAAAATAAGAAATAGAACCGATAGCCTCGTATACCAGAACTAGTTGGGCAGGCTATTTGGAAACCTTATGCTTCCAAGAGGAGTAGAGAAGAGGAAGAAAACATACGACTAGAGCATTGGGAAGAAAAAGTTTGCTTTATATTCGATTGTACATTATCATTTTTTTAAGGATATTTTTTAGAAAATTTAGATAAAATAACCACAATGACATAATTTTCTCCATCATGACAATACAATATCACACACTGCATATACTCGTATATAGGACTATCGAATTTTTAGAAGCTTCAAAAGTGGAATTCATGATTCATTTGTCATACAGTACGGTATGAACTACGAAGAACCTTGTGACTATCTTTCACGACAGATAAAAACGGGGAGTTTTGTTATGAAATAAATTCATAGCGAATTTAGTCGCAGCTCGAGAATTGAATAGGAAAAAACTCTTTTAAAAACTAAAAATCTTAAAAAAGAAATTTCTATGCAAAAGTGGGCGTTTCGTAAATAATACTTAGTATTTCGCCTCGTATATAATTCACACTTAAAACTGATTTTAAGTGCATATACTATATATGAGGTGAGCTTGGTTATTCACTTTGGCGTATATAGCAGGCAGGAATCAAGTCCTCCTGATGAGTATACGCTTCCTGCTAGTACGAAACGCCAGCTTTTATATAGAAATTTATTTTTTAAGATTTTTAGTTTGTAAAAGGTTGTTTTTTTTTTCCAGATAAAAAATGCTCTGATTGATATTTAACGATTTAAGAAACGGTAGAAGTTTTCTAAAGTGATTGCTCTCAGGATTGGTTCAAGCCTATTCAAAAAAGTTTGAAAATTTTGAAAACAATGAAAATGAAAAAAAAATGTTTTGGTCATCTATAAAACTTACTCCAACAATGGATTACTACAACTGCATACTAGGTTATACTATCATGGTATTCATACTACATTCTATAATCAGTATATTTTTTAAATATCTTTCTACGTAAAAGGAATTAAAGTTCTCACCATAAACCGTTTAATTATCAGAAAATTTAAAGTGGTCTCATTTTAATTATACCTCGTACGTATGTATGTATGTTTATGTATGAGTGACAGCTTAGTCTGCAGTTGAAGGTGTCTGACAACATCAAAGCTTTTCAAGAACTCGAACTGCCATTTGAGGTGCTAATTAGATTAGCTGTTGACTTGGCATTAATTAAGGATTAGGTTAGTGGGTAATTCAATTAATTATATAAGCGTAGGGGTATAGTTATTATCCAGGAAGCAGCGAATTAGTTGTGCAAAATTAATTTTCAATTTATTTATATGACCTATAGGTATCCTCCAAAGAAATCAATTGAAATTGGAATACAACTTAACTCGTAGATAGGTATCCAACCCGTCGAATTTTCTTCAACAAATAACTACTTATAAGACCAAAATCATCAGATTATTACAACCTTATTGACTCAAATCAGAAGAAATTCGTTCAAGTGGAAACATAAGTTAACGAAATTCAAGAAATTTTAATAAAGCCCGGAAACGGAAGTCTATCAAATTTTGGGGAATTTAAGCTTAAAATCATTCTCTTAATATTTCCACGTGGAGGAGGTCTCATATACTGGCTGCTGTTAAGAGTTATATTTTCAGTAATTTTCACTCTTAAAGCAAAAAGGAGAATCTAGTTGTTTTTCCAGAAAAGAAGAGCATAGAGAAGAGAGAATATTTGAAAATTAGGACGTTCATGCGCAAAACCTTTATTCCCGGGCTCCACATGTTATCCTGTCGGTAGCAGAATCTTATTAATATTAATTTTTGCGATCAAGTGCGGAACAGATACCAAGTTCAAGTGAATGCCATCCGATACTTACATATGTACATATATCTGGATATATATATATATATATCTATCTACCTATTTTGTATATCCTGCAGGAACAGTTAGGAAGATACTGAATCCATAGTAACTGAAAATTAATATTCCCCCCTTGTTGGAGCTAAGCAACTATAACTGCAATTTGCATGGAGACATGTGTCCCTTTACGTTTACTGTGAACACAATGAAATCCTCATTCAATAAATTTCCCTGCTTAACCTGGACTCTGTTTTATGGCAATAAATATTAAATTTCCTTGGCTTAAATTTAAAGGATGAAAGAGGATGATACGATGGATGGCGGGAATTCGCCATATTTACTATAAAATACGATATCTGTTTAGCTCACTTGTGTGTGTGTGTGTGTGTGTGTTTTTGTATGTCTCCTGGCTCATATAATATAAATTTACCACCATCGTAATTTTTACATTTCAAATTTATGTTTTGCCTCATTTCAATTTGAAACGATGATTATTTTGAAATGAAAACGATGTAAATTTTTGTGTTATGAATTCTGGAAGAGCCTTGTTGAACTGGGTTTTGTTTTGTTCGTATTTGTTTCGACCTTCTGTTACCATTCTGTAGATAATGATGGAGCCCAAATGATCTCATAATTAATCAATTATTCTTTGTGGGCGGGGGGGGGGGGGGGGGGTGTAATACGTCAATACAAATGATGCAATGTAGATTTTAACTATTTTATTGATTCTACAATTCAATTGAGATGTGATTTATAATTGATAAAATCTGACAGGAATAATTGGAAATGAAAATAATCAAGTGTGTTTGTGTGTGTGTATAGGCTTTATTAATAAATTAAAAAGTATTGAATAAAATATTACTACATGCCGCCTAGCTTTAATATGACAATCAGGTTAGAGGAGCATCTCAATCAAGATTTTTCTTGTGAATTTTTACGATTCAGTGAAAGCAGTATTGACCAAAGTTTGACAATAAAGGACGTTTAAGTGTTCTTCTGTGGGTATTTTTTGGATTTGCAACAACTAGTGGATGCACCAATACTGGATTTGATTTGTTTATATCATTTCATCGCTATAAATAAATCATTTCAGTCGGTTTCCCTATATTTTTTTTTTATTTTATTAACCCAAGCTCAGGGGATACCCTATGATATAAAGCACAGCATGGCAGGAAGGAGATAGGGAAAGGATTAGGGGATATGAGGAGAGTGGCGGAGGTGCCGATGTATGTCGCGATTAAACTTCCGCAGATTGTATGCCGGAGGGAAAGCAGAAGATGGTAAGCTGTTCCACATTCGTACTGTTCGGGATAAAAAAGCATCACGGAATTTTACTGTACGGCCGAAAGTAATTTGAAGGGTTAAAGGATGTGCGCGGTTTGCAGGGCGAGTATTGTATGCAGGAATCATTCTACAAGGGATTGGACTAGATATTTCATCATAACATTGACCATGCGTATAGCGATAAAGGAGCGAAAGTTATCCAACATTGCGGCGGTGCTCGAGTGAGTCGATATGACAAGTTATTGCCAAATCGCCAATGAGCTTAAATGCTCTCTATTGGACAATATCCAATGAAGCTAAAGCTCTGAGACCAACCCCCGGCCCATATATGGGAGTTGTATTCCATTCTAAGTCTAATATAGGACTTATAGAGGAGCGCTAGATTTAATTGGCTGAAATATTTCTTACACCTTTTCAGAAATCCAAGAATTTCGCTGCTTCTTTGGCAACAGAGAAGATGTGATCTCTCCAGTTTAACTTACTGGAAATATTAATGCCAAGAATGTTTAGTGACGGTGAATCAGAAATTAATGCTCCATCAAAAGAAACAGTAGTGGTTAAGTTATGATTTTGTTTTAATGAGATGAGATAGCTTTGGGTCTTAGATGCATTGAATTCGACGCGATTCGCTTTGCCTCAAGCGAGGATATTCTTAAGATCGTTATTCAATGATCTAATCATGCAATCTCTTTTAACACATGCGGCATTCCCCCTGGAGTCCGCAAGAGTGTCAAAGGTGTAAGCGAAATCAAGAGTACTGTCATCTGCGAAACTATGGATGGGATTGAACGTAAGGGAAAGCAGATCATTAATGAAAATTAAAAAGAGAGTTGGAGAGATAACAGAGCCTTGAGGCACACTGGCATTTATGGGATGCGGTTCAGATGTAACGCCATCTAATACAGCACGTTTTTGGCGACTAGATAGGAAACTTTCAATACATTATACAGGAGGAGGAGAGCGACCAAGTGCTTTAAGTTTGGATAAAAGGGCTGGATGCCAGACTCTATCAAAGGCCTTTGAAATATTCAGGGCAACGATTTTAGACTAACCAAAATTCTGAAGACTACGATTCCAACGTTCCGTAAGAAAAGTCAGCAAGTCTCCAGATGAGCGTCCGTGCCAGAAGCCGTATTGGAGATCGTTGATTAGCTGATTGGTTTCCAGATACTTCATTAATTTTGAGTTAATGATAGATTCAAAAACCTTTGCAAGAATCGAAGTGATCGCAATTGGTCGATAATTTGATGGATCGCTACCCTCTCCTTTCTTGGTAATAGGCTGAACGTGAGCTAGTTTCAAAGCAGTTGGGAATTTTCCTGTCGAATAAGACAAGTGGAATAGTTTGCGCAGAGGTTTAGCCAAGTATGATGCACAGCTTTTAATTAACTGGGGCGAAAAACCATCAGGACCTGCGGCTTTGGAGGCATTGATCCCCTTAAGGACTCTGAACACATCCCTCGTATGAACGTGTATTGGCTCTTGTACACATTCACACGGGCGATGCAAAACAGGTGTTTGTGAAGTGGGTGGAAAACAAGAATTTGAAGCGAATCTAGCAGCTAAAATATTAGCTTTATCCAGGGAGTCAACAATCACTTCACCATTATTAAGTAGTAAAGGTATAGAGGAACTGGTGAAGTTGTTCCTGATGGATTTGACCAGGGACCAGAAACCTTTGCTACCTTTGCGGCTTGCCAAGATTCTTTGCCTAATATTCTGGTCAAAAAGAATTTTTTTTCTCTGGATAATGGACTTGCAGGTGTTCCGTGCAGTCTTGTAGACTTGTTTCATTTGCGGACATGGATGCAATTGATAGGCACGAAAAGCAGACTTTTTCGCTTTTATAGCTTGGTTGCACTTATCGTTAAACCAAAAGCGATCATGCTGTTGTTGAGATCTGCTGTAAGAATACGGAATGTATTCACGCATGCCAAGATTTACTATGTTACTAAATTCCAGTGTGCATTCATCAACATCCCTCGAAGCAAAACAGACCGACCAATCAATTTCTTTAAGATACTTATTGAGATTTTCCCAATCAGCATTCTTATTGTGCCAAAGGAGCCTACTTGTAGGTGGTGAAGTTGGGCGGCACAGGTTTGAGGTGCTAAATTGAGCCGTGATTAAACAATGGTCTGAATTTCCGAGAGGGGAGCCGAGTGAGATGGAATATTTGTCCGGATGAGATATTAGAAACAAGTCGAGTAAATTAGCTTTATATCCAGTTGTATCAGGAATTCGCGTTAGTGCATCCACTAGCTGTTGTAAATTAAATGATTTACAGTAGAGTTCAACGAAACGGCCCGAAGGACTTGTGGTAGAAGAATGTTTGAGCCACGGTATATTATGACCATTAAAATCGCCTGCCAGGACGATTTCAGAAGAGGGGGAGACAGAAAGCAAATGATCAATATTGTTGGAGATATTGTCAAATACGGAGACCGGTGTCATCATCAGATATATTTGGGCTGCGATAAAGGAAACAGAAGTAAATGATGTGGTTGTGAAGTTTGAACCTAATTCAGATATAGTTAAGTTTTGAAAAATAGTAAAGGCCACCTCAGCTTGTTTAATTACCACTTCAAACCAGTGCCGCCGTACCTCTAAACCAAGAAGAAATGCTGATTGGGAAAGTCTCAATCAGTATCGTAAAAAAATTGATTGGTTGCTCTGTTTTGCTTTAAGGGATGTCGATGAATGCACTCTGCAATTTAGGAACATACTAAGTTTTGGCATATGTGAATACATTCCGTATTCCTATATTAGATTTAAACAACAGCAAAATCGCTCTTGGTTTAATAATAATTCTAAGCAACCCATAAGAGCTACAGAGTCTGATTTTTGTTCCGCTTATCAATTGCATCCATGTTCAGATCTGCGTTTACAAGACTGTATGGAACACCTGTCAAATTCAATATCCGGAGAGAAAAATGTCTTTATGACCACAGAGTATTAAACAAAGAATATTGGCAAGCTGCAAAGGCAGCTAAGGTTTCTGGGTCTTAAAACCATCAGAAACAATTTAACCAGCTCTTTTATATCTTTACTACTTAACAACGATGAAATGGTACTGGTTTACTTCCTGGATAAAGCTAATATTTTAATTGTTTCATTCACCCCAAATCCTCAGCTTCTACACATTTCACGGAAAACTGATTTGCATCTCCCATCTGGATATGTGTAAGAGCCAATACACATACGTATGAGGGATGTGTTAAGTTCTTAAGGGGCTTAATGTTTCCAAAGCCGCAGCTAGGTCTAGATGGTTTATCGTCCCTGTTAATTAAAAGCTGCACCTCATCCTTGGCTACACCTCTGCGCAAATTATTGTACTTGTCTGATTCGACTGGTAACTTTCTAACTGCTTGGAAACTACTCCATGTTCAACCCCTATTTCCGAAAAAGGAGAGTGTAATGATCTCTTGCTGACTTTCTTAAATAATGCTGGAACCATAGTCTTCACAGTTTTGGTCCAAAATCATTGACCTAGATATTTCAAAAGTCTTTGATATAGTCCGGTATCCTGCCATTTTAGTTAAACTTAAAGCACCTCTTGCTTGCCTCCTCCTATTCTATTATGGATTGACAGTTTTTTCTTGTCGCCAAATACCGTTGTGCTCCAGGGCTCTGTTATCACTCCATATCTCTTCTTATTAATTTTCATTAATGATCTGCTTTCCCGTACTTTCAATCCCACCCCCTCGATAGTTTCGCTAATGACGCGTCAATCGCGATTGCATGATCAGATAATTGAATAAAGTTCTTGAGAATATTCTCGCTTGGGGCAAAGTGAATCCTGTCGAATTCAATGTGTCTCTATGACCCAAAGCTGCCTTTTCTTTTTAAAACAAGATTATCAGTTCACCACGTCCGTTTTTTTTTATGGAGTAATGGAGTACGTAGTACTGTCGCAAACCGTGCACATACTATTACCCTTCAAAATATTTTCAGCCATACAATAAAATTCCATTATGCTTTTTTATCCCGAGCTGTGCGAATGTGTAACAGTGTACCATCTTTTTTCTGTTCAAGAATGATATACATCAGCACCTCCGCCACTCTCCTCATGACCCCTAATCAATTACTTATATGTTTCGTGCCCGCTGCTCTTTGCATCACAGTGTATCCCCTAAGAGCTTGGCTTAGTAATATAAAAAATGAGATATTATTATTACGTTGAATTGCTCTAATAAGGTGTAGAATATCCATTTACCACAGAATTTAATTTGTGTCACAACCTCGGAAGCAGTTGACTAATTTGTCGTACTTTTAGGCGTGTATTCTGATATTAATTCGTTGCAAATTCATTTCAGTTTATTTTGTGGTTGATGAAAAAAATAAATTAAAATGAATATGGTGAATATAAAAGTACGGCAATTTGAGGTGAAATGTCAAAATATGTGACAAAAATAGACGCCTAAGCTACGACAAAGAGATCAGGTATCTGTTCATGAAGTAAGATGCAGCCGGCTACAGACTTGGCTATCGTTGTTTCAAAAGCAATAGCCCGATTTTTGACTTAACTAAATGACAGTTCCTGACATTCGATAAATCATAGTAGCCGGTTTCTTAGCCTACTGCAGCTGTTATCCAGCATAGCTAACTAACCAAAACGCATAACATTTGAAATTTTCGTTTGTCGTTATTTTTTAAATTACAGAAAATAAAATAAATATTATTGTAATAATGTCAAATGTAACCATTTATATGAATGAGCATGTGGCGTCATTTATTTATTTAATACACGAAGCAGGTAATAAATAATTTTTGTGTATTTACATGAAATGTAAATTATAATCCCAATAATGACATTTCTGAAGCTGGCAATGGCTAAAGTCGTTCATAAAGTCCGGAGTAGAGCTGAAAATTGGATCCGGATTTGCTAATATTCGGAATATTCTGCGAACTATCCGATTCCTGAGATCCGGATCCGAACTATCCGGATTTAAATCCGAACTATCCGGATTCAAATCCGAACTATCCGGATCCAAATCCGAACTATCTGAATCCAAATCCGAACTATCCACATCCAAATCCGAACTATCCGGATCCAAATCCGAACTATCCGGATCCAAATCCGAACTATCCGGATCCAAATCCGAACTATCCGCATCCAAATCCGAACTATCCGGATCCAAATCCTAACTATCTGGATCTAGATGCGAACTATCCGGATTCGGATCCAGACTAAGTAAAAAAGCTTTAAAATTGTGTTGTTTCATTGAGAAAATGAGAGTCATAAAATTTTTATATTGCCAATGAAACAATGCAATCTGAAGGAAAATTTGACCTTTCTTTGTTTAGTCTGGATCCAGATAGTTCGAATCCGAATCCGGATAGTTTGGTTCCGGATCCGGATAGTTAGGATCCGAATACTAGGATGCGGATTATCCGAATATCTGGATTTGAGGAATCGGATCCTAATTATCTCGGATAATCCGGATAGTAAATTATCCGGATACTTTCAGCTATATACCGGAGCAGCCACACACAGCTATGGCTGGCTACGAAATAGCTATGACTCCAAATCACCTCCACCCCCTTCCGGTTAAAAGTGTCTACGTATTTGGGTTCCATGCTATCCACTATAATTTCAAAAACTTGTTTAGTTCTTTCAGTTTCACAACCAGTTTTTTTTTTCATCATGTTCAATACATCAAAGTATCTGGAAAAAAGAAATGTTTATTACACAAAAAGGCTGCTGTCAATTTTGATCACACATATGCTATGCACAGTCTTTGACGGCGCGCGTAACCTTGAATCCTGACCACACAAACGCAAATTATAGCGGCTAATTAATTTTTCGCCTACAAGTTAAGGACTGGTTTCATAATATAGTGGAAAAGTTATCTCTGATTTTATTTTGCGAACTTTAGTAAAAGTCTATATGAAGTTACAGAAACGTAAAAATATACCTGTTAATTTCTATAAATGATTTTGTTTTTTTTTATTGTTTTTATTTCTTGTTTGTATGTTTTTTTTTCGTTTTTATGAGTGCACTTATTTACTCAACAGCTTGTTGATATTCGTTTTCCCTCACCCCAGGCAAATGAGTAAAATTACTCAGTGAGAGAATTTCTATTAATCACATATCACACTCAACCATTCAATGTCTTCACATACGTTCACTGAGACCTCTAAATCAATCAATCAGACCATATAATCGAACACTTAAACTTTAAAACCAATTACCTCGACTTTAATCAATTGATCACTTAGACCCTGAGACTATTACATTAGTCACTTAGAACTTTATTAGACCCTATATTAAAACGAACACAGTCACACTTCAATACAATAGTTTGACTATACTACTCTGTTCAGTATTAAACCTAAAAGAATATAATATCCACTCACATATTCATTCACTCACGGTTCGATCACTGTAACCCTCTACCCTGGCAATTGGGCAATATCGATCCTTTCGACCACTGAGATCTTGATTAGATCACTTAGACCAACATGCAGCCACTTAGGCCATCACACTTGCAGCCACACAAAGCCAATCATACCACTATAAAAAATCATCAAGCTAAATACAATTAAGAACCAAAACTATAGATTACACTAACACAATTATTCATTCACTAATCATCTTAAGCGTTCGATCACTGAAACTCTCATTTACTCACCGCCAATACTCATCCATCCGATCACTTATAGCCGGTTTCACAGTCCAGGCTTAAGGCAGCGCTTAGCTAAGCCATGGGTGTGACATAAGAGCAGAACTTAAGCCCACTCGGTTTCAGAGTACTCAGTAAGCTGAGGCTTAGATAAGCCACAAATGAAAATTTTTAAGTTGTCAGTGCTGCTGTAATTGTGAATTGTTTTAAAGGAAAATTGCCATTGTGGATTAAAAACCAAGCTAAAAGAAGAACTTTTTTATTTATCAGTTTGTTGTGGTTTTTATCTGCAAGGATATCAATTCCAAAATCATTATTGCACAATGTTTTGTTGACAAAGTAAACCATCATAGCCGAATGTTTCTACAGTCTGAACAGAAAATAAAAATCAACGTCATCCCATTTTTCGAAATGTTGCGGGCACCTCCATATAATTTTTTCACGGGTCACACCTTGCGATATTATATTATAGATTTCTTCATCGCTTATATGCTCTACATCAGATAAATAACTCATTTTTATCTTAAACTGATTGGTTTCTTCCTAAAACGTCAAATGGAATGCTGACACTAGCTGGCAGACAGTACTCAAAATTGCTAGTTCTAAAGTATAACTTTTGAATTATGTGCGTTCATTTAATAACAAAAATTATAATATTTAGCAATAATTTCCTATGTGTTTCACAGCTAAGTCTGAGGGTTAAGCCTTCGAGATGACGGGCTTAAGTTAAGATTGCCTTAAGCCAGGGATATCACTTAAGCCTTGATTGTGAAACCGGTCATTAGACTTTCCAATTAATCACTTACAAGGAGCAGGTCCCTACTCTTCATGACCGATTTCGTCCAAATTCACAGTATAAGTAGAGCTTGACTAGAAATAAAAGTGATGCAAGTGGGAGCTCCAGATGATCAAACAAAACAAAATTCAATGCATAATGTAGGCGAACCCGGGGTTTTGTAGGTACCCCTTGGAAAATGATCAAACTTGAAAATTTTCGCGTGAGTTGTCGCGAGTAAATTTCAACAGAATTTGAACGAAAGTACCAAATTCATTCTACCGGAGAGCAGGTATGTAGATTTTCGATTCCGTAAGTGGCATTTTTGTTCGTTTTGAAAGATAGCTAGTAGATGGAGAAAGGTCGGTATGCACAATTTTTATAGATTTAATTTTTTTTAAATAGGTAAATAACATCCGATCTTCCTGAAATTGTGTACAGCGAATCTCTTAGTAAAAGCGCATCCATACAAAAAAAAAAAAAAAACAAAAAATTGGATTAATCGACAAGTTGTAGAGAAAAAATTTCGAAATAAATTTTTCAGACAGAAAATTTGTCGTCGGAAATTAAATTTCGCAGAAAGGGAGGGAAAATATGTTAAAAAAATCGGAAAAACAAATTACAAAAAAACTAGCAAAAGGAATTTTTCAAATCGGATAATATTTACCCCACCTCCCTTAGAATAACAGAATTCGGGAAATGAGAAACTTGTTCCCATTGGTGTATATGAATGACCTTTTGACATTGAGTTCATCATCCGATTTTGATGAGATGGTGTACGAATATTCTACACAGATGGTAGAATATAAAATAAATACTCGCATCCCTAGAAAAATAATTTATTTTTATTTATTATAAAAAATATATAAGAAACCCACCGCGGACTATACTCTGTAACCCGCTGCCGTACGAGTCTCGTAATAGCTTCAAAAAATTACAAAAAATTCACAATGAACTTAGCAAAAAGAATTTTGAAAACTGGTTCGAATTTGGCCGAGAGATAAAGCGTGGTAGCGTTGGAGTATATGCAGCCAATTAAAGTAAGTTGAAAGTAATTTAGCAAACCTCGCATTCTTATTTTGGAAAATGCTCCTAAACTAATTGGGGTAATGATTTCTGTTTTTTTTTTGTATATGAAAGATAACAATCTCCAGATAATTGTAACGAAAAGAAAGTGGCTTAAATGTTGCAAATATACCCTCAAGATGGTAATTATGAAAGTTTTCCGGAAAGTGTTAACTTTAACCCGGGGTTCATCTACATTGTGCATTATTTCGGTTTCACTTGGTCATCTGGAGTTCCCACTTGCGTTACTTTCATTTCTAGCCAAGCCCGACGAAATCGGTGATGACGAGTAGGGACCCCCTCCTTGTTAGACCATTTCAACTGAACACTTAGACCCTTCAGGTGATCACACTAACCCTGCTACTGTTAAGTAATATTAAGCCTAAAGAAATATATTATATCCACTTACAAACTTATAGATTGTTAAAGAAAAGAAAAGTCGTGAAGACTTTTACAAAATGTAATTTTTTTATTGATAACTAATAGTGCAATGCCTGCAGTTGGAGCAGATAACAATGCATATATACGTTGCATTTTGTAAAAGTCTTTATGATTTTTTTTTTCTTTAAATTGGTTAGTCCCGCCTATAGGGCTGTATTGGCTAAGCGCTAAAGTAAATACGTAGTATTTCGCCTCATATGATTCATACTCAGAATTTTTAATGAGACTATATATGAGGTCTACTTAACATTTTCTTCTCAGGATGTCTATGGCAGGCAGGAACTGGCCGTACTGAAGAGTATTGATTCCTGCTGATACGAAACGCCTCATAAACATTGTTATAGATTATTCCAAATACTTCAACACTCAGTATAAAACTAAAATACACAGTCTCAGTTTCCTTATTTTCATCTTGACACCATTTAGTCTGTTTTGGGAATTATTCCCAGAAATCCGAATTAATAGCAGGGGCAACGGTAATTACCTTTACAAGTAGTCTCTCTTCACCGCTGCCAACCTATACAGATTCCTTTCCATTCTTTCATTTCAAGGACACTATAGGAATGGTTAATTGGTTAGTTAATATTGCATGCAAAATAACTACGCCTATAAGACATCTAAGAATTTTCTTTTATTTTACGTTACTGTTGGCGTCTACCTTTTATGTTTTGTGACATACTTATTGCTTAAAAGTGAAGCGTCTTAATAACATGAAATTGGCAAACATACCTTGATCTTGGAAATCCATTGCAAAACAACTTTCACCTTTATATACCTTTTCCAGGAACTGACACGAAAAACAAAGCGGCTGTAATGACTCACGTCATTTGGGCTCCCTTAATCTGCTCACTTTCGATTACGAAAAATTAGTTATGGGATATTGATACAGATAACAAATTTATACCTGTGGAAGGATCAGATATCAGTCTAAGACAATGTGTAACTAGTTGGTAATTGGCAGAAATTTCGATGTACCTTCTTTAATTTCTGTCGTATGAGATGGACCACTGTGCATTCTGTGATGTCAAAATCTACAACTAGTGAAATGGTCGGGGTGGAGTGCTGATTGGAAAATTTAGACAGTTTACTATCACCTGAGCTAGAAATCGTCTTCACAGATTTTATAACAAGGAAGTTACGGAGTGTTTTGTAAAAAATAGCATATTTTCTTAATCGCGCTGCAACTCCGAAATAGTTGAGATGCATCCCTTGTCATACAATTTATTGTTTGTCTATGTAAATACTATCAGCTCCTTCCCTTCGAAACTCGCTCCATGAAACACCCTCTGTATAAACTCTCCAGAAATCCGTGGAACAATCAAGGCCTGATAAATTCCAAACCCCTTAAAATGTTGGATTTCCATTCCCAACTCTAATAACGGTTGCAAATATGTAGTTTACAAAGCTTTTCCTATATTAACACAAAACACAAGAAAAGATCACCTTGGGCGCCTCAATGCTATCAAATAAAGGAATTCCATTTAACACTTGCGATAGGAGCACGCACGTAACCATATGAAATGGCAAATAACAAATGACAGCTGTTCACCTCCAGATAGTCATGTTCTGTAGTTGGTCGTACATTTCCTCCTTCCATTTCAAAAAGATTCATTCAAGTAATTTCCTACCTTGTCTATGTGCAGAGTATCCTCTTTCATGTAGCATATGAGGTGTCCCAAAACTATAATTCGATCCTCGTAAAGTAAATAGCGAAGATATATTCGAGACCGTACCATATGTGGTACATAGATACATACATGCATAAATAGGTGTAACATAAATACCTATGTATGTATAGTAGGTACGTGATTTGCAGGAAGTCACGTCGGATACGAACATAACAACCATTAACTGATATACAAGCACCCATCAACTTCAGTGTAGCCTGTCTGGATAAAACGTATCCAGGATAAATGGAAAACACAGGAACCAGAGAAATTAGATTTTCACTCGCATATGCACATCCCGTTAGGATACGTATTCCCAGTTTCGTCCTTGGATTGTTTTTGTGCAAACATAATGGACATCTTTCAAAATTCATAATATATTCTGCAAGAGTAAGGTTAAAATGAATAATAACATAGCGGTAGGTGCTATGGATTGCGGTAGGTGCTGAAGAGGAGAGTTCCGGGATGTTAGATAGAGATCAATTGAGATTAAGTTTACGCTTTTGTTGATAATGAAAGTTTGTTTTAACTTGTAACCGTTTATTTTTCTGGTATTAATGAAATCTGGAAGAAATAAGTTTGGTGTGCTTGTTAGTTTACTTGAGGGTGGTTATGATGAATCCTTATTGTCAACATTACTTTGGGCATAAATATTTTCTTACTAAAATACAGTGAATTTCAACTGTAGAGCTGGATTTGGAGATATGTATAAGACCATAGATGGCACAAGAACTAGATGTCGCATGAAATTATGTTCACATCAAGTGATTCATATTTTTTCGTATCTGAAGTATTAAGGAAGTCGATCAAATGTATTGTTGCGAAATCTTTAGATTTCTTCCCGCGATGAAGATAAAAGCCTGTTGGAGCTTCAACTGTTCGCTAGCACGCTGATGAAGAAAGCAAAGCAGTGTGTCTGAGCGGGACCAGCAAAATCTAAGAGATGGCGCAGTGTCTCCTGATGGGGAGAAATCCGGCCCCCATACAGCTGACAGTATCCATCTGCCCGGAGAGAAGAAGCGCGAAAAAAAACGAGTTGACATAGAGTACAGAAGACGGAAGTTAACCTAGATTGTACCAGAGCAAACGAAAAATCGCCTCATATAAGAAAAAAAAAAAAAAAAGTCTTGAAAGAATAGTTTTATTTTGAAAATTTTGAAAATTGTGTCGATTGAAATTTTTTTTGTCAAGTGTTTACTATCAATAATAAAAGTAGTGTAGAAAATAGGCTACCCTGTGTTATAACCAACGAAGAAGAGAACAGGAATTTTATTGCATCGAACCATGAAACGGAACAGGGCGCTCAACTGCACTCCGCAATCCCGTTTTTCAGACAAAAGGGGACACTCCAGATAAGTACTGCTGATAAGAGTGAATTGCTTACACATTCATAACTCTCTCCAGAGTTATGCTGTATAAAATAAACAGGACATTCCTGATAAATATCGGTAACCAGTTAAAATCATCCTTATGTTCATAGCACTTTCTTGAACTGCAGAGTTATTCCCAGATTATTTAACTATTTTCTTTGAATTTTTAATCAAATTGATACAGGAAACTCTGTTGGTCTACGCTGTATAAAAAAAAACACAAAAGCAAAACGGAAAAACGAACATTCCAGCTAAAATCTTCTTTCTGGAACCACAGTTATTTATTTTCTGAAAATTTTAATTAAATCCGTCGGCTGATCCAATTCTGATGAGAAATCCAGTCTAGCAGGAAGATATTCCAAGGGTCAAATAATTACAAACGCTTAATACACAAAGCAATTGGTTGTCGAGGCCAACACTGACGCCTAGTCAAAATCCTATTTTTTTCAGAACTCTAAAATAAATCTAAGGCCTATATTTCTAGCTTAAATAAAAGTTCTCTTTGTTTACGTCCCTATAAAAGTCCCGCAGCAACAGCTTGTATTATAGCCCTATAGAGGAATATTCGCAACCCAAATCAGTAAATGGCTATACTGAGAACCATCGACGGGGCTCCCGCCTACTGTTCGTCTCCCTTTGTATTCTCCCAAGGACGCATTCCCGTACCTGGGTACCTACATCTCCGAATCAGTGCCGCTGCGGGCAATCATAATTTAATCAACTAACGAACTAGTTAACGTGGATCGGCTTCTCAATTTGAATGAACCAATTACACTAGCGAAATAACAAGAAAACTATCAGAATTTCGACAACAATTCTGTATCCTCTCTCGTGGCTACATTACCCAACCTCGAACGGGTACTCGTTTGCATTATTTCCAACGACAGGAATAACACCCTCACTTCCTCTCTTCTTCTCTTGCTGTAGCCCGAAAAGGGCCGATTACCTATAAAAAGAAAGAAATCTGAAACCAAACCGCAGCTTATAAGGAAGCTTCACGATTGTAGAAAGGTTTCAGTGGCCAAACTGTGGCCGACTTCCTAAGAGACTGGCCACAGAGGAATCCGGTGGAACACCCAGTGGACTTCCTTAGTCGCCAATGACTGACCGCAGACCGATGCCTATCTCGTTCTGATACTAGCCCTTAAAACTCAGGCGCACATAAAAAAGTCACAAGAAAGTCGAGCTAGTTCACTACATGAAGTATCCAATTTTCCTATTAACCCACCCGCAGATTTGGTTCCGTGTATGTACGCTAATTTACCCAGCTCGAACAAATTTTATCTTGTGTCAGTAATTGACTATCCACAATCAGCTGACATATAAATTTCACTGTCAAAGGTGTCGTCGAACTTTCATAAAGTTGACGAGGAAATCTCTAGTCAACTTACGAGTATTTTCTAAACTACTTCTCGCTTGCAATCTTCGGGTTCACATACGAACTATCCTAGCCTTTTCGAAAGTAAACGAGAAGGAGTATTCATCGTTGTTTAGTTGCGTACTCCACCCGAGAAGCCATCGCGAAAAGAAAGTGAAGGGCGAAAGCTGTCATTCCGTACCGCGCACGCCAAGCTTGTTGTAGAGACACATCCAGAAGTTCCCCAGGTTTACTTCCTACTTCTTGTCTGTGGTGAGATAGAATCGGGCTACTCATAGGACTTCGTCCTAGTGACGGATAGGTGGTGCGCATAATAAGCGATATTCCCAAAATTTCCAGCTCGCTATTAGATTAATAGAAACTCGAATAGAATTACTCCCTTGCTAACGCTCGGCCGGAACAATTTTATTAATTTATATTAAAATTGTGCTACAGTATACAAAACTGCTATTATAAAAACATTTGTTTTCGGCACTCTCTGAAACATGTTATGGTCCATTCCAGAATGCACTAGTCCTTTCACAATCTGTATGCTTTGCTCTAGTTCTTCTACCATCTATGATAAGACGTACTGAACTGGATATTACTGAAATGTACACTACATACAGAAGAAAAATCAATCAGAAAAATAGAAAAATTAAACAAAGAAGAGAAATAAAAAAACATTCAAATTCACTTGCGTAGTATTACCAAGGAGACTCTCACAAAAATGCAAATAGTTTTCTCCGGAATGTACCAACCAATCTATTTGCTGAATCATAACTGGCAGAGTATTCCATATTCT
Source organism: Dioctria rufipes (assembly GCA_963924295.1). Lineage (NCBI taxonomy): Eukaryota > Metazoa > Arthropoda > Insecta > Diptera > Asilidae > Dioctria > Dioctria rufipes. The sequence goes on along the minus strand of OZ002744.1, from coordinate 34,637,497 downwards.
AGATAGGTAGATGGACGAAATAGGAACGTTCGCAGTCAACGTTACAAAGCGTATCTAAATGCCTTGAATATAGAGCAAGTTGTATATGTTTTCGTAAATATTAAGAGGAGTCAGTACTCAGCAAAAATTTCAATTTAGATGTCAGCAAGTCTGTAGGCAATAAAACTTACTATACGTAGGTTTGTGTCCTGAAAGTATGAAAATTCATATAAAATTAGCGTAGACCTAGACCATAAGTCACATTAGAGACATCTAGCATGAAAGGCAGAAACCAAACATGCGACAATTTAAGACGGAAATGAAAATTTGCAGTTCAAAGAAATTAAAAATTTAATTTAATTAATTTGATATTAAAGCATTTAAAGGAAAGATAAGATACGTCTTTAGATAGCAATCAAGAAATGATGATTTATTTATTTTCGCTTCAATCATGACTGAAACAAACAAAAAATTCAAACATGATTTAATCAGAAGTTCTGATAAATCATCAAAGTAGGATTAATGTGTCCGCGTGAATGCAACCTAATGGAGGATAACATGAACGCCTCGCAAATAATATTGATAGGTGGATGGATTGAAGAGAGTTTGATATCCCGGGAGGGATTTACAACTTTGCCCTTTCTTCACCCTCCACACTTATGAGCAATTGCTCATAGATCCCAACCGGATGCTCTTATGAAGTTCAATATTGGTCCCAAACTCTCCTTACCGCCTTCATGGATTGCGTCCAGAAGGTGTGAGACAAGGAATCTGCATGTCTTTCCTGAGAGGGCCGGGTAGTGACAAAAAAAGTGTGTCACCATTTCGGGCTCCCTCCTTGTTATAAATTGAAGAAATAACACGCTATGATGATTGATTACTTTACTTTATTAAATATGAGTATAAATGAAAGGTCTTGTATGGCGTACAAACCGGACGGCGGTTTAGACAGGAAGAGCGTCCAGCTGGCCCTTTTGACGTATGCTAATTTCCCTGGGTGCGTTCATCAATAGCAAGTAGCGCACTCTATTTGTGGGCTTTAATACTCCTGCATCTTCTTAATACAGAATCATCAGCCCCAACCTAGGTAGGTGACCCTTGCATAAGTGTGCTCAATGAGAATTGATACTGGAGTTTTCAGGGTTGGCTTGTTTAACCCCAATAGCTTGTTCGTTCGACCTGAAGGGTTATCCAACCAAGGCCGACTGTGCTGGCGGTCGGCTCAAACCGAAATATTATCTGCAAGGTGTTTTGGTGCAATCCTGATCCTGGTGGGGTTACCCCCTAGGCTTGAAGCTCTCCACCTTCCCATTCTCGCCGATATCGCTGTGACCTCGCACCCAATGGAAGAGAGCCCTGTTATTCCGAGAGAGGGAATTCAGGGTGGTTTTACACTCCAAAACTAGTTTGGAGGTTGTAAAGGGTTTTGACAAGGTGTTTACGATTGCTTGGCTGTCCGAACTAATGGGTATCTCCTTATTCTAAATAACTGAGTCGATGATATGCCTTTTCGCTTCCAGAATGGCCTTGACTTCCGCCTGGAAACCCGCGACATAGTTTTCGAGGGGTGTGTCAATTTCCATATGAAGCTTCTCGCAGAAAACATCTGCTCCTGTCTGTTTTCGGATTTGGAGCTATCAGTAACAGAGTTTGTCAACGGCTGAAGCACAGAATGTGATTCCCATTCCATCCTGGATGGAATTCTCTATTTAAAGTAGCATTTTAGCATTGTTTCGAGGATTTGGTCGCTGTATTTGTCGATTTCAGGTTGTATAGACCGCCCAAACTCAAAGATGGACTCGTTTGGAACCTTTACTCCGTCGTGAGTCCACCTATTATTATTATTACTTATTGCACCTTATGTCTAAAGAAAAAATGGCACCCAGTTCCGATTGCTAATAACAATGTATTACAAAATGAAATACTTGAACAGATTCTTCGTCTTCAATTTATGCTTTTTTGTTTAAGCATATAGAAACTTTCCTTTCAGGGTTCCCGTATCAAAGTTCGCCGCGGTTTTCTGCCTTCTGATGCATTGTGACCTATCTAGCAGCTGCAGAGCAAGAAGAACGAGACAAAATGGTTTGCAGCGGTAACCTACATCGGTGGACATGGACGCTAAGTCGGCTCGTCTTTCCTCGAGAGTATCGAATGCTCACCCAGGCTGTCATAGATGTTGTCTGGACACCATTTGGTGGTACTCCACAGAAATAATCTAGATAGACTGGTCTATCACTCATTTTAGATCCTAGCTGCAGTCATGTTAACGTGAGAACTCATATCTTTTTTGCACGAAAGTTACCAGAGAGATCAAGACGAGATTGGGCGACCCAGTAGTTCTTTGTACTCATGATCCCCTGCGAATACAAAAAAACAAGAATCGAAAAATGTAAACGGAAAAACTCTATTTATTCCACTTTAAAATAAGATTTTTATTTTACTTTTACTATTTAATATTTAATAATTTCATAATTTATTTCACATTAGTAACAATTTTAATAATTCCTCATAATCGAACATGGATAAATTTTTAGGTTAAAAAATTTATTATTGTGTCATTTTAGTGCTTGTTGCGTCTTTTAATTAATAGCTGGTGAAAATTACTTCTATATGCATTTTAGTTGATTAGTAAAACAATATTTTGTGCATTTGAAAAAAACAAATCTAATTACGTGTGTGTAAAATATTAATTCAGATTTCAAAACCTAAGCATAACTTAATCCAGCTTTCAGAAAATTCTTGCTTCATTTTTTCAACTGACTTAAAATGGTAAACATCGAAATTGAAAATTTTATAATCTAGAAAGAAAAACAAAAATCATTTAGTAAAGTATTTTACTAGGCTTTAAAGAAAAATATGTTTATACCCTCAAAAATGTTGTCAAGGAAATCGGCACAATATTCCATGCTAAAATTTCGAGATCCTGTTGAGTTCGTTGCATAAATATTATGATGGATTTCCTGAATTTCATATCCCCATCTATCCAGTTACAATTGAAAATGGCTCCAGTAAGAGTATCGTTAAATATCTGTAATGTATTGGCACAGTAGCATACTGGCAAAGTTTGAAATATAACGGCCAATAGAGATATAAAAAGGGCCAACATTTCCATTGTACTCAATTTGAAAACGAACATATTCATCGTCAAGGTACCAAATATTAAGGCCGTTACCAGAAATTGAAATGAAATTGTACGAGATGTGAGAATTTTTATTTCGCCAAATAATCTGAAAGTAAAAAGATTAAAATTAATCGAATACTGTGCTTTTGATTGGCGTTAGAATAAGTATAAAGCCAAAGCACCAGTAGTCCACTCAATAGGGACTAAATAAGGCTTTTGCCCAACAAAAGGTGGAGTAGTTGTCATTTTTATATATTTTATTAGTTCCGGGCTCTGATGAAAAATCCAAGGTTTCTCCTTTGGACGGGTTCTGCACGGTCTGCCATCTTCTCATTTAAGATACAAAAATTGTGTTTTTGTTTTCAATATAATTCCTGAACGGTTGATCCTACGACAAAAAAGGTCGATACAAATTTGCTGAAGACCACATTCCCTACACTTTTTTTGTAAGTCTAATGTGTAATGCAATAAGATTGCTTTCATGATCACACAATGATTTATCCATGATTATTTATTCGTTATGATTTGTATCAAGAATATATTAAAAAGGCAGAAAGCTGCCGAACTTATTTTCGATGGCTAAGAAGCCGCTGTTCTGATGATATCCCTTGGTACTATTTAAATACCAGAATATGCCAGAGTTCTTCCTATGGCAGTTTATGCCGCTGTTGTATTTGTACTAAGGCAGAGTATGCCGCTGTTAACTTTGAGAATTAAAGGACACCTTTCGATGGTCAGAAAAATTCTAATTTTTATTGAACAATAGCTGCTTATTTATATAAAATGATTACAAAGGAATCAGTATTTCTTTATAATTTTGAAGGGGGAATTATTGCAGAATTGTAATACATAAAATTGAAAATCAGAAATTGTAGTGTATAAGCATTTCTGATCACACAATTTCTGGATGAGTCATAATGTATTGATATTGTAAAGCAATGACATCAGATAAGAATATTTTCTCAATCAAGAATTATGCTTGCATTTTACTGTTTATATTTCTTGATATTTGTCATGCCTTTACAGTAACAAGTTACAGCTGCGGAAACGTGAACATTGTTCCGAGAAAATTTATATGTTTAATACCTCGTATACAGCGTGTTTCGTTCATGGTGGTCCATAGAACAGAAAGTGATAGTAGTCACCTAGTCAAAGAGATAATTGTAGGGCAAGGGGGCGGAGAGGTCATTGGAAAGGTGATGAAGTTCTGCCAACAATGAGTTCTGTAAGTGACCGTACACGTTGAACTTTTTAAGATACAGAGTGTTTTTTGAAAAGCTAGCTTTTTTTTAATCATCCTTTAACTCCGAAATGGTTGAGATGTCGCCACCCCCCTTGCCATACACTTATTTGTTTGCCTAGGTGACTACAATCTCCTCCTGTCCTATGGACCACCACGAACGAAACACATGCACACATGTTGAATAATAGAACTGTCTTTGCTGATCTTGGCAGGCTAAGCAGAGCTAAAACAGTTCATAGAGGCAGCCTGCAAGGTCGTACCTTATGACCCCTTTTATTGGTACTCATTATGAATGATCTTTTGCTAACTCTAACCCGGTTGGGGTACAAAGCAGTATGTAATGCAGACGACCTGACAATCTTAGTCTCCGGGAATTATGAGTCTGAACTAACTGGAATGGTGCAAAACGTGATCCAACTAGTCATGCACTGGGCTATGGATTTAAAGTTGAGCTTTAATCCACGAGAAACCATCTTATGCCTCTCTACCAGGAAAAGGAATATACCCAGTCCAAACCTGCCTCGATTGATTCCACACGTTTGGAGCTAAACGACAGGGTAAAATACCTAGGTATTATTTTAGTTAAAAGCTAAACTGGAAGCCATACCTCGAGGACATAGCGAACAAAGCTCTTATAGTCTTCGCAATGTGCCGCAGTACCGTGGGGAAAAAGAAGGGACCTAAATCGCGGATGATCCTATAGATATACACTACCGTTATCTGACTCATGTTAACCTACGGTTCCGTGGTCTGGATCTCATCTCTCCTCAGCGGAAGCGGCGCTCTAAAGGCAACTAGCACTCGGGCCCTTGAGGTTATCCTCAACATGCACCCAGTGCAAAAACATATTCTGCCGCGCTTAGACTTCAACTTAATCATGGTTAGGTTCACTATAAAACAAGAGTCCCACACGAATCCATTTATGAGTTCGTGCAGTCTATCGCACCAGAAACCGACAGGGACAGTGACCACCTCCTCCAGACCATGCTGAAAGAAATTCTGGATCTGCAATTCCATCCAGAGCAGAACGGGAATAATGTTTTGTGCTTCATTCATTAATAAACCTTATTATAATCTACACTGATGGTTCCAAATCCGAAGAAAACACCGAAGCAGGAGCTTTCAATGAAGGTCCTTTATATGGAACTTATCATACAGAAGACATCTCCTTGACTTAGATTACTGCGAACAAGGAGATCACCATCTGCTCAGACAGCCAAGCAGCTGTCAAAACTTTATGTTAACCCTTTATAACTTCCAAACTAGTAATAGGGTGTACAACCACCCTGAATTCCCTCCCTCGGAAAAACAGGGTAATTATTCAGTGAGTGTCAGGGCGCAGCAATATTAGCGGGAATGAAAGTGGTAGGAAGAGCTTGCTCGTCTTTGTACGGCCTCGGAGGAACCAGCCTCCATAATCGGGATTTCTCGAAAATACCTTGTCTCAATTATTTCAGCTTGGGCTGACCGTCAATACAGTCGCCTTTGGTTAGAGGACCCTTCGAGTAGTACTACAAAGTAACTGTGGGGCAAATCCAACCCTAACCAAACGAGTAATCTCTTGAGACTTAACAAGCCAAACCTGAGAGCTCTAGTGTCTATTCTCACTGGACAGTCCTTTTTCAGGGGCCACCTTTACAGGATGAGACTTGTTCAGGATCCTATATGGGGTCTCAACGTCTCTTTTAATCAATTAATCATTCAAAACTTAGGATAAAAAAATAAATTCAAACTCGAATGCAAGTCGTAGCCAGAAAATCAAAAGAAACTGAGAAGTACGTAAAAGGTAAAGGGAAATTCATAAAAAAAAAAAAAAAAAAAACAACAACCAAACAATTCTGAGACTCAAAAGAGAATGAAATCAAAAAGCCCAGTCCCATTCGTCCCCCTATTAACCTCATAGTTTTCTTTCTATAACGTGACACATTGTTATCTTTTCACCAGCAACGCCTTTATACTATACGTAAAATGTAACACTCTACAACTTTATTTTATTTATTTTATAATTTTCTTAGAAGTTTGTTCTAGACAAATTCAAATAAAGTAAGAAACAATTAAAACGCCTAAAAGTATTTGCATAAATGCCTAAAGGTAGGCAAATTAAAATTATTATTAAATTTTAAATCCAATTCGCTTGCCACCAAACTTTCTTCGTTTTTATAGTCTATGCTTGATGGAATATGAAGATTATCCTTTATGAGCTGACGAAACTCAACAATATTTTTTTCTACAATTCAACCCAATCAATAACAATATACCGAAAATGTATTTAAAATTCGAGCAATATGGAACTATACGTTTATAATAAGTATAAGTTATTATTAGTGGAATTACTAGGGGTATAATATAAGACTGATTAGTGTGTAACAGAGATGGGCATTTTTTATTCGAATAAAAATAAAAGATAAAAAACCGAATAAAATGAAAAACAGAGTAAAAATTTATTTGATTACAAATTTTATTCGTTATTTGGTGAATGATTCGCAAATAATTATTTGTTATTTTGTGCAAATTATTGGAGTTTCAAATAATTATTTTTTATTCGATCGTGCGTTATTTGATAATCAAATAATTTCATTATTTGATGAATTATTTGTGATTTCTTATTATTGTGATGGTCATTATTTGAATTTCAAACAATTATTTGTCATTCAGTTATTTTACTTTTATATCCTTATGACCCTTGAGTAGACATATGTAGATTTCAATATTTGGGAATTTTGAAAAAGAAACTTCTTTAGACGATGATAATTTTTTTCTTTTTGTATTTTTGATTGTAATACATTTTAACTAAATTTTGATATGCACTAATAATATGCGTTTGCTTTTAATGAAATCCGCTCTTCAAAATGCTCATCAGTTAAAGAGCCACATTTAGACCCGCTTAATATTGTGGCTTGCGAAAAGAGCATTTAGCTGCCAGATCATCATAAATTTTCAAAAATATTGATATTTTTTACTATAATATTATCTATTATAATTTGCCAACACTGTTAACGAATAACTTTTCTGAATTCTTCATATGCGTTGTGATGTCGTGACGTCACAACTCAAGTATTAAATAATTAGTAGGTCTGGCTTGAAGTAAAGTGTTCACTTCAATCGTATTGTCTTAAGCACAAATTCACTTGTTTTTAATTTAATTGACTCGTAAGATTATTCTGAGGAATCAAACCCATTTAATTTACTTCTAAAGCTTCACAAATACTTAATTGAACAAAATTATTAAATTTCTCTTAAACTTTAAGTTAAATTAAGCAACGAGACATCTTGCGGAAAGAAATGCTTGTGCCAAGAATTAATTATTTGAAATTGGAAATAATGGACACCAGAAAACATATATCCATTATCGAATGACAAATAATTGTTTGAAATTCAAATAATGACCATCACAATAATAGGAAATCACAAATAATTCATCAAATAAGGCACGATCGAATAAAAAATAATTATTTGAAATTCAAATAATTTGCACCAAATAACAAATAATTATTTGCGAATAACTTAAAATAAATTGATACTCAAATAAAAATTTATCCGAATAATTATTTATTTGATTTTTTAAAAAAATCGTTATTTGATTGAAAATATATTCGAATAATGCCCAGCACTGGTGTATAAAGTAAGTATGTGTGGAAAATTAACTTCAGTTTGACAATGTAGACGTATACTCGTATATTAGAGCTGAAAATATACAGATTATGCGGAATAATGAGGATCAGATTTGCCAAATCCGGGTATTCGGATCCAAACCATCCGCATCCAGACTAAGCAAAAAATTTTCAAAATTTCCTCGACATTGCATTGTTTCATTGGAAAAATGAAAATAACATGGAATGTATGTTTTCCAAATGAAGCAATGCAATTTGGATCAAATTTTGAACTTCTTTTGCTTTGCTTAGTCTGGATCCGGATAGTAGGGATCCGAATAGTTTGGATCCGGTATCAGGAATCGGATAGTTTGCAGATCCGCTTATCCCAATTTCCAGATATTAGCAAATCCGAATCCAATTTTCAGCTCTAATATATATCAGACTTTGTAGATATTACTTACTCCCAAATAGTTTTATGATCCTCAATACAATTGCATAATTCCTTGTAGTTCTCTTTTGCATCTTTCGTAATCTCTTCTCTTCCGATTCGTTGAATTCGTATTCCAAGTACTTTAATTTGTGCACATAAAATCCAAATATATGATACCGGAAAAATATCGAGTGCAAGAGTTTGTGTTGCTCCTATAAGCATCCCGTATATTTGATATGCGTAGGCAATTCTATAATTTCTTTCGACGGTTACATCAAATGGAAACCAAGCTGGAAAAACAAATCGCCGCGTAGACAGTAATGGTGCCATAATAGTAACAATTGTCGCAAAATAAAACACAAGCACATAAATCCTGAATAATCGATGACAAAATTTTATAGCATCTCTTAAACAAATTTCTTCATCTTTATGTTTAGCTCGTCGATCTAGTTTTTTCAATATTTCTTTTATGTTATAGAGGTGCCCTTTATATATGAAGATTGTACATTGTTTTAATAGTAACACAAAAAAACTCATCGAATTAGGAATATTTGTTAATGCAACTCGAAGATCTGATTCCACAAAAATTGATGTAATTGTCGCAAGAGGTAATGAAATTGTCACTACATTGATGAATATCGAATAGATCAAAAATGCGGATTTAAATCGTTCAAAAGGAATGACTCCTCCAAGTTGCCAAAATTTCCATATATTCTTGAAAGCTTCATGGGAATTTACTTGCTGTTTGGGTTCCATTGTATGTTCACTTCCGTTGGGAGATTTTATTACTAAAATATAGTTTTACTGCAAATTTGAAACCACTAAAAACTTATTCCAACTTTGTATGTACTTCAACCAAATTTCTTTAACACTAAACTAAAGTTTCCATAATAATGGGTATTTAAATGTTTGTAAAATATACATATGGTTGTAGCTAAGATGTGCTTTCTTATACATAAATATCTTATGTAAGTTTCTTATCATATAAATTTACATATTTACGTACATATCTACAATTAATACCAGAATTTATACTAAAATCCCTAGTAGTGTAATACAGCCCCAAGTCGGCTAAGTAAATTATAATCATCACGGAATTTATATTTAGATATGGCTTTGTGTATATATGTGTTATGTACATGTAATTAAAATAAGTTAAGTCCTCTTTAATTATTAACCCGTTAAATAGGGTATAATTATTGAAAGGTGTTAAATTTTCGACAAAAACTCCAACATGCAATAGAAAGGCAAACTTGTCTAGTTCTAAATTCTAATTCGAAAATCTTGACGGAATTGGACTTATATAATGAATCTGAACATCTTGCAGAGCATCTGTACAAAATCAGTAGAGATATTTTCAGAAATATACAGATCGACGAGCTTTAGATGAAGATGAAAGGAGTTTTTTAACGAATTTTATTGAACAAAGTGATCGAATAATAACTGTATATAAATCATGTTGTAACATGCAATATATGTCCATTTCAGAAACATCTCAATTTTATATAGTAATACAGGATGATTTTGAATTGCTAGTCTTAAATGAAACAGGAGATAGGTTATTTTGGTTATAAGAACCAGCTTAACACAAGGTCGCTGGATGGTTTCATCATTCATCATAAACCGAACAGCTGATGAAATTACATGCAATGCACAAAAACATTGAACAAACAAGATTAAATATTATATAAACGTTTTTTTTTAAAACATGCTTAGAAACGTCAAGAACAAAATTCTCAGCCATATTATTAACAAAAATGCATATGCGATTAATAGGTTCATACATGCTAAACTTAGACCATGAGGAGTTAACATGCAATAGTGGTAGACTTCTCAAATTGTGCGTACTATCACGGTAAGAGATTTTGTTAAGTAATAACGGAGAATCAATACTCTCCGTTTAAGGGTTGATGCACAAAAGTTACATCGGCAACCATGCGACGTTTCTCTAGCGAATTTAAGAACTTCTAGAGTAGATGCCTGAGAGCAAATCGTAGGAAGTTTCGCTGAACAGACTCGATACTGTCGACGCGTATTCAAGAAGTGTCCTCACAAAGTAAGTGTACAAACGCAATGTTATGGTAGGATTCGAAAACTCTTAGAACAAACGTTTCATCTGTGATCATATTTGACACACAAGTCACAGACAAAACCCAGACGACGAATTGAAGAACCCAAGTGTTCGACCAACCTAAAAGAAAAGGAGAAACTGGATTAAATAAAAATAAAAAAATATCTTACCAGCACCTGGCGTGTCACAGATGCTTATGGTCCCCCGACGACCTGAAATAAACAAAAATGAATTAAATATAGAAATAAATGAAATAAATTGAATAGTAGTAAAAATTGTGTTTACATAGCACCTTACTATGCATGCAAACAACAACAAAAAATAAACGCAATAAACTTTATGCTCAGCAACATAAAGCATAAAATTAAATTACCTACCCATGCCAAGGCACATATAAACCCTTTCTGTAAGACATTCACGGATACCTAGGTGAGCAATTAGCGAAAAAACAACTCACCTTGACAGGTACCCGCGGAATTTACAAAAGGAGTTTTTTTACAAAAAATCTACATATAAATAAAATAAAATTACATACCAACCTATGTTATGAGATATATTTCCCACGATGATAATTCCTAAGGTACCTAAAATACACTTTAACACTAAAAATCAACTAAAAAACAAAACTCGCGCGCGGCTGACTTACGAATCTAAACAACACGTCAAACTTCATATTCTTGCGACGTTTGACATGTCACCCCTGGGTAAAAAGAGACGCAGAATCCAATGGGCGCGTTCACGTCGCGAGATTTTTCACGAATTACGGGTAATTCGCGATTTTATAAATTTCCCTTTGCACCAATAAGTGCGAAAGAGACACAAAGGTGTGAAAGGGACACGAATAAAGATGAACGAAAATGAATTCTGAGAGGAATTTCGTAAATTGAACTAAAAGATGGCGTATCGATAAGTACAGATTCGGAAAACTTATCATAACTACGTGAAATTAAAAAGGATTTCTATGGTAAATATATCAAAAAATGCAGCGTGTAATTTGACATCAAGGAAAAATAATTATAGCCAAGATTTTATTTAAATTTCGTCAGAAAATCGAGAAATTCATTTTAATGGATATGAAATCGGAACGAAATTCTCTATAAAAAGGGGGTTCATTCTTCATTCTGCCTTCTTATTTTCAAAGTTGTCAAAGTGCAAGCATATGTGATAGCATTCCTCCCACAATTTGCAAATTTTCTCCAGTGTCATCAGCAATAAAGAAAACAGAAGTCAGCGAGACTTAGAGCATTTTAACTACAGAAATATCAAATTTTCTAAGGCAAGTTACAAACGACAAGGAATTTCAATAATTTTATTTGTGAAATTTATTAATGACAAATTGTTTGTTTTCTTGAATCAATTAAAGGTAACTTTGTGAATTAATCATTTTTCTTCAATTTGGGTTAAATTTCATTGTCTTTGCATGCCAGGTGTTGGTTATACACACATGTATGAATTTAACAAGAACGATTGAATTTTTTATTCTTAATCTCTTCCTTTCAGCCATTTTAACTAATTCACTCAAGTAAATCGACAGTTCTAACAATTATTTATCGTGTGAAAAATATGCCATTAGGTCAGTTTTACACAACATAATAATTGGAAATTAGATCTACCTTGAGTTCTACTTATTATTTACTTTCAGCCATTAGTAAATATATTAGTTAAGAAACAGAAAGGAAAAAATGTTTTTACCTTAATATATATGAAATGGTAACGTAGCATAATTTTCTAATTTGTTATTATTGAAAAGAAAGAGATAAATTCGAGTAAAATATAATTCTTTTGTAGATTTAAATTTCTTTTAGTTATTAAATACATAGAACAATACAGTGAATCAGTGAATTCCAAGTGAAGTTTCTAAGCTTGTACGTATAAGTTGAGGGAAGTAAATTTTGCATATTGATAGAATTTGTTCGAGTAATTAATTTCCTCATACGATTAATATTTGTTTAGTCATTAGTATTATTTGTTGCAATAAATAATTGAGTGAATAATAGAGTGACAAATTATCCTTTTTTATTTAACCGCTATAGTCCACCAGAATATTTTCTTTCAGCATACGTGGATTCTCGTTTATAATTGCAGTTTTCTTTCGAAAGTCAATTATAGGAATTGACAGATTTCATTAAACTGTACTTTGCGAACGCAGTCTATTCGTATTTGTCAATTAGTGGAATTGACATAAGCTGTCGGAAAACACCAAGAAACTATAATCATAAGTGATTGGCATCTGAATCGTATGGAAGGTCATAACCTAACATTTGTCGATATTGAGTACCAAATTATTTCTCTTGCACCAATTGCAAAATTTTTAAAGATCACCCTGTATCAGTTCACAATCGTTAACAGATTTAATCTGAGCGAAAAGCTTAACATCGTCAGCATAAATCAAGACCTTACAGTACTTCACAACAGACACAATATCGTCAATAGACAGAATAAAGAACAACGGGCCTAAGTGGCTACCTTGAGGTACGCCAGACGAAGCCTTCAAGACTCTAGAGATGGAATGGCGGAATAAAGTTTGGTATGTTCTTTTATCTAAATAAGACTCTGTCCATTTTAGATATGTTGGGGGAAGCTCATATTTTTCCATATTAGAGAGTTTCAAGGAGTGAAAGAACTCGTCGAAGGCTTTACTAAAGTCTGTATAAACACAATCTGTCTGATAGTATCCGGGACATATTCCAACAAGTTAGTGGTTGTAGACCTGTCCGAAATAAACCCGTATTGGTCTTAAGAGAGCAAATTCTTACGGCAAATTGATAGTTAATAGTAAATTATAGTTTCGAATAACTTAGATATGCAAGATAATTTTGCAATAGGCCTATAGTTAGAAATTTCAGTTTTACTACCTTTTTCGTGGATAGGTATGATAAAAGAATTTCTCCATGCGGGAAACAACCACTATCCAGCGATTTTTGGAAGATATTCTCAGCGGAGCTGCAAGGACCAATCAACATGACTTAAAAAAGGCTAGAAGAATCCCATCAGAGCCATTTTTGAAGTCACTTGGAAGCCCATTAATATGATCGAGTATATGCTCTTCTGAAAATGAAGGGATAGTGAATGAAACGCTATGAGAGTCGTTCATATGACTGAAGTTGCTATTTTGAGGTTGAAAATTTGGCGAGACAAAGGCATTGTAAAAAAATGAAGCAAAGATATCGCAAATTTTAGAAGAATCATCACTAGCAGAATCCTTGGACTGGGGTATTGGGGTAGTTGTCCGTTTTTTTTTCGTCCTAGTAATAAACTTAAAAAAGATTCGTAGGTGTCACTAAATAATTTCGTACGCATGCTTTGAACTTACTCATCATAGAGTGAAGAGGAAAGTTCTTTGAATTCATAATAGGATGTGAGGAAATTGTTGTGACTTATAATACCTTTGTCCCTCATATAACTTTTCAATAGGTTGCAGTGTTAGAAACAAAACGATGTATGAGACGGTGGCAGGGGGTATCAAATTCTTCCTTTCGGAGTTCAAGGGAGTATTTATGATTTTGAGTATGTTTTCTTCTAACACCCCACAAATTTCTTTTTATACACCCTATGAAGTTGATTTTTAGCTCCAATTTTTTTACTTTGACTAACTACCGACATGAGAGGGGGTAGGATGAAGGTGGTTTATTATCATCTGAGCTGAAAATTACTGTTCCATCGGAGAAGAAACTTGTGAAATCAAAAGAAAAACTAACATTATTACTTACACTAAAGCAACTAAAAGTTTTCCCATCACGTCAACAAAAGTGACTTTCCCACGATGTAAACAGTCACAAGTTGAAAAAGGGAAGCAAACAAAATATCATTCACACGTAAGGAAAGTATTAAAGTATTATTATTTGCGATCTGAGACTTTAACCAAAGATGAAACTCAAGGAATTGTTCTTCAGCGCTTTGCCGCAATTCTCAACTCATTTTTCATCTGACAAATTTTATAAAATATTAATGAAATTAAAAATAAATAAATAAATACATAAATAATAATCCTACAAAAAGTTGTTGACAAAATATATAATCTTCGTTAACAGAAAAGCTGTAAATTTGACAAGCGCTGTTATGGAAGTATGTTGAGAGTGAATGGTCAGGACGTGAAGTCCAAACTGCCAGCATGAGCTGACAGATCACTCGATGACAGCGCTAGTACATGGCGGAACGCTAGCACCTCGGCTAAGGGTGGCGGAGAGTGTGAGGGAGTTCCCGAAATAACCTGCCGCTTGTCACCAACCATAATCAAAAAAAAAATTTCGTCCCTACCTACGAAAGCCTTGCACTCACTCAGTCCTGAAGGGACCTTTACGTCACTTACCTACATTTCCATGAAGGCGCAGATGACATGCCTTCTTGGCCAAGCCCCATCCTTCCATTGACTTTGAATGGCACAATCGTCCAAAGTCCCTTTGTTGACCTGTGAAGAGAGCTAAGAGCGGACTAGGCGAACCTAGACGACCATAATCTCATGAGAGGTGGCTCCGGGATGTGAAAGGAGGAAATGTAAAAATTATGAAGCCATTACGTTATAACCTTCTTATTTTAATGAACTTGAGCCTCGGACTCTTTTATTACACTTGGTACAGCGCCGACCTCAGCTAAGATACAGAGATCGACATAATCCTTATGTTGTATCATCTAGATATTATTTGCACGTAGGAACTCTAAATACCTCATGTTATGTCTACAATTCATATATAGGAACTAGGTGTCCTTGGTATAATATAGGTAACATTCCAACATTTTAAATTCTATAACATATGTGTACAGGTAGGTATACTCTAGCAAAATTCAAAATTATAAATTGATGTATGCTATAGCTAGGAGACAATATATGAAAAAAAAAAAAACAAATGAATGAAAATATGTTACGGAAGTCGTCTGCCAATAACTTTATCAACAAAAAGAATAAAGTACTTACCACTGCATCACCGAAGCTTCGTGTGACGCTGACGAGTACCTGGCATATTCGGTAATAAAATTTGAATTCAATCAGACAAAAATACTGCAAACGACGTTCGAAACTGACACACCAGTAAAAAGTTAATATAATGATACACTACAAAAGGAGAAATAATATGGTTAAGCCTGAACGATGATATAGGGGAAGATCGGGCAGCCCCGGACGGCGGGTAACCGCGGACATTTAAATTTCTAAAATACTAACGACGTTGCGTTGGTAATGCTTCATTTTAAATGTGCGCCCTCTGGAGTGGAAATAAATCCAACTCAGTTGCGACCTGGGCGCCGAGTAAGTTACACGTGAGTGTGTGTTTTGTTCTTGGCAAACAATTTTCGTCGCTCCTGTCAAACTTCATTGAAGGTTATCAAGTTCAGTTTTTAAGTATGCATATTTGTCTTTTGTTTAATATTGTGGGAAATTTTATATATTTTAAGGTCGTAATAATATTTATAACATTTCTTGTACTATTTAAGAGCCATGTTAAAAAATTTTGCCTGTTAGCGATCGGGTAGCCCCGGACACAATAATGTCGGGTACCTCCAGACGTGGTGTTAAGTTTTGTATTCCTCAATATTGTTTAACAAACTACAATTTGTTTTGTCATGGACACTAATTTGAAATGTTTTTACTATTAGCACAAAACGGGTTCAAATGCACAGGAATTTATCCTTTCAACCCTGAAATCTTCACTGAAATTGATTTTTTGCCATCAATGATGACAGACGTTGCGCAGGAAGCTTTTTTTAAAGACAATATGCCCAATCAGCCTTCAGCGGCCCATTCTGAATCAGTGCCTTCAACAAGTTCAATAGGTGTATTACAACAGTTGTCACCATTTCCTGATGCATAAAAAAACGCTTGGTAACGCGGGCTCGAAAAACCCAAAGGAACGAGATTTTAACATCTTCACCATATAAAAAAGATTTGGAGGAAAGACAGAAAAGTAAAAACACTAAAAAATACGAAGCGAAGAAACAAAAAGGTAAAGGCGCTAAAAAGACGCTGAAAACAGCGAAAAATAATCAAATCCTTTTCCAAGAAGATCAAGAAAAAGAGGCCGAATGCAACATATGTGGAGAAACATTTGAACAGGACTGGATTCAGTGTCATGAATGCAAAGACTGGGCCCATGGAGATTGTCTTTATATAGATCCTTCAGATGTTCAGTATTATTGTGATGTTTGTAAGGCCAAAAAGCTATTGGGCCACCAGTGATTACTATGTCCGGGGCTACCCGCCTTTTTTCTGTCGCCAAAAAAATAAGACTAAAGTATTTTTTAAATATTTCTTGAAAGACAATGTATATTATAAATAGTTTTTAATTAATTTGATTGAAGAAGTTCTTGGTTTGTTTTAAGAGTAAAATGAAGTCAGTAATTTTGTTTATTCGTACTTTTTGTTGCAATTCATTTAAGTGTCCGGGGCTACCCGATCGTCCCCTAATCATACTATTAAATTAGGGGACGGCTACTAGTCGAACTTTTATACGAATTGCTTGTTTTGATATGTGTTGAACTTCATCCTTCATCCGAGTCTGATTTACGATTAGATTGTCGCTATTAAATCCAAATAGATTCTTGTGGCATAGTAAAATGACCCTGGCTAGGATCTACATCTACCGTTGATAACCTCTTGGTGTACTGTGGTTTATTCCAACGAATTATGCGTTTAGTGCATGGAAATGATGATATATCGTAATGGGGTTATTTTTTGTAAGTTCTCGTTTACTGCTTTCCAGCATGACAACTATATATTCTCGTCGATGAAGAATTTTGAGCTTTCAATTAAATATAGGGTCCACCAAATAACTTTTTTTTTTTTGAAAATGGGCGCAAAACATCGAGTGTAGCTTCGGCTGTGTGTCACGTAGCGCCGTCCTGTTGAAACCAAATGTTGCCAATATCCTCCTCTTCAATTTTCCTGAACAAAAATTCGTTCAACATGGCCCGATAACGATTGCCATTGAATGTAATGGCCACTCCTTGCTCATTTTCGCAGAAAAATGGCCCAATTATGCCTCTGGACCAAAATCCGCACCAAACAGTGACTCGTTTTGGGTGTATCGGCTTTTCAATGTATGCGTGCGGGTTTTCTGTGCCCCAAATGCGACAATTTTGCTTGTTTACATACCCGCCAAGATCAAAATGAGCTTCATCCGAAAAGATGATTTTTTTTGGCAAAATCGGCATCTTCTGTTAGTCGATCGCAGGCCCACTCAGCAAAGCGAAAACGCATTGGATGGTCAGTTGGCTTCAACTCCTGAACCATTTGGACTTTGTATGGCGTCATACCAAGATCTTTATGCAAAATTCGTCTCAATGATATCTCCGAAATGTTCAATTGTTGAGAACGACGGTGAATTGATGTTGATGGCGCTTCACGCACACTTTCTGCCACACAATCAATATTCTCGGGTGTACGCACTGTTTTTGGCTTTTCACGCTTTGGTTTATCGATGAGGATGCCAGTTTCTTTCACTTTTTTCACAAGATAACGAACATACGGAGCTGACGGTGCTTCTCTTCTTCCAAAATCCGTACGCAATTTTCGCACACATTCTGCAACATTACCATGATTTTCAAAGTAATGTCGCAATATTTCCCAGCGTTGTTCAAGCGTATACACAACCATATTCGTTCAGCGGAAGAATAAAACTAATTATCTGTCAAATCAGACATGACAACGTTAGATGGCGGACCCTTTATGTGCAACGTGGACGTTACTTTCCAACCGGCAATCACGTTTTCAATCAGCACAAGAGGCGGGAATGTTTCCGGTTAAACGGTTTCAGGACCTTGAATCTCGCTATATTAGAAATATTTTTATTTACAGCACCTGGTTTCGAATTATCCAACGAGGCGACAAATTCCCATGTGGGGATGTCGTCATTGCGGCAGAACTGCTTTTTATCTCTCACCACTGACATTAAGATCGGTGCACTTTTCCAAAATAATAACTTTTTTTTTTCTTTTTATGCGGAAGAAAGGAATAAATTTCAGCGTGCCACTCTTTAGAATTTTTTCTTTTTTTTTAAAACTTTCTTGAAAATTGACAAAAACTGTTGTCTCGAAAAATCGGAATGTTCACTCCGTCAACCATGCCGGAAGAAAAAAACTCTTCTTCTTCTTTCGTCAAAGCTAAAAAGTAAGTGGAAACGCTCTGCTCGTCGATTCGAGTGTGTTCGAGTAGTCAAGTCACGCCTTCCATATAGGACGTAACTTGCGGGTAGAGTACTGCTGCTAGCTGTCATGTTGCATATTGCTATATGAAATATGCTACGACCATAACAGCGCTATCTCGTCAACCATATGGACCTCTAACAGCACATTCCTGATGTGTACGTTCCAAAGCGACCTATTCGAGTCCTTCCAATTCCCCGCGTGTTGGATCCGTAAGAGATGCAGCGGTGGCCAGTTTGCAATTTTGGAAATATGAAAGAAATTTTAACATAAATAA
Organism: Dioctria rufipes; assembly: GCA_963924295.1. NCBI lineage: Eukaryota > Metazoa > Arthropoda > Insecta > Diptera > Asilidae > Dioctria > Dioctria rufipes. The sequence goes on along the minus strand of OZ002744.1, from coordinate 34,618,650 downwards.
TATCAAAATACTACCAACAGAAAATTTTTAAAACTAATTCTATGCAATAATGGTATGAATAATTACCAATTTGTTAATCACTCTTTTCTACACAGAAAAAAAGATCAAGGCCATAACAGTTTTCTCCACGTCTATATCACTTTACCTTGTCAAAGGTACAAGCTTTCAAAAAAGGATATTTTTTATCCTTTCAACGTTGTATGCATAAAAAATAAAAAGAGAATACTAAAAAAAAAAATCTTACACTTAAATCTAAATTGAATTTTGTGACAACAATCTTTTTCTACTTAAATCCTTGCATAAGAAAATTGTTACACAGCTTCTCAAAAATTTAAACAAAACTCATCTCCGGCAAGCTAAGCTATTTCAATTTTCTTTTCTTTTTTTAATTAACTACCGGTCTTAAGTCTGTCTTAGTTTTAAGATGTTTTTTTTTGCTTATTGGCTTTTTTGTACCTGCTGACAAAACATACCATCAAGCAATATGCGTTTCCTCTCAAGGAACTTGGTTCGAATTTTAATTTAAAGATTTTTCCCGAGTGAAGTTTAAGCAAAAAGATTTGCATTTAAATAGAAAAAAAGCACCAACATGAAGGAATTTTCTTCTCTCATCTGAATTTTTTTTTTTCTTTTACCATTCTTTAATAAATGTCGCTGAAAGATGCGCTTGCCTGATGTAAGAATAAAATCGATAAATTTAAAGGGCTTTTTTTAGACTTAAAGTCCGCTTGTAATATTTACGTGAGGAAGTTTTGGGAATAATTCTTGAATAATGTAAGAGATTTGGTGATGATAGATGTTAAGGGAGGAGAGTTTATCCAGTTTTCAGATTCTTTAAAGTCAAGTCTGAAAAAAGTGTTTCTTTTTTTTTTGTACTGATTTTCTGTCATGTTCATTGCGAACGATTTGATTAGTTGTAACCGCGATAATGAATATCTTTGAGCTCTTTTACATTTACTAAATCCTGGAAAACTTATACTAATGAAAGGTATAAGAGGGATGGTAACTGGTTGCGAAAATGTTTTCTTCTTTGTCCTGAGTTCTGCTCAAAGCATATTAACTCTAGCACATAAGATTCTGGTAGAGGTGTGACTGTGTAAAGTTGAGTTGGATGAGTGATTCTGCTTTGTAATTATAATATGAAAAGCATTGTTTGAAACCCGCTTGAAATCAATTGAGTAAGATAGCGAATTTAGAAATTAGAGGCAGAAAATACAATATGTTTATTGAGGGAAACGTACACAAAATTTTGAAATCTTTTAAGAGTACTAGTTACTATAATTGGCACTAGATAGAACGTACTAAGCAAGTATATATCTAATCATATAAGTTTATATTTATGTATGAATTTTAATCAAAACTAGAAGAGTTGAATGTAACTAAATTACAGAAATTACAAATATACAAAATTCCAAAGTTACGAAGTTGTAAAGTTTTAAAGTTTGTGGCTTCAAAAGGGGATAAAAAGGTATTAAAAGAGAAGCGAAGATACAAAAGCATTTGATGGAGACAACTAGGCTAGATGAGATTTAATCAGTATCCTGAATGCACTGACAGTACTCGCAGATCTAATATTGGATGGTAAGGCGTTCCATAAACGAATGGTATAGACCAGATAAGAACTTTCCATAATAGATTTCCGAAAATGGGGTATCACTAGGTATATTGATTTCTTACAGACGTTCTAAATTCGAAAAATACTCTCAGATAATCGGGTTTGCCTGACTTTAGGAGATTATATAAGAATATTAGCCCGTTTTGGTTTATATAATCGTTCAACGAGTTACCCAGTACTCTGGGTCGTAGATGTGAGACATGGTCGAATCTGCGCAGACCAAAAATGAAATGAACACAATCGTTAAATGCCACATCTACCTTGCGGTGACAGACACTATCTAGTTTGGGAAAAATGATTCTACCATAGATAAAATAAGGGAATATCAGTGTCTTGACAAGTTTTTGCTGCAGCTCAGTTGACAGAATATTAGCTGAAAGCCAGAGTCTTCGCAAGCCACTATAGGCTTTTCCCAGCATAGAGCTGATATAGTCGCAGCAATTCATTTTCGCATTCAACACAATTCCCAGGTTAGTTACTTTCTTTGAAACGGGTATCGTAAATTCGTTTAACTTTACTGAGGGAAAATCAATTAAATCTCGATTATTACTGCTGCAATAAAAAATATACATTGCGACTTAATTGGATTTAAGACTAGTTTATTATGTTGGGCCCACGTACTTATTCGGGATAGGTCGCCGTTTAGTCGGGCCACGTAATCCTCAAGAAGGCCGATTGGTCTGCTAATATACAGTTGTACGTCGTCAGCGTACATATGAATCCTCCTCACATCTTTTAGTACGCTTGGAAGATCATTTATATAGGCACTGAAGAGGAGTGGGCCGAGGATTGATCCTTGGGGTATACCACATGTTAATGGTAAAGTGGATGAAAGAGAATCATTAATTTTTACACGCTAGCTGCGCTCCAACAAGAAATTGCGTATCATCATAGAGATAGCTGACGTACTAAAGCAAAAGCTGGTCGACAGCTTCTGAAGTAGAATAATATTGTCGACACTATCAAATGCCTTAGAGAAATCGACAAGAACGAGGGCAGTGTAGTCTTCCCGTTCCATAGCACATTTAATATCAGTGGAAACTTTTAAGACTGCGGTCTCACAGCTATGTGAGGAGCGAAAGCCAGACTGCCAACATGACAAAAGATTATTTTTCCCGATGTATTCAAACATCTGACCGTACATAAGCTTTTCCAATTCTTTTGATAGAAAGCTCAGCAGACTAATTGGACGAAAGCCGGATGGTTGTGTTGGAGAATGCTTTTTTGGAATGGCAAGTACCGTGGCGATTTTCCAACTGCTGGGGAAACACGATGATGTTATGGATGAATTAATGACATGTAGGACATATTTGCTGATTACTGGTAATAATAGAAAAGCTACAAAGTAAAACATAATTAATAATTGAAATTTGTACAGCACCTCACACTGTACAAACTCCACTTAGTATGTTTTTACCTTTGTAGCTCTTCTGGCGTTAAACAAGCACACTACATTATGAACAGCGTTTGCTTATCATAGAAATAAGGAGCGGGACGACAATACTGAATGTAAAAAGTTTCCCTGAGCTCAATGTAATCTTTGAAGGATATGACAAGCTCAAGAGGCAAGATTTGAAGGATCTGAGGTACTAGGATTAGATATTAGTCTACTCTAGATACATCCAAGGCAGAGATATAGAGGTTATAGAGATAAAGTGATATAGAGAGATAGAGATACAGACAGGTAAATAGATATAGAAAAATAGAGAGATAGAGAGATAAAGAGTGTGTGAGAGAGAGAGAGAGAGAGACATAAGTGACAAAAAAGACAGGAGATGAAGACAAACAGACATAAGAACCACGAGAACCATTTATTTAGAGGCGCCGAGAAACGACAAACATATAGACCGCGTCACACACATACAGAGAAAGAAACAGTGATGAAGAGAGATAGAGAATCCGAGAGCCAGATATATCAAACGAGAGAGAGGTAGAGAGAGACACAGAGAGATTGATAGCAAAAATTTTAAATAACATAAATAATCAGACAATAAAGACTGAGAAATATCCATTTGTTAATATAATGTATATTTTTTTCGAAATTATTAAAGACCTATAATGCGGTCCATTTGAGATAATAGACATGTCGTCTATAGCAATTTATTGCCCGTTCCGAGGGTCCTACGTCATGATTTCGCCAGTCACTCCTACTCTTTAAGCGCACGCATATCACCGAAACTTAAAATGTAAAGTGCGACGTGAAGCAGAGTTATGCCTATTCCTTGTGTGGTAAATGTATATTACCTGTTCAGGCCAGCCCGAGTTTTTCAGATGACCCCTCCATTGCGCCATTAATGTATTTCCTAAAAATACATTAAAGAGAACACAAACATCTAAATTCACGATATACCTATCTAATTACACCAGATCCACCACCTCAATCACTGCCAATAGCCGTCCTGAGTACTATTCACTCTGAAATCAAATAAAATCTCGTTAATAATTTGGAAAATATATCAAAAGGATTATAAACTTACCTAAAATTTGATTTCCATCCGATCATTTAAATTTTTTTGCTAATGACAACAAATGACATTTGCACGATATGACGTCAGCTAGTTTTGGAATGCAAATTTGCCAGGACAACCCATCATGAAGTAGAGACGTAGCGGTTCACAGCGGCTATAAAAAGTCGACGAGCCACAACAGAGTTACCCATTCTCGTTTCAAAATTTACTCGGCACGTATCCTCTACCAGAATTTAATCGGTTTTCTATCCTTTGCAAAAAATCTAATTTTTGCTTCCATCTCCAAGTGGACATTTGTATGACGTTTATCGCCTATCTGTACCTATATAATAAATATGTACCTGTTCGGATGAAATATATTGATACGAATTGTTGCCCATGGTTTACTTTAAGAGCCCGCACTCTTATCATAGAGCGTGAGTATTTATATCAACGTTATAGACGGCTCAAAACCTACGAATCCAGGTCCTTGTACAAATCTGCTCGTAATAGAACCACCATATCCATGAGACTAGCTAAACGTCAGTATTATAGTTCCCAAATTAGTATTAACCTTGATTCAAAAAAAGTTGTGGAGGAATCTACGGCAAATCGGAGTATATGGTAAGGACAAGAGCTACTGCAGTTTCTAACCTGAATGCCGTTTTTACCTCAATCAGTAACTCCTCTGATGTAACGTCTGCTCAACATCAGGCTAGTTTATTATCCAATTCAGTAAGTAGTATCTCGCATGGTTCTAATGACCTATTTTCTTTCCGGTACGTTAACATGGATGAACTTATTTCGGCCCTTAATTTAATAAAATCTGATGCTATTGGACCTGATGACCTCTTACCGCGCTTTATCAAAATACTGTTTCCAATCATCTGTACATTTATTCTTCATATAGTTAATTCATGCTTGTCTTCATCCTCCTATCCCTCCAATTGGAAAGTTGCTAATATTCTTCCAATTCCAAAGAAATCTTCTCCAGAATTTCCAGCTGATTTTCGTCCAATTAGCATACTATGCTTTCTATCTAAAGTGGTCGTAAAATTAATTTACCGACATGTTTCTGAACACGTAGACAAAAATAATTTATTGACCTACTGGCAATCCGGATTTAGGACGCACCACAGTTGTGAAACTGCTATCTTAAAGATATCCACTGACATAAGATGTTCTATGGATCAGGACAAATTTACCACCTTGATACTTTTGGATTTTTCAAAAGCTTTTGATACCGTTGATCATAGCATTAAAGAAAGAAGCTCTATGCCTATTTTAAATTTAGTAGTACATCAGTATCGATGATTGGTAGTTTTCTATCAGATCGCAGTCAACAAGTCAAGCTCAATAACAGAATATCTACTCCGCTACCGCTAGTGCGTGGAGTGCCTCAAGACTCTATGATGGGTCCATTGCTGTTCAGCCTCTTCATTAATGACTTGACAGTAATGGTTCGCGATGTGAGCATTCACCTCTACGCAGGTGATGTACAATTCTACTTGAGCTGAATGAGACAGAATCCACACATGGTCTAGGTGTAATAGGTTACAACTCAACCCTAGTAAGTCGCAGTGTGTAACTTTCTACAATAATTTATTTGATTTGCTTAATGTTCCACCCGTAGTGTTAAATGGCTCCGTCCTACTAATGCTTAGTAAGGTCACCAATTTAGGATTGAATAGAAGTATGAAGTCCTGTGATAATGTCAATATGCAATTGAGGAAAATATATTCTGGTTTACGAAGGCTTTGGATTTCTGCTAGTATCTTACCTTGTAGAATTCGTTTAATGCTAGTGAAATCGTTAATTTTGCCTCATTTCACTTCGGGTAGCATTGTTTTTCTCAAACTGGATAGTGCATGTGGTCATAAATTAGAGATTACATTTAATGACTGTATTCGATTCATTTTTAGATTACGTAGGTTTGACCATGTATCCTCTTTTCGAATGCATTTTCTAGGATGCTCGTTGAAACATTTTCTGCAAAGTAGGTCGCTTATCTTGTTGTATAACATACTAAAGTCAAATAAGCCGGAGTATATTAGAGAGTTATTCTTGTTTGCAACATCTCAACGGAATAGAAATTTAGTGATGCCACGATCTCATAAGCTGGTCATGGAGAATTCGTACCTCCAGCTATAGAATAGTTTACCTGTTTCTGTCCAAACAGCAGGCACTGTCAGTGTATTTAACACGCTAGTTCGAATCCGCTAAAAATAAAAAATTTATTAAATTTAACATGTATAATTTAAATAATAAATTTTATCTTCGCATTTGAGCTGCTCGATTAGGTATATAACGCAAAGCTTACTAAATTGATTTAGATTGGTTCTCTTTTTATTTTTTTTCAATTATCTCTAGAACCAATATACAATATTGTACTTAAAAAATAAATCTTGTATGTACTGTTACCAGGAATAAATGAACTTGAATTTGAATCTAAGTATGAATTTACTCATATTGCCGAAATTTATTTCTGCTTCACCTTATTCTCCACCTAAGCAGGAATTTACTCCTGTTGCAGAAACTAAATTCTGTTTTATTTCCATCATACACCTAAGGTCTTAATCCGGCTATAGAAATCTACTTCTGCTTAAATTACTGTGCTCACACGGGCAGCACAGACAAAACTTCCATTTTTTTATGCCTTCACGGCAAACTACAACTCAATTCTGTTTCCACACAAACATAAAACCAATTCTGCTCACACTGCAGCCTTACGCATTGCAGCACTCATTACAGCTACTTGCTGTAACATTTTCAATTTTCTTAGAAAGGCCCACACGTTGCAGTATACTTTGAATTTATCCTTGAATTTAATAGTCCGTTTTCTTCTTCCTTTTTTTTCAGAAATAAAGGGAACAAATATATTGGATTTTTTTTAAATCACTATATTAAATTAAGGTATTTGTAAGAATTGAATTATTTGAATTAGGTTTCAGGATTATTGGGAATTGAATTTTGTGATATTAGTTTTAGGCATTATATATTGAAAATTCAATTTTTATATTTGAATTCGAAAAGTTGAGTTCCCTTCATAAACTTTATAAATCGGCACCCCCTACCCTTGAGCACAGGTCTCACATGTATGTTGATTAAGAGGATGTCGCTGTAGCTATGTGATGTATCTTATAATCTGGCACGGACGCATTTTAGTGTGGTGCTACACGGCCTAGATATCGTCACAACTATGATAAGAGTAAGATCCACAGTATGAAGTCTTCTAGATATGGCTATAAATTCTGCTGATATCTGTGATTCCCTAGGAGCAATCATAAGGCATTAACTCCGACGGAACGGTTTATTAACGCAGGGGTTGATGATGAGAGCAGCTAAACAACTTTAAATCCTAAATGAATAACGCCTGTTATGGTACTGACTCAACTGTTTCAATTACTGTCAACAACTGCCTCGTTTATTTAAGTTTCGTATCTTATATAAACATTGATCACTCAATTCACAATTGGTTTTCATGCCTATAATTTGCTTATCTTACAATATTTTGCATGAGAACCAATTTGTATCGGTAAATAATCTTAGTTCCTATTGGGAAACAAAGTTTCACGTTTCACTCTGGATTTTTACTTCATTAATTACTTTTGTTTATTATACCCTAGATGAAATCTATAGGGCATACTAAGTTTGTCATTCCGTTTGTAACACCTCGAAATAATGATGGTAGAGCAAAATGGATTGGACACCCACGCATAATATTAAAAGTTATTTTGATTTTTGCATGTCCGTCCGTCTGTGCGCACGATAACTCGAGAACGCATATACTTAGAGAGCTGAAATTTTGTACACGGACTTTTTAAAAAAAAAGTAGTTCGAAAATGAGATAAATCGGGCAACTCCTTCATGGGGTTACCATACAAAACTTTTGTTTTCCACTATATACAGGGTGTTCCGTACGTACCGCATTTCCTTTATACCACGGATTCCTCACTCAATTTCGAGAAATAAATTGTATGGGAGGAGAGTCGGAAAATGCACGGTGTGGGCGGTAGGGGGTTTTGTGATTTTGGGTGCTTTTTATCCTAATACCATATAACTTTCTTGTTGTACACCCTATGAGGTGATTTGCATCTCAGGTGATAGTAAACCGTCTACCGTTTTCAACAAATGCCCAACCACTTCTCTACTCCCTTTCCGTCGGGAGTTCTAGGATGTCAATGTCAAAAAATTAGATAATTTTGCAATTTCTTTTCCGATTTCAACGATTTTCCCGCCAAAATGCATGATAACTATACAGTTTTATGACAAGATTGAAAGACCCCGGAATGTTACGTTTAAGTTGACTATGCGCATGTACCTACCTAAATGCTACCGTTTTTCAGATATTCCCGTTTTTATGATGCATAATTTCATGAATTTTGTTAATTTGCGTGGAATTGCATAAAATTAGGTGCGATTTCTACGTGGCGCCCACAGGTGTTTCAGGTCCAACCCTTCTCCATCTCTAGCCGGGGGGGTAGTGATTGCGCACAAAAAGTAGCACGTAATAAGGCTGAATCGATTTGCTTTATTGAGAAGGTTGGCAATCAAGTGCCACAATTCGCTCTCTTCCTGCGCACAGCATTCATTTTCATTTGCAGGCCTTGTAATGTTACATAAAAGCAATCATTATCTGAAGTGACATTTGTTTTGCTAAAGTCCAACTCAAATACTGTATGAACAACTTCCAAAATTATGTTGAAATTAAAACAGCAAAAGCTTGTACGATATTTTATGATATTTCGTAAATGGAAACCTCATCCAGATATTTAACTGGCTATATATTTTTCAAAATTTCTGATTTGAGTTTTCGAAAGATCTTGCAGCTTATAAGTACCAGTATCATTACCTTGACTTGTACTTATATTTAAAAAATTTAAAGTTTGGATTCTGATCCTGGTACTTGGAATAAATACTGGGCATTAGGCAGGGCGTCACTATCATATCAGTTTCGTATATGGAACTTGAGGATTCTGATTTATTTTCCTTAATACGTGAGAGAAGCAAAGAAGGGGATGTGGAAAACAAAAGTCTCTGTTAATTAAACGACACCACTTTCTTTTATTTTTCTTTTAAAATCATACAAATTTTATTTTATTTTTCAAATAAACATTAATCCAGTGATTTAAAAAAAAATTTACGTTGGACGTTTGGAGTGAATTGCAGGGAATAGATGAGTGTCGCTTGGATTCATTGGGATTAAAAAAAAGAATGCACTTGCACTCAATTCGCCAATTTCCTTACGTACTAATATTTCTTCACAATAATTTAAATGCCCGACTAAAAATATTTCGAAAATCAATAAATATCGCCCGATCGCCGAACTAGTTATCCAAAACTTTATGGTTTTTAAATATATGCAATTTAATTGGCTCTAGGCATTAATATCAATATCTTGTAAATTCTCAGAGCAATGCATAAAAATGTCGGTCAAAAGCTGTGAATAGTTATGAGGTGGTATACTTCGCCAACAAAAAGTTTGTTAAAACTTATATACGAAAGTTGGAGGATCTAGCCCACCCCAGAAAAAAGTCCTAGTTACACCAATATGTACATATACCCTATACATTTCATCTAGGGTATAAAAAAGAGATATTCACAAAAATAAAGAGAGAGAATATATTATATTGATCTTCATAAATTATGAAGTTCGATGAATATTTAGAATTAATGCAGAGAGTCCGTCCTCTTAAATTCTGTGGGTAAAGAATTATAAAGACGCAATATTTGAACAAGAAAAAAAGCTTTCAATGACGAATAAGTAAGTTGCTGTGTGTGTTCGATTGAAGATTATGTAATTGTTCGAAGCCATAGTATGGTCTACACATCATATATATGTTTTGAAGTCCAATTGGCGTAAATTAATGGGATGTTAACGTAATTATTAAAAGTTCCAAGCTCCGCTGATTCCAACTAAGCATATATGAGTATGCAATAATAAATAAAATTCAAAAGTACGATCATAAGTGGTGATCTTTATACGACTTCCCACAAATATCACATAAGCACGCAACCATAACATCTTTAGATTTTCCTAAATTAAAAGATTCATAATGTTTACATTTTATAAATCTACGATGAGGGTACTTCATTAAAACGTCTCAATGGAAGTTGAAATGAATTAATGCCATGATCATGTATGTATTTGAAATTATATCGTTATATTCTGCCAATAGATTGATTCAATATGAGACTAAATTCTATTACTCAAATAAATTTGTGAACAACAAAGGCCCAATTATTGATCCCAGTGGAACACCTATAAAAAGCACAGAAAGTCACTAAACGCGACCACTCTCTGTTTGAAAATGATTTGTTGTCATGACTCAAGTTAAATTTTTTTCTTACTCACCTCTTAAAAATAAAAAGATTCTTTCCAACTTCTTTTGCTGTAAAGTTCATTCCAGTGGGGAAAAAAAAACATTAATTAATTTTTGCTTATCATTAAATCTGTATGCAATTACATATGTTGTAAACACCTAACTCACCTCTACCTCATTTTTATAAAATTCTCCTGTCCTCAAGACATATATCTTGAAACATCGGAAGCAATTTAAAAAAAGGTTCCGATCTTACAAACTTTAGGATATAATAGAAATTCAACTATGAATTTATGACACCATAAATCCACCGAGTCCTAGGTTGGTAAGTAAAATGAAAAATAGCCTTCCGCTTGAAACCAAAAATCTCTCAAAGTTTATCCTGTTGGATGCACTATGTATAATGTATAGGGTCCTCCCATTGCTCTTAATATTCAGTTATAATAGTACTTATGCTGTGTGTGTGTGTGTGAATTGAATACCCATGGAAATACATACAAAAATTTCCAAAAGCGATATATACATAAATGGGTTTCTGTTATAGAACTTGACTATGGAAAATATTCTACAAACAACAGCTGTTAATGTAAACATATTAAAGTTTTGCATCTGCGGAAAGCCAGCAAAAGTAGATTATGGGATGGAATGCATTACAACTCAAAATATTTATAGTGGCAGGATGAGTTTCTTTTTTTTTTATTAGTTTTAATGGATGGTTTCGGGTAATGCGTGTAATTTCCTTTTCCGCGGCAACTAACTTTTAATTGCATCTGCATTCTGGCTATGCTTGAAATATTATTTAATACTCGCTGGAATAACTGCAGCATTTTATCCGGCATGGAAAAATAATGATTTTTTCTTCTCTTTTTTTGGTTTTCCTTTCAGTATTTTTATAAAAAAAAAGCATGATTTAATGAATTAAATAGTTTTACGCGAAGCAACAGATCAGGATATTAAAAATGAGGTTGTAATATTTTTGCAGGCAGTTTCAAATCATGAACAAGAGCTATGTTTGAATTTGTTATAGAAAAAAATTACAGGCTACATCAGATGGATAAGATAATTTTTTTGAGGCTAGATGAGGTTGATATAACAAAAATAATTTATAATGGGGGGGGGGGGGGGGGGTTGTCTCAATATAAGTTTTGAATAATCTAACCTCCCAGTAAAGGAAACGTCTGCAGTAATATATCTGCAGTCTCCTTTTAATGAGACAAATACATAGAATGCATAAACACAAGAAAAAGAAAACAATTTCTACCTTGGCGACATCTGTTAGTGATATAAGTAAAAATCGTCAAATATATAAAATATTGAAGACACGTCTTCTTTCTTGTTTATGAGAATTTCGGTGTATTTTAAGGGAAACCAGTACGCAATTCTGTTTTATATTTACTTACATATATGAAGCAAGAGTGAAATCCTTTTGTAGAATTAATTGAGAAAAGTACTCACAAAAATGTGAACCCTTTTTTGTACAGGCTTAGATAAATATTATGTGCTTGGGTTTTATAACGATAACGTTCCCAACTCGTTTTCATATTGCTAGAAAATTTCCAATGAATCCATTACCTTGTGAGATTTAGCGGTAACGATAAACATCAATCTATATATAAGAATTCTTTCAGTTAATTCTCTCTTCAATGCTATTAGATACCATACAGAAAGGAAAAAAAATTATAATCGCACGCGGCCCATATAAATACCAAGCCACTGAATCAACCAATCAAACAAGGCGATCTACTGACTAAATCGATCATATGGCTTAAATAGAGCCAGTTATAGTGGGTTTTCAGTCATGATCATTTTGTCTCAGGCTCTCCATCCAGGCAGGACAGATATTCAGGGCTATCTGCAACTGCCATCGTTGTTAAATGAGTGTGAAACGAGCTGTGCCCAGTGATGATGCCAATCACATTTCTGCATTGTTTCCTTCCGATCCCCAAGAGAAAGCCAGGGAAATTCTTATTTGGTCCATCAAGACAAAAGTTTTGAACACCGGAAAGTGCTCAGGTTCGCTCATCGGTGCTGATGCTTGATGCGAATATCCATTTTCATGAGACACCTGATCATTGAGGCGGCAACGTTTACAGCGGGTTTCCAGGTGGGTAGAGCTAGAGCCCGACCTGACTAGGAGGTTAGCCCTTTCATTCCCCATGATCCCAATATGTCTAGGAATCCACTGAAGAGACACGTTATACACAGCTTATACACATACGTTCTGAAGCCCCCAGTCATTGAGATGTTATCCGAGAGCCACTCAGTCTCCGTTACTATCCAAGAGGACAGCAATGACCTTTCCCTTGTTTCCCGTATCAAGCGTTATCCTTGCTGCCATTACGATTGCGAATACTTCAGCCTGGAAGACAGTGACTGGTGAGAAGTGAGTACTCCAACCCAATGTCAGGTTTAATAAAGTAAACACCAGCACCGTCTCTCTCATTAGTGAGAGAATTTTAGGTGAATATGAAACCCTGAACCCTCGCATCAAGTGGATTGATGGCTACAGGGTCTTCCTTTTCCAGCCCACTTGTCAATGAGCAATGGAAAGAACCAGTCCAACCGTCCTCTCAATATCTCCAGAAGCGCCATATGCACACAGATCTTTTGGCATCTGCCTGAATGACAAGATCCAGAAGTAGCAGATTAAGTAAGTCCTCTAGAGCAGCAGTAGTAGCCATCGATCGCATTAAGCCTGTAATTTCCAGGCAAGCAATCCTTTGCAAGCCCGCCGATTTTCGGATCGCATTCCCCACTTACGTCCTCGGCCCCCATACACATAAGGCATATGTTGGCATGGTTCTTACATTCGAAATGTACATTCAGTGCACAACACTCGGTTTTAAGCTCCATGTCAACTTTTTTGGTTGACGAAGTCCTTTTAGCCTTTCCCAATACAGGGATTTTCGTTTATTCTCCCAGTTATTTAGGGTAGCTCTGAGGTAACACTTTGAAATGTCACAAAATGACTCTGACCCGACAAACGGAGTTTTCGGTCCTCCTTTGGCTAGGCCATCAGCAATTTCAATGCTTTTATGGCCCTCATGTCCAGGTACCCACATGAGGATAACTCTGTTTCTCCTTGATAGGATGTTGAGGGTTTGTAGACATTCCCAAACTATCCCTAACAGGGTTGTACTTTAAGGCCTTGAGGGCAGCTTGACTGTCCGGTAGGATAATAATAGTTAAGCCGTTTATGGCCCTTTTAATACAGGTGTTGGCTCATTCTTCTATGGTCAATACCTCGGCTTGGAATACGCTATGGGTAGAGCCCCGATACCCTGGCTTTAACTGTTTCTACTTTTCAACTCTATTAGCACTGCGGATCGCTTCCTGTTTCACCTACGAATGTAGATGTGAAAAGTTTAATAAGACTTCCATGGTCGCTAGGTTTTTTTAAGCAGAGCCTCAGCCGTCTTTTGATTAGTTTTTAGCCATCATTTGAGAGCCGCATAGGTGACCTTGGGTCTAACAACTGTCGTCTACATCCAGTACATCAGTTTTGGTTTCAGACCCCATGTTCTACCAATAAAGCGACGACATGTATAGAAAGAGTCTACCGCTCTTTCCTTTAGTCTGGACAGATGAGAGTTCAACGTACATTTCTTATCGAGAGTGATATGAGTGATCTGAAAATGTCAATTCCGTATTATCAAGTAGAGGAGCCTTTTAATAAAAGCTCTCGTTCTTCTCGTGAATGGAACGATAACGGTTTTGTTGGGGTTTATGCTAAGGCCTTTGTTCAAACACGACATGCGGACTTTGGAGAAGACGTTTTGCATAGAGGTTTGATATGACTTAATCGTGCTTGCCTCGTATTGTGACTAGTAGATCATCCGCGCAGACTTGTACATTGAAACTCGTACTGGTCAACCTCTCTAGCTTAGAGAGATCAGATGGATGTCGTCCGCATACAGTCTTACACACAATAAAAAAATACACCGAAATTCTTCTCGTAGTTGCATCATTATGAAATAGAGTAAAAAGTGTGAAGTAAAGGTTTGTAAGAGTATCATTTACGATGAACCGTATCTCCTACAACCAATGAACATTAATTCTAAAAACATTTTCAAGTTATCCTTTAAAATCTCTATGAAACTTGGCAAATTTATGGTTTCTGCAAAATGTAAATCGAAATGACATCGTTGATTTAACTTGCAACTCTGTAGTAAAGGCCCTGCTTAAGTTTGACTTTCTTATTGAAATTCAAAATAAACTTTTTAGTTTTATTCTTTGTAAAACCTTTGACATATCTACATACAGTTTTTTTTCTCAATTCTTCTAAGCACTGGTTCCAACCGAAATAAATAACTTCATTGAAAATTAATAAATTCCGGGTCAGAATTCGATATAATGTAAACATTAAAACTAATGACCTGATAAAATGTGTAGTCCGTCCCATCGTTGTTCGTTCTATATTTGAACGCCTGATATACTCCTGAAAGGCTGAAACACATTTGCCCACAGCTAAGTCTACCAGGAGATCACAGAAAAGGTCCAGAACCGAATAAAAATCAATGGCACATTACCAAAGAGACACACGTAGGCAAATCGTACATGGGATCTATGTACATTGACACGTTTTTTAAAACTTATAATCACGTAATAGATCCTTCCTAAATAGAGAAGATGGGGGAGGTTGTTCTGGGTAAAATAAAAAAAATTATATTTTGTTTTTCTTGGATCACCTTAAATATATGCCAAGTGTTAAGCTCATTCATCCTTACTCATTTTGCCTATATGGTAATTGAATTTAAATTAATATTTCTCACTTTAGCAAAGCCTGTAGAATATCTGGTAGTGAAAGGTCGGCACAATTTAATTAAGGCATACCCGGGTGAACGCTTCCAAATGAAAGTCAACTCATGCAAAATAAATGTTTACTTTACATGTTACAGGAAAGTCAGATTAGCCAGATGAGGCTACTCTTCCAGTCCAAAAGATATGAAGATTTTAAAGGACTCAATATAGATAGTGTAGAGTACATATATGTAAGTATATAGTAAGTAGGTATATGTACGAAGAGAAATGGAGGGAAACTATTAGAAGAGAGAGGATATTCCAGGAACCGCTGTAAAAGTATATTTTTTCTTTGTCAGGAGAAACATAGAAAATGTAAGAAGATACTTTCCCCTTCATTTGTAGAAATCTTTTAAGAGTAATTTGTTGGAAAACAGAGAACGTGAAGAGTTTTACTCTTTTTGTACTTAGGTTTTGTGTGTTAAAATTTTATTTCGTTTATTCTATAAAGTATCTACTATGAAGTCACAGCACATACTGAATAGACTTGCGTCATTTTTAAACTTTGAAATAAGTTAAACAATTGCAAAGGCTAATGATCCCAACTGTCAAATTTCCTTAACCCAAATTCGTTTAAAACCACTAAGGAGATTAGTTTAAGCCATAAAGATGCAGATTTAATCTTTCTTATTTTTTGAATAACTTCGCAAAATTTGAAGCAAATATTGGTGAATTCAAGTAGATATGCTTTTCATCTTCTTGTTATATGAACGAAGCTCATTCGAAACCATATTCTGTTTTTGTTTTTGTTTTTTTGAAGTTTCGTCAAATCAACGTACGTGTAGTTATACAGGGTGTCCCGTCGAGATGGTAAAAAATTTTAAAGTTCGAAAGTACAGCCTGTTTTCGATAGAAAATGTTATATGTTCTGATAAGTAGTGTTTTAAATTTCTGTAATGCACTACATAATTTTTCTTATTATTCATAGTGGCCAGCATCTTTTGCTCTTTGCAGCCTGGTGGGGAAAATTTTTCTGGGGCCATTGGTAAATCCATATATCTATTATGTATATCTTCAGGATACTCCAAGTCTACTTCTAGGATATATTCAAATGAGGAGTCATCTGGTGTGTTTAAATCAATGGCATCAACATCTTTAACCCACTCAAGTCCTCCACATGGTAAATATTGTGACATAGCCCAAGAGTACATTGCATTAACGTCAAAATACATAAGGAAATTACTTGGTTGATTTGGGTCATATTCCCGCTTATTGTTAGCTTTTGCATACCTCTTGGAACATTGTGTTAGACCGCCGCGGATGCCTTTTTCCAAAAACATAAGGATATCTACGTCACTGATGTAATCCAGCTCTACCTCCGTATATTTTAACATAGCATCCCAAGCTAATCCTGGTGAGGTGTAATAATGCGTAGGATCCAGATCATAATCTCTTATGCAGGTATCACGGAAATTTTCAAATATGTCTGCTAATAATAGTACATCTGTGTTTAAATATAAGTCGCTGTATTCGAGTTCGCACTATTTTCGAAGTTATAGGCGATTTTCGATTTTTTCGAAATTTTGAACTTTAAGTCACATTTTTTACCAGAAAATTCATTTGTCTTCAAAGTCATAAATCTCGAAAAGTAACCATGCCAACAGATGATCCGAATCTCATAGAAAACATCCACCATTTATTATCTTTTATAAAAGTCCAACACGATTAATCCACCTTAAGTATTGCCAGAGTTACAGTAAAAACTTGCCTGCAACATGCCTATCATAACTTGAGCAAAATTAAATCGAATTGCAAGGATGGTAGAAACAATGTACCTAAAGTTCAAAAAACTCTGTGGAAGGAACGTAATAATATTGAAGGGTGAAAAAAAGTGAAATTTTTTCGAAAATCGTAGATTTTGTAGTGAAAAATTTCCAAAATTGATATTTTTGGTATGCAGAAAGTTGCAGAGTATAAATGAGCATATCACTACAAAGTTGCATGTCTTCCAGCATAGAATCCAAAATGCAATACAGAATTTTGTGATGTTGAATTTTCGAATTTTAATCGTTTGTAAATTTTTTCGATGACGCTTTGGTTGATAACATGCAGTGTAAAAAAGTTGCAGATTAAAAGGATCTAGAGAATAAGGAGAAACTAAATCGCCTAAAATGTAATTAGATATGAAATTTCGAAAATATAAAAAAAAATTGTTGAAAATTTTCAAATTTCGAATTGTTACTTAATGGGAATTTCGAAAATCGAAAAATGCCAAAAGTTGTGTATTTATAAATCCGGCATACACACCGAATTTCATTAAAATCCACCTCGAAACTACACGAGCTATAACGAAAAATATGTTCGAAATTGGGCATTTTCGAACGCGATTTGCCAGTCTCAGGGGGCAAATCGAAGAAAATTGAAAAAATTTCTACATCCTTAATCTGTATGAAAATAAAAAAAAATCTTCAAAAGGTATGTATAAAAATTCAGGAAATCGAGTCAAATTTGACTCCTAGATTTTCGAAAATGTTCGAACTTCGAAATTGAATTTAACTTTGGGAACTAACCAGTTATGTTCCGAATCCAGCGGTATATTCACCCTAGCTGTATGTCAAACAGGTTCGGAGGATATAGAGTTCCCACAAAACGTGTTTCCGGATTTTTATGCAATTCGAATTAATTTTCCTCAACTTATGAGAGGTATGTTGCAGGCAAGTTTTTACTGTAACTGTGGCAATACTTAAGGAGGACGAATCGTGTTCGGATCATCTGTTGGCATGGTTACTTTTCGAGATTTATGACTTTGAAGACAATAGAATTTTCTGACGAAAAAAATGTATTGGCAACAAATCGCCAATTTTTCCATTATTTGTGAATGTTTTTAAAACCGAGTTACACCAAATGAGAGCCTGTAATGTTACGAGTAAAACACAAGAAAAAGGGTCGTCCTGTGAGCAACCTGAACTGAGTTATGGTCAAAAATGTGACTTAACGTTCAAAATTTCGAAAAAATCGAAAATCGCCTATAACATCGAAAAAAGTGCGAACTCGAAAAAATGTTATATAACATTTTCGATCGCAAATGGGCTGCAATTTCGACCCTTAAAATTTTTTACCATCTCGACGGGACACCCCGTATAAAACTATATGTGTCTCTGAATCTTATATGCTAAAGGACCTTGTTATTGGTTTACATTAACCCTTTTTACAAAATTTTATCTCATTCAAATCGAGTTTTTGAATGTCTGTTCTTTACCAAGCCATTAGCATTCTTGGCGTGTTTGGCGAGCAAATCATGCCCGCACGCACATTTAGCAGGGCATATATTATGCAGATCTACGTCTTCGTTATTGAATTAGTAGCCATTATATACCAATTGTTCAGTCTTCACATAAATATAAAAATCCCACGATGAATTTACTGAGCAGCAATCATAACAATAGTCCCCCGATGTATCTACAGCTGCACGCCTAATCTTCCTAAAAACGAAAAAAGACGACACAAAGTATTATTCAAATTTAATTTATTTAAAAAATAATACTCTCATTTGTAATTCCCATTTGGAATGATTATTCAT
Source organism: Dioctria rufipes (assembly GCA_963924295.1). Taxonomy (NCBI): domain Eukaryota; kingdom Metazoa; phylum Arthropoda; class Insecta; order Diptera; family Asilidae; genus Dioctria; species Dioctria rufipes. Next base: position 34,599,945 of record OZ002744.1, on the reverse strand, counting down.
TCAATAAAAAGCTACTGCTCCTCCTTTATCATTTATCTAAAAAAAAAATATATGTATATAAAAATCATTAATATTGTTCTATTTCTTCTGATTTAAATAAGGTTACCTGATCACCTGGCCGACCGGTCTCCAATGTGATGAGGTTACGTTTTGTGTGATTCCAAATGAACCCTAATCATTTGTGAGCCTTCCAGGCCAATATGAATTCCTCTGCCAACAATCCCAGTCGAGGAAGACAGGATCTTCCAGGATAACGCCAGCAACAGTAGTTAATGTCCTAGATATAGGCCTCCGCTTTTTAGGGGATTCTATAGAATTATCTGCTAGCCAATAAAACAACCCATTTGCCGGACAATTTCCCAATTTTTATTCTTATTTTTGTCTGTTTTTTTTTTTTATTTTTTATTTATTTTATTTTACTTTTTAGTCCTCCTTGGCCGAACTTCTGACAGACAGACCGCCTCACAAACTTATTCCTCGTCTTCTTCTTTTCCTAAACTTACTTAGCGACATCTATTTCCACAAGTATAATTTAGTTAATCTTTGCCAAAATTAATTACAATTATTTCTTATTTCTAATACAGTTTTTATTTTATTTTAGTTTTTACCATTTGTCAAAATTAATTTCAATTAATTTTATTTCCAGTTACAGTTCTTCTTCATAACTGACAAAATTTGCTTTTATTTCTAATTTGCCATACCTGTCTAACTTTTCATTTAATTTTAATATTTCTCAAAGATTTCATTTAGTGTTAATTTGCTCCAGCTGTCAAATGTTTTGCTTAATTTTATCGGGCAACTTTTCATTTAATTTTAGTATTTCTCAAAGATTTCATTTAATGTTAATTTTCTAGATCTTTCAAACGTTTTGTTTCTTTTAAATATTTGTCAAAACCATGTCAACAATAGACTTTCGGGTTAGGGACATTCGTTATCCATTTGGGATATGTCACAATAGTTTATTTCTGAGATTATTGTGTTTCCCTGTCTAGGCACGAGCCCAATAACATACTCGAGCCTCGTGCTGCTACGTGTGGTTTGCCCTTTATTTGCGTGATTTATTTGGAACCACTACGTGTCGTGCGGAATTATAGAAATTGCTTTGGACTAAATGTCTACCTCTGACAGATCAGCTGACTGAAATGTCAAGGATTTGGTTCGGTGTCTTGTTTTGTGATAATCGTGACATTTTCTTAGAATCTCTGGGATGGCGAGGTAAGCAATCCTGTACCAGTATACTACTTACCTCCGTATATTTACAAATTTGTGATGCCAACCAGTGACATTACGTCAACCAGCTGTCTGTGGTATATTCAGACATCGCATCAATCGTTGCTAGGGCAACACCAAGAGGCGGAAGACACAAGTGATTACAGCGGCTATATAAAGCAGACGAAATTCAGTAGATGGCACTTGACTTGACTTGTAGATGGCACCATTCTTTACGCAGGGTTGATCTGTATCAGAGCTAATCTGAGTAATAAAGAATCGTGCTTCCTACCTTTTCCACTTAAGATAATTCTGGTCAGGGATAACTTGAATTTCCTATCACACAGAAGATAATTCTGGTCAGGAATTTCCTGAGCTTCCTATCCTTTATACATAAGATAATTCTGATCAGAGATAATCTGAGTATCTTATTTTTTTCTATAAAAGCATTTTACTACCCTGGTGCCCTCACACACCAACAAAGGCATTTTGTCAATTTATACCAATTGAAATTAGTTTGTTGACACTTGCTTAATTCTTCTTCTTCTTTTTTTTTCAGAATTAAAGCATTAAAGCGTATCGTTTTTTGAATTTGAATTTTTAAGTTGTTTATTATTTTTTTATTTTTTTTTTTTTTTGAAGTTTTGAATTGTACTAGTTTCTAGGTTAAAATTTGTTTCTGATTTTTTTGTAAAATTAGGTTAAGCAAGTTAAATTGAATTTTTGAATAAAATTTTATATCTGAAATACTAAAGAACTAAGTTGTCCTTTAACAACCGGCTTCCTTCTTCACGAACGAGACTAGATCTCACACCAATTAATGTTTTCATTTGGTTGTTTGCCACACTTCATAACTTTTTTACAGTCTGTGGTGAGGTGTTATGGAACTATTTTTGAGTGATTTATTTTTGGACGTGTAGTCCCAGCTGTCAGCATAAGCTGACAGTTCACTCGGTGAACAGCGTTGATTGCAGGGCGGCACGCTAGCACCTCGGATATTGCCTACTAACAAGATAGCTGTAGAACACACTCCAGTCCTAAAGGGGCCTTGACACCATTTACCCTTACCTGTGTGAAGGCACAGATGGACACTGCCTTCTTCTGCTTGCCCCAACCTCCCAACAACACTGAGGGCAGATTGTTTTCAGTGTCCCTTATAGATCTGAAAAGAGAGAGAGAGTAGCGGACCTAAGCGACCTTCACGTCGAGAGGGCTCCGGGAGAGTGAGAGGGGAAATGAAAGATTATCGCCTAATATCGTTATAAATGAAACTTTACTGGCTATAACTGAAGTTCACAAAATTCTATACGGCAATTATTTATGAATAATTAAAAGTACGTTTTTATCGCTTAATATGCCCTGATTGATCAGACTTATAGTACTCAAATACGAAAATGATTACCTGAACTAAGAAAACAGTGACAAGTACTTGGTGCTTATGTACATACATATGTATATTTTAATAAGTCAAAGTATCCAAAATGTGTGAACATACATAGCTAACGGAATACTGGTAGATAGCTACAATTACTTGACGCTGATATAATGATATAATGTGTATATTATTGATTGATCAAATTTAAGTATTCAAAAAAAAATGTGGAAATAGCTACCTTAATAACCAGGAATAACGATGGGTACTTCGAGAGAGATGAATGTATCGATACATCATTTTACATAAGTATTATGTGTTGGTCGAACTAAAGTACTAATGATATCTACTAATAACTACCATGGTAATACGAAATTGCAAAATATACCTGGTACTGGCAATGTTAGTTTCCGGGCACTATTTACTTATTAAAATCCTGCTCAAATTTAATAGACACATATATATCAAACTCCTGTTAAAATCTAATAGATATGTTAAGATACTTTCAGTTATACTAACTACTAAATGTCAAAATCTAATAATTCATAATATAAGTAAATAGGTAGAACCTTTAGTAATATAAGAAAAATCTCACAAAAGAAAAATATAGGTTACTTTCATTCTATTGAGCTTATTCTAACATTAAACAAAGCACGTAAAAATACCGCATACTCTTCTTTCTATGTAGAAAATTCAATAAACTCCAAAATGATACCAATTCCTCTATTCCAGAACACAGATAGGCCACGGCTTTCAAAACAGAACCTAAGCAGCTTGAAGAAGGAACAATCCACAAGGGGTGCCAAATTAGGCATACTCGTTCGCCCAATAAGTATTCGCAGTTTATACATTATTTCCTCGGGAGCCACGAAATGATGGCCATTGGAGACGTGGTGCTTTCTTCTTTAGCTCTTCTTATAGAAAACGCTGATATATAATTGGTTTGATTAAAAGCCACGAATATTGAATAGTGATGTCTCACAAGGCGATGAGAGAAGTATTATGCAATTATATAACTTCTTAAAGGAATAGTAAATTCCGGTCACACGCTTTTGGTACTTAATTGCTAGGATGCCACAATGCTTGTCATCGAAATGCATTTATCGCTGCAACTCACTCTTCTAGGCTGATTTTTAATAAAAAAATTGTGTGGACGGAAATTTAATAAAGCCAACTTTAGCTATTCTATTCATTGCTTTCGTTTCCGTTTTCACAAAAATTACCCTTCACTTTTAGTGATTTTTCTGGATTCTTTATAACCACAGATATTCTTCTTTTCTTTTCTCTCAGTAAGGTTTTTTCCGTCCTTTCTACGCAAAATTAAATTTTCACACCTTTTCAGACAGCTCGCAGGAAGTCTTCCTGTTCTTTTTTTTTCGGGGCCTTCCTCGACTCTTGATTTGGGTGCGTTCGGCGCGTTTCGATCTCCATCCATACAGAAGACTCGTGCTGCTACGGGTCGCTTAGACATGTATCTAGCTCAGTGTAGCATATTGCTATATACAATATGCTACGATCATAACAGAGGTATTTTGTCTACTACGACAATTCAGAAATTGACCCGTCCTACTAGGGAAGACCGGGTACAAAAGTAACACTTTGTACTTTTATTTGTGGCTATAAATCATATTTTCGATAAAATTAATATAGCCATATACGACTTTCGTCTAAACTCTACATTAGAATTTTATCTTGTATTCTAACAATTATGAAGCTGAAAAAAAAAAATTCGATTGTTACTTTCGTCCTTAGCGTCAGGACGAAAGTAACACGGTTCGGGTCGAAAGTAACACCATTATCGGCCCTGCCCCTCCTCATTTGTAAGCTATTGCTGAATAACTCTAAACAAATGAGGCAAAAGTAATCTTCTTTATCAGAAGAACCCCTGTTTGCTGTTGCCTGGTTCTCCTTTCCTTTGCTTCTACGAAATCTCCTTGTTTTCTTTCCTGGCCTTTTTCTTTCTCAGATGGTAGTTTTCTCTTGCCTTTTCCTGTTGGATCAGCTCACGGTAGAGGTCTTGTATTTTGGGGTAAAAAGGGAATTGGCTGCGTAAAAGTTGCTTGTAGCCCACTATAGGTCATGATTGTGATAAGCTTGGTGATTGGTTTTTAGGTAGCAGTGATTAACAGCTGATTAGCATCATCAGTTTGTATGTTCGATACAGCTCAAAGAGTTAGCGGAATTTTAGATATGATGGAATTATCATTAAAATGGTTACTTGGCTCTGATTCAGGATGATCAGCTGTTTCAATAGTCCGGATCTACTTGGAAGGCTGATGGTTGAATTTCGTTATTTGCTTGCAAGGGACGATCCGTTACAGAACACTCTCTATCGGTGACGGCAAGAGGAAATACTTCTCTGACAATCCCAGGGATGTAATGTATAGTCATTGTTTGACCAGGGGTCGGATTCTGTAACTCGGAGAGTTTGGAAGTTTGGCGGATGAGAATCTTCGTTTTCCCGGATTACAGCTCCCTAACTCTCCATTCGCGATTCTTTAACATACTTGGGGAGTTGAAGAGAACGTGAGAAGCATCGAAATATCGAAAGACGGCTAACTCTGTGTGGGAGGGTCGTAGAGCATTGGAGTTTTTTTTTTATGGATTTAGCGTCTAGATTACAAAACTATAGGTGAACATTTTCTGGGGGAGGGTCTTTTGGGGATGGGGTGCGTACCACCCCCCAATTGGGGGTTGTCCGAAATATGCCATGTTTGGTACCAAATTAAAGAGGGAGAAGCCGGTAATTGAGTGGTGTAGTTTTTTTTTGATCATTTTAACTTACTACTGATTTTTACCGCCGAAAGACGGATTTTTTGCACTTGGGTCATATACACCCCAGTTCCTATATTTTGCATACATTTCTTCCGTTCTTTGTTTCACATCTATTAGTACTCTGTTGTGAACATTTTTCTCATGGAAAGTGAATTTCCACGACTTACCAGTTCTTCATAATGATGATTCACTTCTTTTGGAGTTATCTCCAAAACTATTTACAAATCTAATTAGGAGACAAAATGTAGGTGCCATTTCATCCTATGTACAAGCTTTAACGTGCATATTTAAAATTTTTATAGCATATCTTATGTACTGGAAGATGACCAAATTGACCATTTTCGCGTGAATTACAATTTTTAGCGGGTACCTTAAGACACCAAAATCCTTATTTCTCCATAATTTGATTTGTTTTAGTAAACATAGCCAGGATATGCACTGAATCCACAATTCAATTTGAAAATCCTAGGTACATAGGTATATTCAGATAGGACAATAAAAGCAGACAATACTGTCAGTTGAGAAATATTTTTCTTACTTCTCCACAACTAACACAGCCGAGAGTTTTGCTGTGTGCAATATAGCGTTTGGTCAATCTCAATACAAATTCTGCGAGTTACAGAAATCCGAGTGGAGAGTTAAGTGTCATAAGAAGTCTCATCTCCACTACTCCACAACTCTCCGAGTAAGTGAATCCGGCCCCAGGATGATATCGCATCCAGTTATTTGTGGCAGTTTTTATAATTTTCTTGAATAGTCCAAAAACCGCTCTATCCAGGGTTTGATTTTCATTCCACTTTTCCGTAAATTTGTTTTTATATTGAATCGCTAATTCGTATGCCAACTTTCGCACTTCAATCGAGACGAATCCGAAGTATACCTTGGAGTACTATAGTCCTATAAAACTTTTGCTTCTTTAGGAGTAAAGACCTTTCTTAGAGGATTTGTATGAATCTTTATAATGTGACATGGCAAACATTGTATTTTTTTATATTGTCCTTCAAATACTCATCTGCTGCTTTTTTATAGACTTTTGTGTCAGTGGTGCCTGTCTCTGTTTTTCTAATTCGGTGCCGTGGCATTCTGTTTCAGCAAAAATAAGTAAAACACATTCAGACGAATCATCACTAGCAGAGTTTTTGTACTTCATGATATTGTGACAGTTTTCTGTTTGTTCTTCATATTAATAAATTTAAAAAAGATCCGTGGGTCTCTAAATAATTTAGCACGCATGCTTTGAATATAGTCATCACAAAGTATGGAGGAAAGCTCTTTGAACTCATTGTCAGATGTGAGGAAATTTTTGTAACTTATAATGGCCTTATCCCTCATGTCTCCACAATTTATTTTTAAGACGTTTCAGTTCTTTATTGAACCATCGTTTTAGAAAGCCACTGATGCTCGCGGTGAACGTGAGAGGAAAATAAATCGAATAGAATTATGTAAAATTTAAAAACGTCTTCGTCAACACTAGTACTAGATAGCAGTGTGTTGAAATCAATAGCGGTAAGTCTACTAGACAGTTCCGGGAAGTCAGCTCTTCTAAAATTGAAAAAGTATTGTATTTTGTCACAATTTGTCAAGTTTTCGGTTTCATAGCAATATGTAATTAGTAGAGGGAAGTGATATTTGTCAAGAGTAGACATTCTGACTGGGCTAGGTTCAACTATTAAATTACCCGCGTTAATAGAAAATACCAGGTCTACCTGCCTATCCATGTCACTTAACATTACTGATTTCACTGAAACCAAAAAATGAAATAGTGTGAAGGAAAAGTGATTTGCTTGTTGTTATGATATAAAGTGGAAGATAGTCATCGTCAACTTTATTTAGTACCCATTGAAAATTGGGTAAGTTAAAATCACCAATTATTAGTAATTCATCAAGAGGATCCATCTTACTACGGATAAAATTAGAGGTTGAAATGAATAGGTCGTAAATATTCCGACCTTTGTCATCAACATCATTTATGCAATCTGGAGGAATATAGCAACAAATAATGTATAAGTCAGATTTTAAAAGAGATAAATTCAGTGAATTGGGCAAAATGCAACCTGATTGATGATTAATGATTACGATTACAATCTGTAATCATGATTACAGATTGATAATAAAGGGTTTTCCAATAAGAGGTGTTATTTTGATATTCAAAGAAAAATGCTATTTTTTGAGATAAATGATCGTATTTTTATTTCATTATAAAGAGGAGGGTATGCCGTTATTTATAAAAAATAACATCAGCCAAATGACCACCACGTCCACACCTACAGGACCATATACTTTTCATGAAAATGTTCGAGTTTTACGAACCGTCTCCGCCACATTTTCACCATTTTTATAGTGAATTTTAATAATTTCAATGCGTTGTTGAATCGTGTATCGTTCCATTTTTATTAATGGCGTAGTTTCTACTTCTCAAATTTCAAAAAATGACAGCTCCAAAATGACACCTACCGAAATAGCGGGCTAATTAAAATAACACCTCTTATTGGAAAACCCTTTATTAATCAAAAAAGTAATCATTTATGGCGATTAATGATTGATTAATCGTAACCGTAATCATGATTACATGATTACATTTTTTGATTACAAATTTGCAAAAGGTTTAAAATTGTAGTTAAAAGAAAACAAACATTGTTGTATTTCTATCCCGAAGTCGGTAGTGAATAACTCGCATTGCTTTATTCTACAACAGCTGCATTCTGCCCTTGAATTCATTCGAACTAGCATATAACAATGTGAAGCAATATGAAAAGTGTAGAAAAATTAAAGCGTTAAAAGGCATTATTGAATTTTCCATGCTCAACGACTTTCTTATACCCCCCAGAAATCTAATCTTTTTCACTATCGTTTTTCACACATAATCAAGATTCTGGAATTTAAGCTGATGATCAGATATGTGTGAGTCTCTATCAATAGAAGCACTTACATTCTTTACACTGACTTTAATTAATACATAATTCAACACAGTGTCTTGAAGTTTTCTACAATAAAAATTCTTACGATCACAGATTGTTTGTTTTCGTAGAACTAAATTTTAAAATCTCTTGAAAAGTTTCATTTGTAATCATAAAAATGTAATCATGTAATCATGATTACGGTTACATTTTCCTAAGATTACTCGACGTAATCATTATTAATGATTGATGGGTAATCATGATTGATGTAATCATGATTATTAATCTGATTACAAATGTAGTTGATTACGCCCAACACTGCTTAAGAGCAACAAAATTCGATGTCAAGAGTACTGGAGAAACTGGGAAGCTCAACCTGGCTGCAATTAAGCTGGTTTTTATAAGCGAGGAGTATGCCGGCAGCTTGAGCTACAAACTCAGTATATCTATCTCTTCTAAAAATTTGATACGAATTGTCAAAAATTTCAGCATTGCGAAAGCCATGATACAGCCAAATTTCAGTGAAAGCAACTATATCAAAACAATTTGCAACAGAGGATTTGAATATTTGTGCAGTTTTTGTCCGAATCCCCTTTACGTTTTGATAGTAAAGGGAGAGCAATTTGAGTTTTTGAGATATTTCTATTTATTTTAATTGTATTAGTAAGTTGGCGCCAAGAAGGTACGAATAGTTTATTAAAAGCGCCAGAGGGCCAAAATGTGGGATCCTGCACATCCGCTGAGACAGTTAAAACAAAGGTTGCAACTGGTTTAGAGCACTTAGAGCAACCGAGGACTGGGTCCTTGGGGTCGATGGCATGTAGTTCTACTCCGCCACAGGGACATGAACAAAAGTCAAGAGTAGGAAGCTGTTTTGTTGGTAATAGCAACATATTAGTGCAGGTTTCACAGTTCAAGTTTAAGCTTAAGATGTGGAAAGTTAAACCTCGTTTAAACTTAGTTTAAACCACCAAAATTGAGCATTTAAACTCAGTTTATCTTTAAATGTTAATGAAGTGACATTTCGTGCGTTTCAAACAGTTTTTTATTTTATTTTTTTTCACTTTTGTAGGTTTAATTAATTAATTTTTTTGTCACAACGATTTGGCCGGCAATATTTTGACAGTAAATGACTCACAATAGTTTGCTAGTTCACAATTGTACAGAAAATAGCTTGTTAGTTCACAATTCCATAGTGCTGCCATATTAAAAAAGGTCGAACGCTGTGAAACTCATTTTGGTTTAAACTCAGTTTAAATTACGAACGGAGTTTAACTAATCCTGAGTTTAAACTTAGTCTCCTATTGTGGCAGTAAGAATTTTGTCATGTTTCCTCGAGAGCGTAACGGCTAATAAACGAGCATTCTGTTCTCCCCACCTTTCAACCGAACTACAATAAGAGTTTATCTCTTATAGGTGTGACCACAGTCTACACAAAAGTGGTAAGTGTACGGCGATGCTGAATAATAACTAGCCAAATGCCTCGTCATCTAATTAGTGACGCACATGAATGGACTAACGAGATTTCTACTGTTCCTATCTACAATCTGAAGCAACTTACATCTAGATATGCAAAACCTCACAAAAAAGTGGTCTAACTAAAGCGAGCTAATGGCCCTCTATTAGAAAGCTCTGCACATTCTTTCTCTCTCTTGCTGTAGTATGCCACATAAATTCTTCGCAATAATAGCTTTCTTTGGTTGAATAAAACCTAAAAGAGCTTTCAAAAAGCGATCCGAGTTTTTATGGAGATTTGCACATCTAGTTGTAAGTTGTCTCAGCTAATATCTAGCAAAACCAGGATCATTTCTATCTTGTTATTTATAATCAATTATTTATGATCAATTGCTTAATAATAATTTAATTTAAAAAAAAAGAATTTTAATTAAATAATTTTCTTTTCTTTAATTACAGGAGAGATTTACTTAAAAATGACTGTTCCAAGATTACAATTCTTGGGTATAACTGGAGTGAAATTTCTGGTAAGTTTCTCTTAAAAATAATCAGTTTTTTTCCTTTTAATATAATTTTATTAAATTTATAACCTTATTCTCAATCCAACAACAAAAACCAATTTAAATTATTATTGCCATTGTGTTGTTATATCCTCAAATAAAAGCTTTCATAATTTTTTGTTTACACATTTCTCTGGGTAACAGCTACGTTGATATTATCATGGTGTGCATAATAACTGTTCGAAAAATTAAATTTTCCACTTTACATTTCATCATTATCGAAGCATTAAGGGTGTATTTAATTAGCGATAATCGCTTGAATAATCTGGCAAACGCGTTGTCATAAAATTTATTCATTCATTTATGCACGAGTATAATTATGGGGAAATAATAAACCCAAAAACCAATTAATGTAGAAATTTCGGTTGACTGTGGTGAAAAGTAGTTGTACAAAATCACTCCTCAAAGGAAAGTCTTTTAATTAAATTTTTATGAATACTTTAGCGATTATATTACGGTAAACTTGGTAAAATTTTGAAGTTAAGTCGATTATATATAGAAAAATCTTTTTGTTGCAAATACCTAACAAAAAAAAAAGATGCTGGAAATAATAGAAAATAAATGAATGGAGTTTCACATGGTTGAGGAATATAGTTTGCTAGAATGTTTTCTCGAACCTCAATTTGGTAAAATTAAAAATAAAAACAATTTTATTAAAACTTAGATTTGGAGTTTGTTATGCAGGGAGAAGGAGGAACAGAATAGTTTTATCTTATACCCTAAACTATATGGGGTTAAAAAATTCCGTATGTCCCGAAGTTTTCATATGGTATTGGTTCTATTCAGTACCTGCTCTGCCGATTTTCCTGTTTTCTGTACTTAAAATACTTAAAAATATTTGATCCCTCCCCCACCTTTTTTTTTTATATATATATGCATTTTTTTTTACACGTTTATATTTCCCTTCACATTTATGTTCGTGTAACAAATTTTTCAACTCAACTTGATAATTAGCATGCTTACATGGTTCCCGTAAAATTTCAATTTTATATAATAAAAATTCAGAATTTTGGTTCGCTTCGACTCAAAATCCGAGATGCAAAATTCCGAAATTTTCAGGTTATCACATTACGATATTTCAGTCAAATTTTAGTAAGTAATTTGTGGCGTCACACAGTTGGGCAGCGGCCCTTCAAAGTTGGCCATAAGTCACAGGCATAATGAGTGGATTCCTAAGTTGAATATTTATTTTTAGGGGTGTTATTAAAGGTATATTCGAATTTCGAATATTTTCGAAAATATAAACTTTGAAAGTTTAAGCGAATTCGGCAATTTAATCCAATTTAGAATTTTATGATTTCAATTGATAAACAAAATGATCCAAAGTGTGTTACAAATTTTTTTTTTTTGTTTTGGAGGGGGAATAAGGGGGTAAATCTAAACATGCTTTTGTTTTGTTTTCACTTTTTAAGATTATATTTGGTTTGCTTATGCCTTTTCGAGACCCGAAAATTTTCATGTTCGAAAATTTTCAAAATTTCCTTTAACGAAAAATTTAATCTTTCGAAAATCAAAAAAAAAATGTTTAACTGTGTTTTTCTTTGTCAAATAACGACAAGAAGATATCATTCGCTATTATTTATTATTAAATATCAACTTCTGGGTACTGCATGCAGAGCCTTAAACGAGATTTAAAATCCGATTTGAAGTGTGTTAAGATTTCGTTCAAATCCTTAAGGTTTACTTCGGGACATTTTGTTCTGGTCTTGATCTCTTCTCTCAAAAACATTATTTGGTCCTCAATATCATTGTGCCCTGAATTTCTCACAACATCAAAAAATTCTCAATTTGATTATTTTCCAGGTTCCACTTCGCTAAAAAGTTGAAGTGAGTGGAACTCGTTTTCATACTTGCGCAAGTAAACTGGTGGTATGTCAAAAGGAGGTGAGCGACTGAAATCGAGGTTACTTGGGACAGTAACTTCGCTTGTGTAAACTATACTTTACGGATGATGTGCCATATCAGCCGTACTGGATATCATTCTCGCATTGGAGTTAGTTGTTGGTGCTAGGGCGTTGGAAGGAGCTAGGAGGGATAGGATGTGGATCGTTGCTAATACGAAGGTAGGAAGCAGTTGAGAAAAATTGGAAAAAAATCCTATCAAACTATTCATAATAATGTACATCGGGTCACACTTCCTCCCATTTTTAAGAAAAAGATAAATTCCACTTTGGCCAACATGCTGAAGGGAGATGTAAAGTTTCTCTCAAATAAAATTCTCATTTTACCCGAAAATGTCAGAGAATACAGCATGAGTTCTCCCACTTAATCTCTTCATAGAAAAACGAATGTAAACAAAAACACGTGCTGTTCAAATATCATAGGATTGCAGCAACAACTTTGGAACCGTCTCTGTCAATATTTCAAGAAGACCTGTTTTCACAAAAGCCCGGGAACATTTTATGAGAGTAAACCGTGAAAACTCCGCCCCTTCTCATTTATTTACGAAAATGAATCATTTGGCATTCTTTTTCGTTGCATGAAATTTGCGCTTTCACATTTTTTATCTTTATTGATAAAAGTTTTAAAGAGAGTTTTATTTTTTTTTCTTTCTGTCTTCCTTTTCTTACCGTGTGCATTTTAAATGTAAAACACTTGGAAATCTCGCCTGTTGCTTAAGAGGAGTCAGTACCAAGATTTGCAAGTTTCATACATTTTTCAATGCAAATTTCTGGCAAACTATTTGTACCAGAATAATGATTTATATCTTAAATTAAAGGTAACGAAGAGGTCTAGTAAATAACGTCGAGAAAATTAAAAAAAAAATGTATTGGAATGGAGATAGTAGCTCGGAAAATTGTAAAAAATGGTAAAAATTAATTTTTTCAAATCAAATTCCTATTAGTAGATATTCTCATTTCTTTAGATTGTGACTTTTTTCGAAAGATAAAGCCTAAATCTAGCAAATAACGTCGAGTTTTTTCATTTTTAGTGGCGCTATTTTTAATTGTTTAACTCTAATAGTACTTGTTTTTTCTCTCGATATTTCACAAACGAGAAAATGCAATATTTCGTTGAAAGTTGTAGAAATATAAAGCAAAATAGTATATTTAACAATTATTTAGGAGAGTTCATTCTCGTTAAAAATTTTCAATTTCTTTGAACTGCAAATTTTCATTTTCGTCTTAAATTGTCGCATGTTTGGTTTTTCCCTTTTACGCTAGATGTCTCTAATGTGACTTATGGTCTAGGTCTACGCTAATTTTATATGAATTTTCATACTTTCAGGACACAAACCAACGTATAGTAAGTTTTATTGCCTACAGGCTCGCTGGTATCTAAATTGAAATTTTTGCTGAGTACTGACTCCTCTTAACTTGTTGTTAAGTTAACTTTGCCGATGGTTCCTAAAGAATTAGTCTTCTTCAGATATACTCTCTGAGTAAACGTGACTAAGACATCATGACTACGCACGGTAGTAATCACCTTTGTCTTCGTCGAAACTTATTCTACACCATTTAGGTAGTAGATATTTCTAGCCTCGGCTTTGTTATGTGCAGGGGTGAGAGGTATTCAAAGTTTGCTGGTATGAAAAGGTCAGGCAAGTTATTTATGAGTGGGTTTGGGTGGTTAGGGACTTTGTCGACTTGTTTGTACACAAGTTCTAACACTCCTTTATTGAAGTTATATTGGCTGCTTCGGAGATTACTCTGTTGGGTGAGGTGTTTACCGCTTGATCTTCTATGGAGCCCTGTGCATGCTCTATTAGCTTAAACTTTTTGGGTTGCAAGTTTCGACCCGTGTAGGGGCTTCGAATGTAGATCAGTTCAGATTTCTGAATATTTATTTTGATCCCCAATATTTTGTGGTAGGAGTCAGGCTTTTGTTGCTGTTGGTTCACTTTATTCATAGCCAGAATCGGGTAACGAGATTTAGCATAGGTAACAGAATCATCTGCATATAGAAGTGTCTTGCCATTTTAAAAACGGCTGCTCTAGTGCAATGCGTGCCATTTTAAAAACGGCTGGTCTAGTGCAATGCGTGCTTTTCTCTGCTTAGTGGCTAGTATCGGCCTGGCTGATAGTTTCCTGGTCTGGTTCACTTTAGGTAGATTGATTAAGTTTGGACGGTATTTGCTCGAAGGGTCAAAATCTCTGACTGATTTCACTGCAATGACGGCCGACTTCTTATAGAAGAAACACATACAGGCCTTGAGGCTTCCTCACGGGCGGCGTTGTCAAAATTTCCAAAACGGGTTTTTCAATGATGCAACATGCAAAATAAAGCCAGTAGCTAGCCTCAGGGCCTAGCTGCAAGGCACGCTTTTCTCATGGCAGAAACACATCCAGGCTTCGAGGTTTCCTCGAGGTGTTGTTAAAATTTCTAACACAGGTTTTTAAATGATACAACACAAAACCAAGCCAGTAGCTAGCCTCAAGGCCTAGCCGCAAAGCGCGCTTTGCTCATTGTTGGAAATATTTCTCTCTCAGGCCTACTTCTGTCAAAATTACAATTACAGCACCGAGCCCGGTGGTATCCTTTTGTTTTCAATTCACTGAGGTAAGCCTTGAGGCGAGCTGTGAGGAAGTCTTAATGAGGCCAGGCTTGAGGCTTGCTTTGATGTGTTTCTACCTTTATATGCGTGGCTTACTGTGGGTACGTATGCAAATCTAGAAGCACAATCACGTGAGTGATGTACGTGCTCTCTGCTAGTACTCTGTAGAGAAGCATTTATCACACCACATATTTGTGTGAATATTTTGTATAGTTGGGACTGGATGTGATTGGAATAGTGGACGTTTATGCGGTGACTTCGTTACAAATTCAAAATGGATGACAATCCAATTGTGTCCCGATTTAACTCCAAATCGATATCTAAAAGGTTTTCATGGACCTGAATTACGAAAGTTTTTATAAAAATTTTAAAATTAATAAATATTTATATTAACAAAAACGAAAGCTTCACTTTTTTCTTAGCTGTAATAAAGTGTCTAATTATCGTACTTTGTGATACTACTTGTTGGTTTAAAAAGACAGATGAGAGGTTATAAAGCGCTGCAACGACTGAGAGGACCTACTTTGCTCACCCTGCATCTCCTGAAAGCAGACCAGTCATTTTGACCTGACACTTCTACTACTACTAGATACTATCAGTACGAATCATCTAGAATTTTACTGTATCTTGTTATGGTTGTATGTTGAGTGATTGACGACTGGACGTTAAGTCCCAACTGCCAGCATGAGCTGACAGATCACTCGATGGACAGTGTTGACTGCAGGGCGGCATGCTAGCATCTCGGCTATTGGGGCAGAGTTATAGGGGGGGGGGGTTACCCAAAAGCCTGCCGCTGCCACCAGCCATAGACAAAAATAATCTTGCCTGACACACACCAAGAGAACACACATCCAGCCCTGAAGGGGCTCTTACACCACCTACCTTACCTTGTAATGAAGGCGCAGAACTCATGCCTTCTTATGCCACTGTATATACAGTATCCCTTTTAATGATCTGAAATGCGAGGAGAGAAGGAACAAACCTAGTCAAGCCTATGAGAGGGCTCCGGGAGAGTGAAAGGAGAAAGCAGTGAAAACCTCAGATCATAGTTACGTTATAATAAAGGAAATTTTATTCACATTCCTAGGAAGCTCTATCATTTACCTATTGCTAGAAGATCGCCCTCACAGATAAACTACCTTAATTTATTATAGTGATTTCAGTGCCTACACTCCGATATATCTACCATAACACCGTGGTATGGTGTGCTCCGAGGAACAGTCTAAAACTTATCACTTGTTATATCCTAGTCAATCAACAATCGATATTGAGGCAATAGCGCAAGCATTCTTGGTCAGTATTACTTAAGGTAAGTCTAATCGGATTCAAAAAATTTTATTCTATATTGTTATGACTTAATCAAATTTGAAGCAAAAAAAAAAAAAAAAACTTACACTCGATTTCATCATATGCGGTCTAATCAACTTCACAAAATAATTCTTACTTGACGTCGTTGTAGTCAGACGAAATTCACAGAAAAATTTAATACATATTGTTGCAGGTAAGACCTATATCTGTTCAAATTCAAATAAATATCTGTATATAGGTATGGACTTTAAATACTAATTCTAAAGTCTATGGTTACCTCATCACTATACTTGAAATTTCTTATCTGCCTCTAATTAATATTTTTTTTTCTTTCAAAAAAATTAATCTTTCTTAACTACGCCTGAATTGTATCTACATTGACTTCCTCTTTTTCTTTTTACCTTCCACTCAGTAGCTCCGGTCAAAGTATAATACTTCGTTTAAACTAATATAGTTAATTAATTAAGAGAGTAAAGACTTACGTTTTTCCTTTTTTTTTTTTTTTGCTGGGGAATCCACCGCAGAGGTCTCCGATATGATCCGCCGTGATACTGTCAAGAGAATTTGAAAAAAACATTTCGAACATTGGCTATTCTATACTTGACTTGGCCGAGCCGTGCACTTGCTAATCTAAAAAAGATTATTCCTTTACAAAAATCATATTAACTTATAAATTACAAATATCAAGGAACTTCCTTTGATGCGGGGGAGGTTCGGCGCGTTTTAAACGACCACTGGACTTGCTCTGCTGTAAATTATTCCTGCCGTGTATCTACATTTGCGACTTGTGAATTTGGGAAAAAGTTGTTGAACTCATATGGATGACTTTCTGGCTGGACAGCTACACATTTATTACTTCCAATGAATAGGAAAGTGACCACTCAGTACAATGGATATAAAAAAAAACCTTTCACGCTGCTTAACCGGGTACTACAAAAGGTGAACGTGACTCCTTCGTGATTTTGGGCACCACCACGATGTAGGGTTATACAGCGTATTATTATTATACTAACAGTATATTATTTCTGGCTTCTGGGGAGTTTAAGGGTATAATTTATGGCACATTTTGACTAGGCCCACGTCGCTGAAACTTTTTATTACCGCTCTCTCGCTCAGTATTTGATCTCGACCATCCGACAAAATTACTGGTTCTTTCTCGACCTTTTGTAATGTACACACTTGCGGGGCGCAAATTGAAAACATTTTACTCGCGTAAAATAAGCCGATGGTTTTTGATTCTAATCTCTTCGTCACTCGCCTAGAATCTTCCCGTCCTCTTGCCAAGAACACAATTGACAGCCCGCCTCGATTTTTCCTCTTCCTTTTTCGTATTTTTTCACCTCTGTTTTGTTTTCTTCTTTTACCGGTAGATGTCAGCCGAGTAACTAGCAATTTTTATGGTGTATTCACATGCGACCATAACAACCTACGATTAGCTGATGGTTTTACAAAATTGCAATTTACTCATATAGTCTTAGGCGATAAAGTCTCTAAGCCAAATGCAATACTGTATGGAATGTCTCACTACGACAAGCTACGATAGTTCAAAAATTTTTGGAGTTATTACCCTACATGCTGTTTGTCAATGGTGTAATTCAAATAATTGTACATGCTCGAACACAAGATTCCAGCCTCAGTCAACCAATGGTCGAGGCAGTCTACTGATAAAATTTTTTTTTTTCATTAAAGCCATAAGTCTGCTTTTTAAATCTAGTCATATTTCTCTCCGAGGTTGACGTTCCCGATCTGCCACATGTCCCAAGAATGATTCAAGAGTGTATATGATGAGGTTTTGTATCTTATATATGAGTTCTCGACGGGTGCTCAAACACGTTAATTAAGCTGGGACCGCCATTTCATGGTAGAAACGTTTTGAATATATCAAATTTAAGGCTGAATTACACACAGAAAAATCTGGGCATAATAATCTAATCTTTGAAAAACTTACAACTTTTTTTAATATACTTTTTCATTAGAATTTAATTTCATTCGGATGTTAACATACTTTTAAGCTAATTTGTTTTGGACGAAGATTAAAATTTACTCTTTTTTAATTAGAAACAAGTGTTTAATAACATTCAGAATTACAATTTAAGCAACTTGAGCATTAGAATTGAATTTAAATCTTTGTGAGGATTTTAGGTTCCACAAAATATAATTCGTAGCGGCATTAAAGCTTGCATTTAAGTCAGAAGTACACTTTAAATCCTCTGAGGATTAGATTTCGTAATTTCTTTCTACATTATATCATTTCACGAAGTGTCAATTCGTTGCCGATACTTGAAGTAAAAGCATCTAAAAAGTACCATTGTCTTTTTATATTAAACTGGAAAGTGTAAATTGTGAAAAAATATATAAAAGTGAGTTGGGCATCGGAAAAGGGGCTATTATATTTCGATTTTGTTTTATCAGGTAAGACAACACATAATTATGTTTTTTCAAAGTAATTTATGAGTTGTTTTATATTTAGTAATGATTTTCTTTTACCTGTGAAAGAATTTTCCCATTTTGTGGATCAAAACGGATTTAAAGCAGAGTTAATTCAAAAGCATCACTTTTCGACGCACTACCCTGGAATATTAAGGAAAATGGGGCCCCTGTTTATTTTAGCGCCATACGATATGATGCTAACAATAAGTGTTTAAGGCAATCTGCAGCCAAACAATTTTAAAAACATTTGTAAAACTATGGCTATTCGTCCCAAGAAAGCCATTTCAATCAAAATTCTTTCTTAGAATTTCCCTTATTGATAAGAAAAAAGAAAAAAATTAATTGAAAACATATCGAAATATGACATAAATGAACAGAATGAACTTTTTAGTGTAAAATGTATGAAAATAGAGTATTTTATAAACCCAGCTTATTTATTTATTTTACTAACAAATTTCTTGAAATACATCAAATACCATAAATAGGGGAAAATATTATATTTTTGGTTAATCAACACGATTACATTTATGGCAAATTTCACAGTTCATATGAAATTTATAATTTAAATAAACTAGGTAACCATTAATTATTCTGATTTAAAAATAACAGAAAGTTTTAAAAGCAAAATATCACGAAAGAATGGAAAAATATATATGTTATAAGAGAAAAAATGAATATAATTTTGTAATTATTAACAGAATAATAATAAATGCCTTACATTTTCAGAAAACTTATTTTATTGAAATAAATTTTCATAGCATTTATATTTCCCAGGTTATATTTTAATGTTTGGAGATATTACTTTGTAATTGCCGAATCTTTCACATAGGTTTGTAATTTAATCTTAACCCATATTAGGAACTAATTATTTAAAGTATTAGAAGTTAATGATTTAGTAATTAACTTTTAATAAAATAGTGTATTAATTTTTATTGTTTTCCATACTAGAAAGGTAACTTAAAATTAATTACAATTTAATACAAAAAATATTAAAAGTTTTTAATACCAAACAGGATTAACATCGGGCATAAAGTTTTAAGTTTTAGGGATGCTTAAATTTTAATAGAAAAAAGATTTGGTCATATATATAATGTAAAAAAATATTAAAATTTACTCCCAAAAGTTTTCTGTGTGTAGGGCTAATTTAATGCCACCTCCATGAATTCAATGCTCTAGTATTTTTTAATAAAATCCAGGGATAATCCAGCTTTATTAAAAGTTATAGGAACATACCACTATTGAAAATAGGATAAATAGTATTTTCACAATAGTCTGCACTGCATAATAGTTGAGGGTTCTATTGGGGTTAATTTAGTCTCTCTTCCCCGAATTTAATAGTCTTTTTAATATTATGTAGTACACACTATTGTGACTTAACCTATCTTCAGTAGTGATGGTCCTAACTTCAAATTATCCTGGATTATCCATGGATTTTTATTAAAAATACTTGAGCATTAAATTCGGGGAGGTGGAATTAAGTTAGTCGCCTTATATTTTGACGTATTCAAAACCTTTCTACCATAAAATAGCGGTCCCAGCTTAATTAACGTTGTTACATGATTGTAATATTTAGAGATCTAACACCTGCAGTAACATCATAGAAAAGCCTGACTCAAAACATTCCACCAATTATTATATTTAGGTCAAATTTTCAGTTTCCCCATTACAAAAATTAAAGGAAAAAAATGGGATTTTTTATGTCATCATTTATTATTGTTAATCACTTGTAATTTCTATTTTATACATCACAAACTGGTTAAATCTAAACAACTGGATGTGACCAGACTACATATTCCCAAAAATTCAAATTCCGACAGGTAATTAAATCGTAATCGTAACCCTACTCTCCATAATTTCCAGCCGTCTATTTTATTTCAACAACAATCCTGGATAACATCTATTTAAAATTCTATAGTCAAACTTTATGCGATAAATATTATTCGCATATTGCTGGACAATATTATAAAACTCCAGTCACGTTTTTCATAGCATTAATTTCTCTTCAATAACCCTTTGTTATTATTATACAGCCATACCTCGAAAATCGCATTTCACCATGGGACTAATTTCATATAAGCCAAAGCCAATATATTTCCTGTTCAAGTAAATCCCAAAAAGCTAGCTCTATACACATATGACAACACCGGATGACAAGCATTAGAGGGGCTTGGCAGAGAAACAAATTATTCGTCAAAATTGTAGCAGTGTTGGAGTAGAAATACGTTATATGTACTATCTGCAAGTCCTGAATACCATTTCCAACACGGTCCATAAACTTCATTTCTTGGGCTGATTTATGATGGCAGCTAGAGAGTAACTAGAGCGATCTATCCTTAGATGGAGATAAAACAGCCCTTCCTGTCCTCATGTGTCCTCATAAAGTTTTATTATTGCTTTCATAGAGAAGAAGGCTATCCTGGTTAAAGTTGGGACGTTGAAAATATGTTGCTGATGGCCAAGTTGGTGAAGTTGAAATTATTTAAAAAAAAAAAATATATATTTTTATTTATCACGAAACTTTTAGCAGGCAAAAGCAACAAGTAAAAGTTTTATGGGAGACTTGGTGGTTTTCGTCATTGAATTTGAAACATTTTCTGGTTGTTTGTGCTGGACTAGGTGCGCGAATTAAGGAATTAAGGAGAAAAGTTATGAAATTTAGTAGGAGGAAAAGTCTGTAATAAACGTTTGTCTGTTAATTAATTACGTTTTTCTTGATAATAGCAGGGTAAGAGATCTCAATTTTGTCATGCGATTTTTAAGATGCGAAGGCCTTTTAATTTGTTTATTATAATAAGGACAACATTTTTTTCTTTTTCATGAGGGGTATATGCTGTATACGATAGACAGACATATGTTCATCAATCAAGAAGGAAATCATTCACATATTGTTTGGAATGGAACTTGTGATTAAAGAGAAAATGACTTTGCTTTTCAGAAGATTTGAAATTAATCCATTTGTTAAAGCCCGATTAAAGTTTTCTAGCTTATAGTTGAGATACTCAACACACAGTTCTTCAATCTATCATCAGCTATATGTTGGGGTTGTACGAATTGAATTTCAAATTTCATGCAGACCTATTATATGAGTTGTTA
Source organism: Dioctria rufipes (assembly GCA_963924295.1). Classification (NCBI taxonomy): domain Eukaryota; kingdom Metazoa; phylum Arthropoda; class Insecta; order Diptera; family Asilidae; genus Dioctria; species Dioctria rufipes. The sequence continues at coordinate 34,578,351 of OZ002744.1, read as the reverse complement.
TTGCATAATAATAATGTTAATATTAATATTAAGAGTAGAGGCGACTAGGCCTCCAGGACCTTGCGGACACCGCGACCATAGTTGATCTATGTATTATGCTGTCCCGTAGAGTGGTTCGGCTGTTACGCACTCTGGCTGCGCGCAATCGTTACCCCGGCTAGCGATGGAGAAAGGGTGGGACTTAAACACCTTTGGGCGCCACGTGGTTATTAGAGTCCACGAACTCGGGAATGAGATATAAATAAAAAAATAAAAAAAATAAGAAAAACTCTTTCGTACTTAATGGAAAACGTTATAATTCGTAATCGTTCAGTAATTACTAGTACTCAAGCAAAAAAAATTGAATGGAATTTTTGAGGAGAAGAAAAACATAAAAAAACTAAAGCTTTCCGCGGCAAGCAAGGTAGTGCGAACCACTCAATCACGATTTAAAAATTCAAGACTTGTAATTTATAATTTCAACTAAATATAAACAAACAAAAAAATAACATGAAGAAAAGGAGTACTTATCTTGAATATTCCTGTTTTCTTTTTAATTTAAAAAATTTCTGCACGCATATGCGATTGATCTCAGTTCAATCATTCCTGATCACGTTCTTCACTTATATCCTGCTTATCCGTTTTTTTCACTTTCCTCCGCTTCTCACGACTTCCCTCCAATATCCTTTTTCTATCCTCCGTCCTTTTCCTTTTTTTTCCTTTTTTTCTTTTTTTAAATTCCAACTTCGAGGCTCTTTCTTAAACTTTATTTCTTTATAATTTTCGTACCGACACTTCTTTCTTTTATCACTGGCTAACTTGTAATGGCCGACCACTTCAACTACCAAAGCTTCTCACAGCGTAAGCCCCCTATTTGCTATTTCCTGCCCGTATTTCTTGCAGATTCTTGCACTTTATTGCAATAACATTGTTTTCGCAACTGGTATAAATAATTGGCTCAGTTCGATTTTTTTTTTTTTTTTTAAACTTGGGTACATTGCCGAGATTTCTTTAGGCCGTTCCATTTGTTTTAATCGGCGTCTTTGAATAAAATAAAATTTGGAATTTTTCCAACATTTTCGGGTCGAATATGCTTTATGTTGTGCTTTGGGCTGCGGTCGGACCAATTTGTCTTATATTACTGCCGATTGAAGTTCAGTAAGGAAAATTGTCGCATTCGTATTGGTGATAATGTTGTATAATGTGCTAATAGTGATGCAGGGAAGACTGAACGAGGTAAGTCAAACTATTTCAATACCGATTCTACATATAAACAAGATAAATACCACCTTTTCCTTTCTAGTTTTTTTTTTAACCTGGACTTCGCACAATACCCCACCTGTCTTACATCATCTTAACAGTGGTAAGTGAATTTGAAAATATAATTTAGTAATTCGACTTCAACTTAATACTACTTAATCCTAATTACAGACGTCCGAAATCCAACGAAAATTAAGATATATCCAACGATGCAGCGTGGAGGGATTTAAATCAATCCAGCTTTGACCAAAGCAGAGGCCTCTATCCATCGTGCAGGTATAGTAGATATGGCTATATGTTTATTATATGACTGTCTTCATACTATTATTAATTTCAGGAGCAAGGAGCATCGCCGTGCCCGTTATAACTTTAAATCCGAATTGATACCGCCAATCTTGCAGGAGGTGCATATGCAGTGATTTACATGTATATAGGTACTTCTTTGCTTTATTTCTCATATCGAGCTGAAAATAAAATGAAAATTCCTTGCAGAATCAATCAAATTGAATACTGTTGGACATCACGGGACAACACAATAAGGTAAATATCATTTCATTATATTATTCCCAAGTTTTTAATATTTATTCCTTTTAGGTCACCACATCCCTTTTCTTTTGCAATTTCGACACATAACAAGGCAAACTCGAGCCTTTTAACGAGCTCAATTATGGCATTATCTGGAGAGACAAGTGCTGCTCCAGTGATTTGCAGCCTTAGATCTGCAAGTGCTGGGCACTCACATATAACATGTATCGAGATTTCATCTTCCTCTTCATACAATTGACGAAATTCACTGTCGGATTTGCCTATCCTTTTCAGGAAGTGACAGATGAGGCCATGACTAATGACTGCGTTAGCAAATAGTATGAGTGACTGTCTGCTAAGTCCAATAAGTTGGCGTGTTTGAAGATGAAAGGGATTGAAGAATTTCTTCGTCTGCCACATACCGAGCGCGCTACAGGAGATCAAGTTGCCTGTTTTCGCATTTAAGCAGTTCCCCCCTAAAGGTACTTTTTGGTAGGCTAAATGTCGGTTAGGGATCAGTATATGGACATTCAGCTCCGGTTTTACCCAGTTCGTCCCCTTTTTCATTACCGTCTACTCCTTCGTGTCCAGGGACATAAACCAAGGTTACTTCGCTATCCCTCCCTAGACAGTAGTTGAAGTTTCAAGTATCAGCTCCAGACTAGTTTCGACTCAAAATCTTAAGTGGAAAGAGCTAAGAGTGCAGGTTCGCTATCTAAGCAGATGTAGATGCTGAAGTTCTTACAGCCCTTATTTAGGCCTTTCTGAGCTCCAACCTCTGTAGGATAGACTTCCCCCTGAGAAATGGAAGATGAGGCACTAAGCGGAATGGTTAGTTCCACTTCTGGACCAAGCACCCCTGCGCCTGTTTTCCCGACCTTCCGGGATCAGTCAGTATACCAGACTTGAGCCCGTTACAGAAGCTGGAGTCTTCTGTCTAGTATCTGGCTTCTTTCATTAATGGTTACCTTGTAACCTGTTTCAAATGAAAGTCTCTTGGTCATAGTATCTGTTGGAGCTTCTAGGTCGTTAATGCTGACCTGCTCGAAGAGACTGAGATTACCCACACTGGAGGAAGTGCGCTCATCTCGTCTTTTCTTTCGAATCACACTAGTTATTGCATAACAAGCATATCAAAAAAATAATATTCGATATCGAAATTCGAAAATACCCAAAAATTTTCATGATTCCCTGGGCTGAATTTGAAACCGTGTTCCGGCCGAATTCTTAGTATAATTTAAAAAAATTGGGATTTCAGCTCGTGTTAAAGGTAGGGCTCGAATCCAGTCCGCCTAAATGCAATATATTCGAAGTGTTTGAATATATTTGTTTTTATTTTTTTTCCCTTAATAAAGGGCTTTCCAATAAGAGGTGTTATTTTAATTAGGCCGCTATTTCGGTTGATGTCACCTTTGGAGCTGTCGTTTTTTGACATTTGACAAGTAGAACCTACGCCATTAATAATGATACACGATTCAACAACGCATTGAAATTATTAAAATTCACTATAAAAATAGTGAAAATGTGGCAGAGACGGTTCGTAAAACTCGAACATTTTTGGGTCGTCGTGAAGCACCTTGTCGGACCGCAATACAGAAATTGGTAGAAAAATTCGAGCTGTCGGGACAAGTTAGTGATGAGAAGAATAAAACCCGTGCACGTCGCTCAAGAACAGCCGAGAATATTGCTGCTGTAGTCGAAAGTGTTGAAGAAAACCCAGGTTTGTCCATTCCTCGTCGTTCTTTGGAATTAGGCATTCCACAAACGTCATTACACCGTATTTTGCATAAAGATTTGGATCTTAAGGCTTATAAAGTTCAGTTAACACAAGAACTCAAGCCGGCCGATCATCAACAACGTCGAGTCTTTGCTGATTGGGTCCTTGAAATGCATGAAAATGATCCGGAATTCCATCGAAAACTCATCTTGAGTGATGAGGCCCATTTCCACCTCGATGGCTTCATCAACAAGCAAAATTGTCGCATCTGGGGCTCGGAGAACCCAAGAGTTATTGTTGACAAGCCTCTCTATCCTCAACGTGTGACTGTTTGGTGCGGTTTATGGTCCCGTGGGGTCATTGGACCTTACTTTTTCGAAAATGAGGTTGGAGCAACAGTTACGGTGAATGGATTGCGCTATCGACAGATGATTAATGATTTTTTATGGCCGGAATTGGATGGTATTGATCTGGGCAACGTTTACTTTCAACAAGACGGCGCTACGTGCCATACAAGCAACGAAACCATTGATCTTTTACGGGAAAAGTTTCCGGACCGTGTTATCTCTCGAAGAGGTGATCACAATTGGCCACCGAGATCTTGTGACTTAACACCTTGCGACTTCTTTCTTTGGGGCCACGTGAAAGAGAAGGTCTACGCCAACAGCCCAGCGTCGATTCAAGACCTCAAAGATGGAATTCGTGAGGCTATCGACGACATATGGCAGCCACTTTGCGATTTGGTTATGGAAAATTTCATGAAAAGGATATGGTCCTGTGGGCGTGGTCGTGGTGGTCATTTGGCTGATGTTATTTTCCATTATTAACGGCATACCTTCCTCTGAAATAAAGATCCGATCATTTATCTAAAAAAATGGTATTTTTCTTTGAATATCAAAATAACACCTCTTATTGGAAAACCCGTTATTATTCGGTCCGAAATTGTGATTCAAATTCGATTCGAAGTATTAGCTCGAATGCATTTCACTGTTAAAGTGGCTTAATTTAACTCTCCTCATGACATTACTTTGTGAAATGATAATGAAATCACTCATAATCGGCTTCAGTTAGAAATATCCCACAAACATAATACTACCGCTGAAACAAAAATGTATTTATAAACAGTATTTAAAAAAAAAAACATATGTGAAAATTTGAAAAAAAAAAGACAGGGACAATTTCAATTCTTGATTCCAGCCTCGGTGTGAATTCAGTCCATTTTTTTTTTTCGGAATTAAGACAAAATATGTACAGAGGGCTGTTTTTACTCGATCAAGATGAAATTTTCAGTTACGCGAAGTTTGTAATTTCGAAAATTTCTTTGATTAAACTTAGAATTTTCTAAATTAGGATTTCTGCTTGTTGTTTGTTGAGGTTGGGGTAAATACCTTTCATTGACTTAATTTCTAAAAAATATTGTGTCAGGACGTAATAAAAAAATATGGACTGATAACTTTGGATAATATATTGTAACCTAATTTGACAAGGCATTTCCTAAAAACAAAACTTCTTAATTTATTTTCGCACTCTACGTTTATTTAAATATTTGCTTTCCTTTCTTATGGGTTGACAATTGTATCAATTTTTTAGAAATTTTTAAAATTTTCTTAATACAATTCATAATTTTCGAAAAAAATTTCACTTATATTTTTTATTTTATCTACCCATTGTGGGAATATTCACAATTAGACGGAGAGCAGACGATCAAAATACTTACGTCATTTCATACTACGATAACTCGAGAACGCATTCACATAGAGTGGTGAAATTTTCGACGAGGGCATTTTCAATAGAAAAAGTAAATTCAAGTACAAGAATGGTGCAAATCGGGTAACTTTTTGGTACGGGTGCCCTACAAAAAATTCGTTTTTCAATATATATTTGGGCACTGCCTAAGAACGTGTTGATGTAGAGCAGGCGTTTCAAACCCGCGGGCCGCATGTGGCCCAGGACGGCTTTGAATGCGACCCAACAAAACTCATATACTTAAATACTTTCTCAATTAATTTTATAAAACAGTTTCTTTATCTATATAACATTTCCATGGGAGTAGTTACTTCTCGACATAATAAATGTACAATTGCGCAATATAGCCAAAGAAAGTTTTCAATGTGCAATTGTACTTAGTCAAATTAACACTAAAGACATTGGGGACATTATTTATTTTTCGGAAGTAAGATGGTTAAGTCGGGGTAAAATGTTGAAAAGATTTTATGTTTTGCGAAATGAAATCAAGTCATTTATGGAATCAAGAATAAAATCTGTGCCAGAACTTGGTGATGAAAACAGGCTCACAGATTTTGCCTTTTTTTAGTAGACTTGACAACTCATTTTAATGAGCTAAATTTGCGTCTTCAAAGTGAAATACAACTATGCCTCAAACTGTAACGGATTTCGTAATGAAACTGAAACTATGGAAGCACTTACATTTGTGAGCAGCTATTTTCTAAGATGAAGCACACAAAGAATAAAAATAGCAGCAAAATAACTTATGAGCACCTTGAGAACTCACTGAGAATTGCATCAACTTCGATCGACAAATATCGAAGCATTATTGTCTCAAAAACAATGTCAAATATCACATCAATTTCATGTTGCTATTTCTTAAATTTTATAATAAAAAATTTATGAATTAATGAAGCTTAAACTACTTGAAATTGTTAACTAAGTATGTATATTCGCCGTTTTTGTTCATTTGCTATCTCCAGGGTTCGTATATTTTATGTGTGGCCCAACATAACTCGTCTACTTCCAATGCGGCCCAGGGAAGCTGAAAGGTTGGCCACCCCTGATGTAGAGAGCTAAAATTTGATAGATGGTGTTTTCATTTCAATAGTAAATACCCATTCAAAAATGGACTAAATCGGGAAACCCCCCAATTGCCATACAAAACCTGTGATTTTCACTATATATAGCATTTTTGGATTAAATGAAACCATTTTCGAATTAAATGAAACCATTTTCAGATTAAAAGAAACCATTTTCTCATTGATTGAAACTATTTTAAATTTAAATAAAACGATTTTCAAATAAAATGAAACCTTATAGAACAAAATATGAATTTAATGTTTTCGTACGTTTTATATTCATTAAAAAGGTATATTAAATTTTATAGGACAGTGTATCAAATAATATAATGTATTTTGTAACCAAGCAATTCTCATTTAAATGGCCATTAAACTGTTAGGTGTTCTGCAATTAATATACATATACAGATGACATGCAAATGCAACTGATAACTTGTCATTTCAGTCTAAGCAGTGCAGCAAATAAGTGCTAATTATTCAATTGAAAGTTACTAGTAAAATGAGTGGTGAAGATCTTAGTTCTGAAAGTTCCGATTACTGGCAACCTAGCGAGGAGTCTTCTATTGATTTAAGCCATAGTGAAGTGGTTCATGAAGATTATCTGGATCAATTAAATTTAAATCGTGGGGAAAGATGAAATGGTAACATTGATCGCCGCTATTAATATTGGAGGTATCGTCTACAAAAAGATAATTTCCAATGCTACCGTGAATGCCGATTGCTTCAAATTATTTTTACGCGAGCTTTTTGAAGAAATTGATAACATGTTGCAATTAGAGAATTCTTTTTTAATACTAGATAATGCTCGAATCCATAAAACGCGAGAAATTCAGGATATGGTTCTAGATAGCGGATGTTATTTAAAATTTTTACCACCTTACTCGCCAATGCTGAACCCGATAGAAAAAGCATTTTCGAAAATAAAGTTGATCGCCCAATCAATATTAAGCAACGTTAGCACCGAACATAATATTGTTGATGTAATTGACCAAAGTGTTCAGCAACTGAATCAAAATGATTGTTCAAACTATGTAGCGGATATGGTTTTGCAAATCCCACAAACTACAGATCGGTGACCGCTTCAATAATGCCAGCAAGGTAAATAAAAATCAGCACCGTTATATAATTTACTAATTTCATATATTATATATTGATTGCAGGCACATACCGGTTTAATGGGCAATTAAGTGAGAATAACTTGGCTACAAAATACATTATATTACTTGACACACTGTCCTATAAAATTTAATGTACCTTTTTAATGAATATAAAACGTACGAAAACATTAAATTCATATTTTATTCTATAAGGTATCATTTTATTTGAAAATAGTTTCATTTAAGTTAAAAATAGTTTCAATCAATGTGAAAATGGTTTCTTTTAATCTGAAAATGGTTTCATTTAATTCAAAAATAGTTTCGTTTAATTCGAAAATGGTTTCATTTAATCCAAAAATGCTATATTTGGACACTGCCTGAGAGCGTCGACGTATAGAGCTGATATTTTGTAGATAGCGTTTTCATAAAAAATAGTAAATGACAATTCAAAAATGAAATAAATCGTGCAATCCCTTTTTAGCGTTGCCATGTACACTTTTTTTGTTGTCGTATTAAAGTCCCGCTTTCCTCCTTCTGAATATGTCAGCTAAATAAGAAATAGTTTTTTTTTTATCTAATTTGATTACGACTTTTTAGTGATTTTTTTTAGCCCACCATAAATACCTTCAAAGTATGGGTTAAATTTCGAGTTAAGTATTGGTACAGTTCACCATATCTAATTAAATTTAAAAAAATTCAGCCAAACAAACTTTTTTGAGGATGATTCGTTTCATATTCTTCATTGTCTAGAGAATATTTCTAATAAATTTCATTAAAATTGATTCATGCGTCCAAAGATGAACGAAAGTTTTTCTATTCGGCAAGGGAGATAATAATGAGGAAGCCAACAGCAGAGCAGTGATTATAGTGAAAGTAAAGTTTTGGGAGATAGAAGCCGTATTACTTTTCTTCTCCCATCTTTTTTTTCCTATCTGCGATCTGTTTCTCCTCCACAATTGGGATTTTGTGAAACATGGCATATGGGTTTGCCAATAAGAGGTGTTATTTTGATATTCAAAAATGCCATTTTTTGAGATAAATGATCGGATCTTTATTTCATTATAAAGAGAAAGGTATGCCGTTAATAATGAAAAGTAACATCAGCCAAATGACCACCACGACCACGCCTACAGGACCATATCCTTTTCATGAAATTTTCCATAACTAAATCGCAAAGTGTCTGCTATATGTCCTCGATAGCCTCAGCCTCACGAATCCCATCTTTGAGGTCTTGAATCGACGCTGGGCTGTTGACGTAGACCTTCTCTTTCACGTGGCCCCAAAGGAAAAAGTCGCAAGGTGTTAAGTCACAAGATCTCGGTGGTCAATTGTGATCACCTCTTCGAGAGATAACACGGTCCGGAAACTTTTCCCGTAAAAGATCAATGGTTTCGTTGCTTGTATGGCACGTAGCGCCGTCTTGTTGAAAGTAAACGTTGTCCAGATCAATACCATCCAATTCCGACCATAAAAAATCATTAATCATCTGTCGATAGCGCAATCCATTCACCGTAACTGTTGCTCCAACCTCATTTTCGAAAAAGTAAGGTCCAATGACCCCGCGGGACCATAAACCGCACCAAACAGTCACACGTTGAGGATAGAGAGGCTTTTTAACAATAACTCTTGGATTTTTCGAGCCCCAGATGCGACAATTTTGCTTGTTGACGAAGCCATCGAGGTGGAAATGGGCCTCATCACTCAAGATGAGTTTTCGATGGAATTCCGGATCATTTTCATGCATTTCAAGGACCCAATCAGCAAAGACTCGACATTGTTGATGATCGGCCGGCTTGAGTTCTTGTGTTAACTGAACTTTATAAGCCTTAAGACCCATATCTTTATGCAAAATACGGTGTAATGACGTTTGTGGAATTCCTAATTCCAAAGAACGATGAGGAATGGACATACCTGGGTTTTCTTCAACACTTTCGGCTACAGCAGCAATATTCTCGGCTGTTCTTGAGCGACGTGCACGGGTTTTATTCTTCACATCACTAACTTGTCCCGACAGCTCGAATTTTTCTACCAATTTCTGTATTGCGGTCCGACAAGGTGCTTCATGACGACCCATAAATGTTCGAGTTTTACGAACCGTCTCTGCCACATTTTCACCATTTTTATAGTGAATTTTAATAATTTCAATGCGTTGTTGAATCGTGTATCGTTCCATTTTTGTTAATGGCGTAGTTTCTACTTGTCAAATGTCAAAAAATGACAGCTCCGAAAGTGACATCTACCGAAATAGCGGGCTAATTAAAATACACCTCTTATTGGAAAGCCCTTTACTTAGATTTTCTCTTTTCTTTCTGTGTTTTTTGTTGTTTGTTTTTCCTAGCTTTGAATTAATTTTATGCTTCATACTGTTTGTTCGTTTGATAATAATTTGCTAATTATATATATACATAATTATTTTTTGTTTACCATAGAGAATTGCACATTATAAAGAGATTTTTATCTCAATTGTGTATGCTAATAAAGGACATATTATTATTAAATATATATTTGACCTTTTTCTAAGCTGTAGTCCCTTAATACTAGTGAATTCATGTAACAAATTTTTTATAACTGAACTTAACTTCTTCAAAAAGGCTGTTTTCTCACTCAAACAACATTCAGCATAGAAAAATTTTCGTTCAGCAATTAAGTGTACACTTTCCCTCACGGTCAGTTTTTTAAATCGTGTGCACTGTCAAATTTTTCACAGTTGCAGAATCTAGCCCCTGGGCAGTTTCAGTTTTAACACTACAGGAATAACAATGAAAATTGGAACTCCCAATGTTTATCAAAAATTAAGTAATTTGACTTGCTTTGTTTTTGCTTTCTTTATATACCATGAAAATTTTAAAATTTATATACAAATGCAATATAATTTTAATATTTAGTTAAATGGAAAACTCTAGGAAGTTTTTTAAAAAAATATTTGTTGTATTTATTATTTGTTTTTTTTTTTAGTCATAAATTATTCTCAAAAATGTTAAAATTATACCACCAGTACAAGCAAAATTTTTTCATCTTATTGTGATCGAAAGCTCACAAAAGCGGGGTATTTTGAAGAAAAGTAGTATGTTGGGAAAATTATCATAGCCAGGGTAATTAACCTCAGATTCAGTTTTCCTGCAAATAATTTAGTTTTATGCATATATTAACCCTACTTAATTAGCATTCCCCGAAAATTTCTTTAACCATTTAATTTGTAAGAAATTGCTGTCCAGCCCAGTAAATTATGGTGTATGAACGAAATCCAATCGACATTTATGTGAAAAACAGCAGCATTAAGACTGGCAAGAAGTGTATTATGTCTATTTTATGTGGGACCAAATGTCTGGATCCGCCCTTGGTCAGCAGCATAACAAATCAGAAGAGTAGGTATATATGCATGCTGCAGGTACTTGGTGAAATTTTTTTCTCAACATTATAATTTATAAAACACTTGCTACGTTTCACATTAAATTGATATTTATTTAAATAATTTTAGAGCATTGCGACCACTTAGGTAGATGACGTAAGTGGTTGAAACGCGTAAGGTTTTTCTAAACTTAATGGAATAATTAAAATATAAAATCTAATCTTCGAATATTATTACGACGTTCTCAAACGAATAAGTCTGTTAAGCAGTCAAATCAAGTCAGAGGAGTTTATCTGAAAATAACAAACAATTTTGATGCCATCCAAATAAAAAGCCTTGAATAATTGCGATTATTACGATTCAGATATTCAAGCCAAATGAGGATTAAAAAGTACTAAGCAAGAATATACTATAAAACTTAAAAAAAAATCTGAATAACCTAATAAGTACCTATGTACATATGTATGGCTACATTGCTATATTTCCATATATTTGTATTTCGAATTATAATTTACCTTAACGAGCAGAACATCTATAATATTCTCCATTATTTTACTAAGAAAATTCTTTACTTCGAAGCTCTGTCACCTAAACCGCAACAGTATTATTGAGCTTTATCTAAGCCAATTAAAATTTCTTCGCCATATAAATGAATCCGAAATTCGGACTCTGTGCTTTTATATATTAAAGTCATGAACCAGTTTAGTACTAAAACGAGCTTTTACAGTTAAGTCTAAAAGAAAAGCTTTTGTCAATTCAAATGCTAAAATCTGAAAAAAAAAAAAATAGAGAAAAGTTACAATTGGTCTCAGACCAGAACTACCCTAGATGAACATAAAAGTTAAATAAAGTGAAACTCCACAGTTTTGAATGGCAACACCAAGAAGGTTTGGTGAATTACACCAATTACTTGTTAGTCCAGTGAGTGTTTTAAATGACGAAACAAATCACTCTTGGGTAAGGAGAAATCTGACTCACTGCCAGAGAGGAATGTCCGTAAGTTGTTTAAGAGGAACAGCTGGCAGAGAGGAATGTCCTGTGTCCATGCCACAAGAGCTGGGAATAAAAGTAGCAGGACTAGTGCTGGGACATCGGAACGGAACATCGATGTTCATCATCGATGTTGACATCGTCCAACAAGCATCGATATGGCGATAATATCGATCATATCACATCGATGTACAAACAACATCGATGTTAATGAATTTTAAACAAATCATAGAAAAAATGCTACCTTTTTCAGTTTAGAATTTTGGTTGCTGTCGTCTTTATTTATAACTTAATAAAAACAACAAAAACAAAACAAAACAATTACTTCATTCGTTATCAATTCTAAAGGAAAAGTTTTCTAGAAATAAACACATAAATGAATTTAATAAAAAATAAAAAATCACTGGTCCGAAAGCTTCTTATCTATAGACTGAAGAAACAATAACTGGCAAAGACGTTTTCCTTGTAAACTGTTTTTCTTTTGAGTTATTGTCTCGCCTAGCTTAGAGAAAAAATGTTCGGTTGGCACAGAAGTAGCCGCAATGGACTGCTACAAGACGTGATAAGCCAAGATATATAAGTTGGTGACGCTGCCACCATTCCAAAGGATTTATATGAAGTGGCTTCAAAGAAGCGCTTAAATAAAAGGGTATTTCCGATTGCCTACGTTTCGAATTACCTTTCGATGCTTCTGTTGTTTTTCATTTATTAGGCGGATGTGATTAGCCCATAAACTGAACTTTGTTGAGCCTGAAAACGAGCTTGCAGGCAGACATTTTCTTAACTAAAATAATAAACAAGCCTGTATCGCTCTCAGTGGCAGCAGTTTGATGTATTTACGTTAAAGGCACTCTGTTTCCTCCCATTTAAAAGAATGAATTCTGATTGGTTCCACCGAACAATGTTTTCTGCCCCCAGCCCAAATCATTCTAAGAACTAATAATGATCAATTGTAACGATGCTTTGAAAATTAAATGAACAATCATTTCACTACGTCTCTCTCCGTTTTACCACAAAAATTTTATTGAAATACGTGTTACTTTTTTCAAATCTAGATAATTTTTTTGGAATTTGATTTGCTTTTTACAGTATGCATTTATTCCTTTCTTGGTTTCATTCTTTTGCGGAAAACGTATGTAATTCCCTAACATGGAAAGGATAACATCGATGTACGTTGATGTTTTAGTGCGGCAACATCGATGTAAAAATATCGAGCATCGAGAGCCAAACATCGATGTTTTGAAAACATCAATAAACATCGCCCAGCACTAAGCCAGACTCAAGGGAAAAAGTAGCAAAGTAGAAAAATTTTGTCAAAAAAGAAGTAGCAAAAAGTAGCAATCTTAAAGCCAAAGAAGTATAAATTAATAGCAACATTTTATTTAAAAAAAAATGTAAAATCTTTTTCTGTTAACAATAAAAAAAAAATTAAGACAATTCATACAAAATAAAACTGAATAAGTCGCAGAATTAGAAAATATATTTAGAGCTTAGTTGAACAAAAAATACTTATTGATTTTTTCCTTAAATTCAGTCCATTCCATTTCACAGCATATAATAAATAAGGTAGTACATACATAGTATATATTAAACGTTTTATGTCGATATTTATAACTATTAAACGCGATTTTAAATTGCTTCATATAATTACGGTGTACAGACAAAGTATTTTTCATTTCCACTTTCTACTTGCTCTTTTGCCAACATTATGCATTCAAGTGTCTTTAGGTCAAATCTATTTGACTTATTCGTTTTAGTTAGTTGGAGGTCTGAAAAGACTCGTTTATCGATAGCACCAATGTTTGGTAGACACATTAAATTCATTACGAAATCGCAGAGTTCTTTAAATAAATATTTCCCTAATCAGTTTTTTAAAGTCGAAAGATAAGTCTAAAAATCTTCAGGATCAGTCAACTGATTTAAATTCGATTGCACCTTTAAGATTGTGTACTAATTTTTTCTACATCAGAATGTTTATAAAGATTTGGAAAAGCTTTTAGTAATGGCAAAATAGTATCGTTACATTTGCATGCTCTATCGGAATTTAGACAACACAAGTGTTTTTAAAAGTCTCTTTTGAAATCGAAGCGTTCTGTTATTTGACTATTCAATTCATAAAACGAAAGGATATGTAACCTTACAGTAGTCAAAATGGAATCCACTAAACCCTTTTCTGCAATAAATAAATCAGCATATGCACTTATGTATATCTCATTAAGCGGCAAATAATTTTCTTGATGTTGTAAGTCAATGTCATTCAGGCAATCTGAGTTATTTATTAAGTCACATTTAAGAGGAGTCAGTACATAGCAAAAGTTTAAATTTAAATACCAGCGAACCTGTAGGTAATAAAATTTACTATACGTAGGTTTGTGTCTTGAAAGTAGAGAAAATTCTTATAAAATTAGCCTAGACCACAGAGCACATCAGAGACATCTACCGCAAAAGATAGAAACCCAACATCCGACAAAACCATACAATTTAAGACGAAAAATGAAAATTTGCAGTTCAAATAAATTGAAAATTTTTAACGAGAATTAACTCTCCTAATTTTTTTTGCCCATAATTGTTAAATATGCTATTTTGATTTGTATTTAAACAACTTTCAAATAAATATTGCAATTTCTGGTCGGTGAAATGTCGGGAGAAAAAACAAGTACTATTAAAGTAAAAAGCGCCACTAAAAATGAAAAAAAACTCGACATTATTTGCTAGATCTAGGCCTTATCTTTCTAAAACAGTCACAATTTAAAGAAATGAGATTACCTACGCACAAGAATTTGATTTAAAATATTTCAATTTTTACCATTTTTACAAGTTTCCGAGCTAATATCTCCATTCCAATACACTTTTAATTTTTGCCAACGTTATTTATTAGACTTATTCACTACCTTTAATTTAAGATATAAATCATTCTTCTGCTACAAATAGTCTGCCAGAAATTCGCATTGAAAAATATATGAAACTTGTAAATATTGGTACTGACTCCTCTTAATGAAAAACGACAAAATCAACTCGTAGGTTGTCTCAATTGTTTTGCATAATGTATGTAACCTAAATTTTTCTGCTTGAAACTCTAAGTTAATAGTAGTTACAACTTGAAGGATTTGTGACAAAACGTAAAAATATATTTTACATAAAAGATTTCCCATTTGTTCAGCAATTTTTCTTGCATTTATTAAATCGTCTTCTAATGAAGATGATATAAAAAAATAATTGAAGAGCTTGCCAATGCTCCTAAATTCTGTCAACAACTTAATTTAAAGATAGCCAACACGTTGGAACTATATTAAGAATTTTTTTCTGCTTTACGCCAGCATAATCCTGGAATTCTTCAAACTCCGATATTCTTTCAGAAAATTTATTTCGAACTTACTCTACATTGAGTATCTAATAAACTCAATTATCTGAATTTATATAAAAGTAGCATTTTAGATAGAATAATAGAAAAAATATATCAAAGTAGCATTTTTGGAATGACATGAAAAAAAGTATCATTTTTGCTACAATTGTAGCAAAGTGGCATCACTGTCCACAAGTTGTTTAAGAGGAACTGTTGAGCACAGCTAAAATAAAATAAAAAAAAAACATTAAAAACAAATATGCTAAGTATTTCATACTTCCCTCAATTTCTTCCTGATTCCTCCAGTCACCTCTTCAGGTACATCCTCCAGGTCAGGAACGTGTCTGAAAATAAAATTATATATAATATATAGATTAGTTTGGAGCAAATAATTAAACAAAGTAGTATACAAAAAACTACAAGAATAAGCAAATTACATGCAAAACTGCCAAGAAACCAATTTCAACAATTGCATGCAAATGTAAATATTGCCAATTCTTGCAAAATTCATATTCTCTGCATAATAAACATTTGCAAATTATGCAAATATGTTTACATATGCAAATTACATGAATTTGCATTAGGCACAAAGCGTATAATTGACAAAAATCAACAATTTACATCATTGTTGACATGTCACAAATCAGTTTCCAGCATAAATAATTTATAAGAATTTATATATTTCCTGGAAATTATTTGTGCTGGAACACATAATTAAAACTAAACACTTAGAAAATAATAAAACACACTTACCTGGATAATTAATCCAGAATTTGCCGAAAAAACTGCATAAACAAACCCGACATTTTCGAACTAAAACACCGCGATCGCGACTGTCAAATTGGCTCGCGAGAAAGTCAATTAGATGAAATCGACGGCGCGCAACCTATTGAGCAGGCTTAGAAGGTGCGAATTTCACCAGTTAATTAGAAATTTAATAAAAAATGTGAAAGTAATTCCCATAATGAGTGGGAAAGAGAAAGAAGTGGAAACGAGATGCAAGAAAAATGAGAAATATTTGCGTTCCACAGTGGAAATTGTCATAATATGGCAGGGAGCCGCCATCTTGATAAATTTCAGAAAAATTAAAATATTTAATAAAATAAATTACGAAAATTCATGGATAATTTAAAATAAATTAGTTGAAGGAAATTGGCACATTTTGACATAAGCATACAATTCAAGCAAAGTCGAAAAATATGCTTAATTTTGCATTTTTCTTGTGGAACGTATGTCAAAATGGCCGCTTAGAGCCTATAAAAAGGGGGCAATTCCTAAGATCTTTCTCAGTTTTTTGACAACGATCACACATGCCTACGCATAAAATCCAATAGTGTAATTTAAATCAAGTTTTCTCTCAGTTTCATCAAAGCGAGCATATATGCAAGTTCTAGCATCCGATCAAGTGATAATAAATATTTTTCATTTTTAGCAATTAAGCATACAATAAAAAGTGCCATATTTAAGGTACAATATTATACATGCTGGAAATTGGTGTGCAATTGGTGCTGGCAATGGGCATAAAGTTTTTTGTTGGATTTGGATTTCAGATAAGTATTGTGTGATACTAATTAGTGCGTAATTTAAATACGAAACAAAATAGTTAAGTAGTTAAGTTAAAATAAGCTCAAAGTGAATTAAAAAATAAGTGTATAAAGCGTAAAAACTTTAGAAAAGGCTATAAATTGCATTTAGTTGAATATATGCCAAAATACGGCATAATAACTACACATGCAGTCGAGCAATTAATGAACAGAATTAAATTGTAGTGAATTTATGAATTTCAGTGTTTCGCAAAAGAACTATTCAATAAATATAGCATTAAACACAAGCACACATATCTATTTTTTTTTTCATACCGCTACACTGTCCACCTAAATGCCGTAATCTAGTTGTAGTTATCGATTGCAGCTACATTACAAAACAGGAACAGCTGGGTAGCTTGCCCTTCCAACAGAGTGTGCTACACCTCACTGAGGTCGACGTGATGACCTCTTGATGCAGAATCAATTATGCCTGTCACTCAACTTCGAACTGGCCCTATGACAGTCGGAGTTGACTCGGAGATAACTTGGCAGGAACTATCCTGAAGGCGGAGTACAGCGAATTCCAGGATGAAATTGTAACTTCACTGGAATTAGCTTGCAGAGCCGACCCTTTGTCGACAGAGCGTAAACGTCGATCGTAGAGAAAGTCAAAGAAGTGGAATCAGAATGAGTAAGAGTGATTGGGGAAAATTTGAAAGCGTATCGATGAATCGACTAATGCGACAAATTGCAGAAAAAAATCGACGACTAAAGAAAAAATCGCCAAAAAAATATCGATGAATCGACTAAATTTAGTTGTTTCTCCTAAGTAAAATGAGCTTTTCAGAGCAACACGCTATAGTGACTTCGAAAGCATTTTGAAGTAACGCTGTGAGCGATTAACGATAGCGTAGAAAGCAACTTGGTTGCCCTGAACAAGTGAAGAAAAAGCGAGATTAAAGAAAATATTCATATGTGAATTATTCCTGAGACTTTTAAAACACCGAAGATATTTAAAATATTATGTATACTGCTTTATTTTGTAAAATATGAATCTATTTTATAAATATAGTTTGTATGTTTTTCATAAAATAAGTAATTACATTGCACGATGTTTTTATAAAGTTGAAATTCGACACTACAGAATTTTTTTAATTTCATTCTTTTATTTATTTAAGTCTTATGATAGAAGTCCCAAAAGACTTTGTTTTGATTTTTTTAAAGTCTTATAATAACAGTCTTCACAGACTTTTGTACTTTTAACTCAATTCTAAGAGTTATCACAGACTTTTATTAATAAAAGTTCTCTTCATAAAACTCCCATAAGACGTTTAATTTTTTAGTCTCACGATAACTGTTTTCGTAGATTTTTATTAATTTCAGTCAGTCCATAATTGCTACCAAAGAATTTTAGAATTTTATTCATTTAAGTCCCATGATAAAAGTCTCATAAGACTTTTATCTTTTCAATTTTTCGATAACAGTTTGACCGGGACTTTTATATTTTACACTCAGTTATAACAGTTATAGAAGACTTTTATTTATTTAAGTCTCATAATGGATCTATCATAGATCTTTTATTCTTGCATATCTTGGTATTTGATTCTCTGTTTCAGGAATCGGATAGCCCGCAGACCCGGGTATCCGGATATCCGCATATTAGGAAAATTAGAAAATAGTGACGAATTCACAGACTGTTTCCGTTTCAGTGGTCCAATGAAAAGGAGGTGATAGTACTTATATAGACAAACAAAAAATTAGATGGCGGGGGAAGGGGTATCGCAACCTCGGAGTTATGAGCGATTAAAGAAATATACTAGGATTTTAGAAAACACACCGTAGATTGGTTGTTACACATCCTATAAAGATGATTATTTTTTGCCCGAGGAAATATAAAAAGATGGTAAACTGCTGCACATTCGCACAGTTTCGGATAAAAAACATTACGGCGGTGCTC
This sequence comes from Dioctria rufipes, assembly GCA_963924295.1. NCBI lineage: Eukaryota > Metazoa > Arthropoda > Insecta > Diptera > Asilidae > Dioctria > Dioctria rufipes. Next base: position 34,559,801 of record OZ002744.1, on the reverse strand, counting down.
GAGTGAGTCGATACAACAAATTATTTCCACATCGCCAAATGAGCTTAAAGGCCCCTATTTTGAACTGTATTAAATGATGTCTCATAATAAGAGTTTTAATAATTTTTTCTTTTATTTTAAAGTTAATTATAACTGTTACCGACGACTTTTATTTATTTAAGTCTTCAGAACAGTTATAATTAACTTTAAAATAAAAAAATGTTATTGAAACTTTTATTAGGAGACTTAAAAGTATTTTAGCGTAAACAATTTTCCATTACATTTCACGTATACCATTCAGTCTTAATGAGACTTTTTTAGCTGATTGCCAAAAATAACAGTTATTTACGATCCCTGATAACTTCTATTTCTCAATACACAGCATAAAAGCTGCCAAATTTGATAAAGATATTGATAATCTCGATAACACTACGATAACACACAATTTTTCACAATTCCTAGATACACAAACAGCAGAAAAACATGTCGTGTTACAATTACAATTTTACAAAAACTATTGCGGTTGTAGAGCTTTTTTTTTGTGCGTACCTGCACACAATACCTACAGTGCTTCTAAAACAGCAACCGTCGTTTTGATGACGGTAAATATAAGTGCTGCCATGAAAGTATAACTGGGAAATAGGAATGAGAAAAATAATGAGATTTTTTTTTTAATATTCAAAAAAATCGAAAAACCGAAGATAAATTAATCGATGTGTAAGAAAAATCGCACGAAAATAATCGACTAAAAATATCGGCTAATCGGTTATAAAAACATGGATGTTTTTAGTCACTCCACTAATTTTACCCATCACTAATCAGTAATCTGTTACTTCCGAGGTAGTCTACCTGACTACCGTGGTACTCTGACTTGGTACATGCTGGACAACCTAGATATGGAGACTCTGAAAAAGTTTAAGAGGAGTCAGTACCAAGATTTGCAAGTTTCATACATTTTTCAATGCGAATTTCTGGCGAACTATTTGTACCAGAATAATTACTTATATCTTAAATTAAAGGTAACGAAGAGGTCTAGTAAACAACGTCGAGAAAAATAAAAAAAAAAAATTATTGCAATGGAGATATTACCTCGGAAAATTGTAAAAAATGGTAAAAATTGATTTTTTTCAAATCAAATTCCTGTTAGTAGGTACTCACATTTCTTTAGATTATGACTATTTTAGAAAGATAAGGCCTAAATCTAGCAAATAACGTCGAGTTTTTTCATTTTTAGTGGCGCTCTTTTTAATTGTTTAACTCTAATAGTATTTGTTTTCTCTATCGATATTTAACAGACGAGAAATTGCAATATTTCGTTGAAAGCTGTAGAAATATAAAGCAAAATCGTATATTTAACAATTATGTGCGAAATAAAATTTAGGAGAGTTCATTCTCGTTAAAAATTTTCAATTACTTTGAACTGCAAATTTTCATTTTCCTCTTAAATTATCGCATGTTAGGTTTCTGTCTTTTACGCTAGATGTCTCTAATGTGACTTGTGGTCTAGGTCTACGCTAATTTTATATGAATTTTCATACTTTCAGGACATAAACCAACGTATAGTAAGTTTTATTGCCTACAGGCTCGCTGGTATCTAAATTGAAATTTTTGCTGAGTACTGACTCCTCTTAATTAAATCTTGTCCATGAATAATTGCATCAATAAAAGGATGTATGTGTCGGATGAATTGTCCCTTTTATTATCATCTAATTCTTCGGTTTATCTTTAGATGATTCTCTTTATATTGGTAAAAACTTTATAATAATATTAATAACATTGTAATGGAAGAACTCAGTATATATATATATATAAAAAAGGAACACAATTATTTTCGAAGGCATTCTTTACAAGATTTAGTTCTTGGTACATTTCTTTTTAAAAATTAATTTTATTTCATTGATGGTAAATAAGTTTGCTTTTACAGATGATAATATTCTTTCATAAAATTAAAATAGTTTTTTAGTGTGCCTGGAGAAAACTATTTTTTTATCAGAACGCTTTGCACGAAATCAATTTTAATGACTGTATTTATACTTTGCGTTCATCCACTAAAATCATAAAATCAATATTGCTCATTTTCTTAAAAAAATATATCAAAATCTGAATTTCTTTGTTTTACTTATTTTATTATTCTCACTCAAATCTTGCTTTTGCTAAAATTTATTAAAATGTTTGTTTGTTTTATTTCTTTTATTATATTCTGTTATGTTTGTATAATTATAATTCATCTAATTGCGTAATTGAAATGGAATAAAACATAATTGAATTATACGCTAGATATACAGCACGATTAGTTACTAATTATTTATTAAAATACTGTGTGTCACATATTATTCATAATTTTGGTTCGAAAATCAGATCATAATGAAGTACACTAATCAAGTGCTTTTTCCTTCATTAGAGCTCTAACGAGAAAAAATGTGCTAGATTTTGCATATAATGTAAATCTGGAGGTCCACTGTGCATCTGCCGATTTGAAAAATAAGAAGAAGAAATACAAAGTAAAAAATATGTTATCGAAATACTTTTTAATATAATGTTTTTCATTTCCAAATCGTTAAATTGAAAAATTAAATAAATAAAAACCAGCCAAGTGCGAATCGAACTCATACACGAAGGTTCTTTACTATCATACAAAATTTAACACTATTTATGCCAAAAACAGGTTACTTGTATGGGGACCACCTTTAATTTTCAAATTTATTTTATTTTCATTATTTGTTGTTATAGCGGCAAAAGAAATACACATTATGCGAAAATTTCAACTGTCTACCTATTACGGTTCATGAGATACAGCGTACTGACAGACAGACGGATGGATAGCGGTGGCTTAGTAATAGAGCACCCTGTGGATACGAAACCCTAAAAACTAAGTGTATCGTGAAGAAAAAAATGGATGAAAGCATTTCGTTTCTTCACTATCATAAGTATGTCAGAACCAGAACAACTTAATTAAAGAAATGCCTGTGTGTCTGCAGTTACCTAATGAATCGTTATGGTCTAATGAGTAGTTAGTTAATTATTCATTAGGAGCGCTATGTGTCTAGGACATTAGTTGAATAAAAGTTAATTGTAATGAGTAATTCAATGATATTTCGTTTGTGTTGCACCCTGCTGAAGAAAAATAAATTCTCAAACTCCTTTACAAAATAATCTCACATTTAAGAAATTTGTATTGCCAAAAGGCTGCCTGTGATAATTCTCTGTGGCTTATTTTTTTTTTTATTGTGAAAATTCAAAAAAAGTAGAATATGTATATAGAATTTTTTAGGGTTCGATTTTTTAAAGCAAACAAAAGTTTATATTGCTCCATTTTTCAATAAGTTATTTAATAAGAATCACCAAATTCAATTTATTATGTATAAATATATAAGCAAAAAAAAAAAAAAATTGTTCTAGAGTTCGACAAATTTTCATAATCCGATTTTTTATTGATCACTGCACAGTAAAAAAATCGGTGTTAAAATAGCACCAATTCGGTGTTAAATAGTGTCCAACCTTTTGGATAACTTAAATAGTTATCCGATCGGATTTCTCCGTTCGGGGTTACAATATTCATCCATTCAATTTTACTGATTGTATACTTGTTAATATAAAACTAATAGTCAACTAGTGAAGATATTTAACACCATATCGATTTTTCCTACTTTATCCTATAGAACAATTTACGATATTATCCAAAGGTATATTCCTGTTGTGCGTTAAATCCAATATACTTTCGATTATATTAGATTCATTCTTATCAATAAAAATCAAACTGGTGGTGCAGAAATTTAACACCATTTCGATTTTTCTATTTTCAGCACATGCGTTAAATTGAAATATCTCAAAATTTGTTAATATTTATAGACTTCAAAAGGGACCTGCAATTTAATATTAGTTATATAGTTACAAAAATGAAAGAGTTAAAAATTGTTTAACAGTGGTAGTTTATTTCAATATGTGTACATTGCAGTTACATTCAATAATGATGATACATATATGTAGCACATAATAAGCAAAAAAAAAAACAAAATGCATAAAAACAGAATATTTAGTTTTCATATACTAAAACATGTCTAGGAACAATAAAAAAATTAGGACAATTTTCTCGTAATATTATTTGAAAGGGTTCCTTGAAAACGATATTTTTTATATTAATGGTTTTTACTTCTTCACTGTTTCCGATTTCAAATGTATTTAAATTGAAATTATAATTTTGAGTAATTAGAATATTATAAACAAAAATAATTTCTTCTCGAACTTTTAGAATGAACTTAATTTTTCCACCTCGACTTTGAGAATCATAAAAAATTTTCTGAAAAAGACCATATACTCGTATGACTAAATTTTCCTGATAAAATAACATAAATTATGCCTTTATTGGAAATTATTCTAATATTCAAACCAAAAACACGGCTTAATTAATTGACCAAGAAACATCGATCAAAACAAATAAAAAAATATAAAATTTAATTTAAATAAATTGACAAAAATAACTATTACAGAGCGCAGCCTTTTAGTGTCCAGTTTCAGTGATGAAATATAATTCTAAAACGCACTGTTTTTGCTGATATTTATGCTACACATTTATATATATGCACGTGTATATTTTAACTTATTGAGTTACGTTTACTATTCTACATAGCACATAGTTACATATCACAATGCATATTAAACAGAACCTTAATTTCCAACAATAAAATAAAATATATTTTTTACTCACAAAATTGCCTGGATCTTGATTTTCACAAAGATTTGGGATAAGAAGTGCAGTTGCTTTAGCCCACAGAATTTTGCTTTCAGCAGATGGATAAGTCCCTTCAATTTGTATCAAGTGGTTAACTAATAAATTTATTAATTTTACGCGAAATTTTTTGTTCAACGTATTCTTTTCTTTATAAAAATCTAAGATCTTTTTTCCTTCTATGTTTTTCAATTCCTAGAAAATTAATATTATAAAAAAAAAAAAAATATTTAATTAAGTGTCGTTCTCACTGATTTAAGAAGATTTTCCTCAATTTTACGCTTTTTTGGTAAGAAGCCAAGAAAACAGCCCTCCCGCTTTAAAGGTGAAGCAAAATATTCCTCTTCCTCTAGATAATGTTCTGTTTGTGTTGATACATCTTTATATTTTTTCTAAAATAATGAATCTAAATAAACGCCTTGTCCGAATTATTTGAAATTTTTTTTAACACTTGACTGGACAACTTTCACAAAAAACTTTTTATCGAATGATAAATTTTCTATTCCATACTCATCACATATATGTATATAGCACATATTTATCCAGTAGAATATTAAAAGCATTCACCGCTAAAGTATAAACAACAATAAATTAAAAAATTCTATTCACAAAACGCCTAAAGTTCACCTTCTTCTAAAATGTCAATAATTTGCACCTTTTCAGTAAAATTCACGACGACATACTTTTGCACGTCGGTGTAAGTTAACTTAAAAACCTTGCTTCCACCATCCATAAAGTGGCTTTAAATAATTAAATGCATACACGATAGGTATGAATTGAGATTTCAAAATGATACAAAATTCGGTGAATCGGTTTCCCGTTCTACTAACACGTTACATGATTTAAGCGATCGGGGTAATTTTCTGAAATCCATGGAGGTTAAGCTGTTTCAAAATTCTTGGAACCCGTTAATTTTGTGGTGTGATCAAACATGTCACATTGTTTCAACCGATAGGTGTAAGTTTCTTTATCCCATAGTATTTCTAACTCTTATCATTTCATTTTTGTTTATTTCTTACTCCGAACAGTGAAAAAATAGTTACTATTTTTTCGAAAAGATACTTTAATCTTTTATCCGTAAATTGGAGTTAAATCATTCACAGATTAATCCGAAAGAAGTCAAGGATTAATTAAGTGGATAAAAAATCAAAAACACCGGCCTATTTTTTAGAGTGATGGTAATTTGTGTGTTATGGCACTTTTTTAGTAAAAACAAACACATGCAATTCCTCACTTTATATATATAAAATTACTAGATAAAAAACTCTCTACTCAATCTATCTGCTACTATCATCAGTGAGTATAAAAAATTGAACAAAATGAGAAAAAAATAACAACATTAGATTTATCGAGATGTTTATAATAACTGAGTTCATATAAATGATTTGACTACCACAGGTAATTGACCTGTTCACACATTAGAACAAATTTTTTCTACATACTTAAATATCTTGGGGCAAAGCTTTATATTTTATAACTATGCAGAAAAAAAAAACAAAACAAACAAAAAACAAGATCAATGCCTTCAAGTAATTGAATTTCACTACCAGACAGCAAAAAAGCTTTGATAAATTATCTACACAATGAAATGAATAAAAAAATTTCGATTTTTACACATATTCCCCTCTCGTACTTTCAATAGTCTGGCGCTAATCCTTCCGGTATATTGGTCTTTCCACTTCACTGCTAAAAAGAGCAAGAAATGTTCCGCTTCCATGATGACTACATAATTATTGATAATCTTCAGATGAAAGAAATAAAAAACGAAAATTAATCACAATTAAGATGCGATTATTTTTATTAATTTTCTTCTATCTTACATTTCACTTATATATGAATGCAAACACAAATTTTATTTGGTCATTTTTAATTGTTTTGGTTAAAAACAAAATTTCTAGCAAAACTCGATTTTGTGAATAGTTTTTGGCAATTTTCAGTTTCTACAATTATGATGTAAAATTTATGGATGATAGTTTTCCCTAGTAACCACAACTCCGATGTTCTCACATTTTCCAAACTATACTACAAAAATATTGGACGGAATTCCAATATTTATCCAAAAAAATTCCAACACAAATCTAGCAAATTTCCGTAGAAATTTTATATGAGATAAGAACTGGAAAAACAGTGTATAATTGTGGACAATATTTAAAACTGTTCTTTGATTTGTCCATTATTTTTCTGAAAAATTCCTTATATGAAAATATATGGAGAGAGTGTAGACATACTGCAGAAAAAGTAGAAATTGAAATCTTCACTTTGTCCAAAGAAATCTCCATTCCTTTTTCTTCATTGGAAAAACAGCGGACAACTACTGGACAAAAGTTTTAATAAATTTGCCGTTCTTTTTATTTTACAAACTTCATCAACTTTTTTCTTTTTATTTGATGGAAAAGTGTGGATTAACAGTGGAATTGAAAATTCTGGACATGCTATGGAAATGCTATGGATATTCTTCAGAATGAATCTGCATTATATCCAGGCATTATCCAATGAAATTTCAATGTAATATTGTTTCTAGAAAAAATTATTTAAGGTTCTGGTATGGAACTGAATGGTGTCGTGAGACGTGAAATCATTTGCATTTAGTGTTGTGTATGCTAAAAGACTCCATAAGGAAAGAAATAAACAGGAAAAGAATAAAGTATGATATAAATTTAGTTATTTTATTACTTTTAAGACTAATAACTTTTTCGTTCACAGAAAAACTGGAGGAAAAAACACTCAGCATTTCATAAATTTAATATTTTTTTGTTCTTTCTTTTTACAACTAAATTGTTTTGTTTTGTTTAAATGAATTTCTAAAAAATAAATATTATTTTGTTAACACTAATATCTTTAAAATACTTTTTATTTATTCTAGCAGGGAGAAATTCTAAAGAATTCGTGTAGAATAATTCTGCAGAATATCCGGAAAAACTTTCCATAGAGCATTCATGGAATATATCCGCTAAATTTACAAAGATATTATTCTTATGATTTCTGAAGAATTCCTGTAGAATAATTCTTCAGAATATCCAAACAAACCCTCCATAGAATATCCGCGGAAAATATCCGTTAAGTTTCCAAAGACATTGTCCTTATTATTTCTGAAGAAATTCTTTAGAATAATGACGGCATACTTTCCTCGGACAGCGTAACTTTTGCCCCGTAACAATTCAATAAAATTCTTTTAACATTCTTGGGAATATTCCACGGAACTGATTCTTCGGACAGGAAAATTCCCTAAGAACCTCTGTTGAACATCCTAGGACTTGGTTACTAAGGTTGGGATTATAACGACTGTCAAGAATTAGAACGGAAATATTGATGGATGTGATAGATATGAACAAATGTCGATTGATTTTTTATTTTTTTAAAACTCGTTGATTGCAAAAAGAAATATTTTTTTGTTATTCGAGGGATGATCCGTTTGAATTTAGCTGTGTTCTTTTGAGTAACTTGTTCTAGAACTCCCATATACTGGAGAGAACAAATTGTTCTGTCGATTGAAGCGAACTATTTGTACTGTTCGCTTCATTTATACATCTTCTATGAAAATGTATGAGACGTTCTTTTGTGTATCTTTTATTCTGCTCTGTTCTGCGGACACAAAAGAACACAGCTTATATGTACAACTAATCACCATCTTTATAGCAGTACGCATATTCCCTAATTCGGGTTCCTTTGAAACGATCCAGTTGTCCAACCAATCTACTTTCTCCACATAACCTGCTGTCTGCATCAATCGGAAAAAATGGAAATCTGATGGAGCAGTATTCGGTGAATATGGCTAGTTAGGTAGAACTTCTCAGTCTGATCCTTCTAAGCAATTTTTCACAATTTGAGCAACATACTTAGTAAAAAATTTGCACAATTTGTTGCCACAAATCTTAAGTATTTTTCGATAAGATTAGGGAATATTCCCTAAAATATAAGTCTTGTTTCCCTAAATTTTAGGGAGTATTGCCTGCATTTTAGGGAATACTCCTAATATTTTTTACAGTGTACTTGTCTGTCATACATAAGATGTCATGTTGTAAAATTATTTTGTTGTCCAATCTGAACGTTTTTGCGTAATAGGTCTTTAAAAACATATTAGCTGAGCTCTATATGATCACCAATAATATTTTTTGAAGGTTGCAGCAGTTCATAGTAAATCGCACCCTTCTGATCCCACTCAATACACAACATAATCTTCAAACCATGAATATTGAGTTTTGAGGTTAATGAACCTGACTTCATATTGACTTGGCGTTATCATAAAAAAAAAAAAACATTTCTCCTCACCAGGAATAATTCGGTGTAATAAAACCGCTTTCTTTTTTGTTTTTGTCTTTCAAACAGGATTTTGGGCACAGTTTTTCAACTTTCAAGGTCTCTTTTATGCAATTGTTGTGGAACCCAATTTTCTTCTTCCCGCATCATTCCCATGATATGTAAACTTGATGAATTGCATGGTTGGCTAACATATCATTCTTCTATTAATTATTTTTACGTGTGGCATGGATTCTGTTCGAGATGGCTACTATATTACTGCCATCTGAAGCAATACCAAAAATTTTTTATAAATGGAGAAAAAGCTCATAAATTTCTAGCATACTATGCGACTGATATCGGTAACATATTTCTTTAAAATAAAGTAGTTAATGCAGTAACACTTGCCGCAATACTTGTTTTGTACGTACAAAAGTGTTCATTTTAAACCTAGTAAAAAAAAAACCAATGTTTTTTTGAACTTCAATCAAATTTCGTATACTGAATATGACAGCTGGTGTCTAAACACCGTGTACTTACCGGCGAGCTTATATACAGGGTTTTCCAATAAGAGGTGTTATTTTGATATTCAAAGAAAAATGCCATTTTTTGAGATAAATGATCGGACCTTTATTTCATTATAAAGAGAAAGTATGCCGTTAATAATAGAAAATAACATCAGCTAAATGACCACCACGACCACGCCTACAGGACCATATCCTTTTCATGAAATTTTCCATAACCAAATTGCAAAGTGGCTGCCCTATGTACTCGATTGCCTCACGAATTCCATCTTTGAGGTCTTGAATCGACGCTGGGCAGTTGGCGTAGACCTTCTCTTTCACGTGGCCCCAAAGGAAGAAGTCACAAGGTGTTAAGTCACAAGATCTCGGTGGCCAATTGTGATCACCTCTTCGAGAGATAACACGGTCCGGAAACTTTTCCCGTAAAAGATCAATGGTTTCGTTGCTTGTATGGCACGTAGCGCCGTCTTGTTGAAAGTAAACGTTGTCCAGATCAATACCATCCAATTCCGACCATAAAAAAGCGCAATCCATTCACCGTAACTGTTACTCCAGCCTCATTTTCGAAAAAGTAAGGTCCATGTCCCCGCGGGACCATAAACCGCACCAAACAGTCACACGTTGAGGATAGAGAGGCTTTTCAACAATAACTCTTGGGGTTTCCGAGCCAAAGATGCGACAATTTTCTTGTTGACGAAGCCATCGAGGTGGAAATGGGCCTCATCACTCAAGATGAGTTTTCGATGGAATTCCGGATCATTTGCATGCATTTCAAGGACCCAATCAGCAAAGACTTGTTGACGTTGTTGATGATCGGCCGGCTTGAATTCTTGTGTTAACTGAACTTTGTAAGCCTTAAGACCCAAATCTTTATGCAAAATACGGTGTAATGACGTTTGTGGAATGCCTAATTCCAAAGAACGACGAGGAATGGACAAACCTGGGTTTTCTTCAACACTTTCGGCTACAGCAGCAATATTCTCGGCTGTTCTTGAGCGACGTGCACGGATTTTATTCTTCACATCACTAACTTGTCCCGACAGCTCGAATTTTTCTACCAATTTCTGTATTGCAGTCCGACAAGGTGCTTCACGACGACCCAATAATGTTCGAGTTTTACGAACCGTCTCTGCCACATTTTCACCATTTTTATAGTGAATTTTAATAATTTCAATGCGTTGTTGAATCGTGTATCGTTCCATTTTTATTAATGGCGTAGTTTCTACTTGTCAAATGTCAGAAAATGACAGCTCCAAAAGTGACATCTACCGAAATAGCGGGCTAATTAAAATAACACCTCTTATTGGAAAACCCTTTATATACCATTAAGAGAAACTTCTCGAACAACTGTTCAATAGAAAAATATTATCCACCAGATTTGGACGTCATTTGAAAAAATAAAATAAAAAATGATTGAAAATTTTGAAAGAAAGAATTGCATGTTGCTTTAAGCAAATTGAGCACGTGTGCACAGTAACATCATGTACTACTTTGGAAAGTTTTCGTTGATATAGAGACTGAACAATAAAGGGTCGAGAAGTGAGCCTTGGGGCACACCACGTAGAGTGGTTAACAAAGTCGATACCTTTTGGCCAGGTCTGACATACTGATACCGGTTATAGAGAAAGTTACTGACTAACGATATTGCACAAGTACTGAAATTGCACTCTAGAGAGATAGTTTAGACAGTATAATCTTGTGGTCAACGCAATCAAAAGCCTTCTAAAAGTACAGTAGTATCAGAGCCGTGAAATCGCCCTCATCAAGGGCATTTCTAATGTCAGTGGATACTTTTAGTACCGCAGTCCCACAGCTATTATGTGAACGGAAACCTGATTGGTATGGTAAAAGTAAACGATTATTCTCGTCATATTCGATAATTTGCAAGTTCATGAGCTATTCCAAAACTTTAGCTAGAAAACATAAGATACGGATAGGGTGACAGCCACTTGGAATTTTTGTAGACGACTTCTTGGGTATAGGCAAGACCGAGGCAATCCTCCAGATTCTGGGAAAAGAAGAAGGCGTTAGGCTCGTGTTCATAATATGCAAGATGTGTTTTGCTATATACGCAAGCAGCAGCTTAATAAAGCGCGGATGCAATTTATCTGGACCTATTGCTTCAGATTTTATGGAATATATAGAAGGATCCAATAATCAAGAAAAATCACACGAAAGGAAAAGTCAGCTATAAAGGATGTGGCTGAAAGTAAAGCCATGCTAATACTGCTTCGGCTGAACTGACCGTAAAGAGTTTCAGTGGTGGAATTATTAAGTGCAGTGAAAAAGGATTTGAAGTTTTGGGTGTTATAGTCACATTCGACTTTATCCTCCCCATAAACACTGGCCTTCCGCAGATCTCCCCATAGCGTTTTAGTAGGGTGATTAGGATTCAGCTTTGAGCTGTAATATACATACTTAGCACTTCTGATTGCCGCAATGTCATATTTATAATACTTTTGATTAAGTATAGTGGAATTTACCGTTATTGGGTGCTAAAAGTGATTTACCACAATTTTTACTTTGACAAACAATAAATCATTCGGAATCAAACAAATTAATTAAGGATAGTATTTAGGGAGTAATACCAGATATTATTCTCCTACGTTAGTTTCCATATGGAATTGATAATACTTTTCTTTTATAACTTGCATGTAGATTTAGTTTAATGAGTAGCTCTATGAATGTTCTTCGGACACGTATACAAATAGCTTCCGGGACAATGTGTTATTAAGATTTTTATTTAATTTTTGTTGTTTTGAATAATACACATCAGCAACAAAAACGATGGAAAAATCTGAGCACCACTGTATACTTCGCTTACTATCAGAATGTGTCCAAAGTAACAAATAGATTTTTCGAAAATCAGAACTAAGTCTATTCTTGAAAAAATGTCAATGCTACAGATAAAGGTAATCTTACAAATTTTATAAAGTAGACCATCATAATTTGGCCAAATTTGACCACATCCCATTATTCAAAAGAGACTCTTTCAGTGGTCATGTCTAAAACAACAAATATAGTAGCAGTACATCAAAATTTAATTTAATTTTTTTTTATCCAAAAGCTTTTATTTGTTATTTTAATTCTATATAGACACAGACTACTTTACTTTTTATTTCCAACATAAAACTGAACTAAAATAATAATATGCGTCAGAGCAGCGTGTAGAAAAGATACCGTCATGCTATTTTTAACTTTAAAGAATCCATAAAATCGAATATTCAATCCTTCCAGTGCCATTTTCAATTGAAATATTTCCACCTATCAAAGAAATGCATAAAGTTAAAATCTAAATCACTGAATCATAACAATTTACAAATCTTACAGATTGATCCACATTTACGGCGTGTCCTGAATAATTAATTTTAAACAAATCGAAGTGAAGCTGGGAACCACGAATAGCAGCGTCTATAACCAAAATTAGCAAAATTGTATTTAATGCTTCGAAAAATACAAAAAGGAATCCATATACAGGGGTATTGGTGTTTCCATGGTCAGCATCAACATAATAGAAAAAAAATATCAATACTATTGCAGAAAATGAGGAATACAAGGCAAAAAATCCTTGTGCTTGATAACATCTCTTAAAATCCAGAACAGTTTGATTAATTTCTGAATAGAACGAAGCAACTTGATCAATTTTTATGCTGTATTCATTTAGTTTTTCTCGATTCCTTAGCTGAGATATTTCATTAGCAATTTTCGCTAGATAATTACTTAAGTGTTCATACTGATTTACTGCTATCAAGAATCCAATAAAATATATATTCAAAACCGAAATTATTACATTCCACCAAAATAAAGTTGAAGCCCATAACGCGAATTCAATTTTAGTCAATATAACGCTTTTATCGATCATTACTAGTATCTCGGTACATAATTGCGCCGAAAAAATTAGAAATCTCAGGAGAATTAGAATAAGAGATTTCTTCCCGATTACGGTTTCATTTTCTCTTAGCTTACAAACGCCCTTCGAAATTGCTACAAATTTATTTAGAATTCTTATAAAAGTCTTTCGTTTCAATACATGCAATATAAGACTCACTATCGAAATAGCACTTAAGGACGAATATTCTAAAATAGCCATTGCGTTGGTAATAGCACTTCCGTAGTATCTGAAAAAACCTTTAGCCGTATAAAAAACAACCGGACCGGACGCTATTATAAAAAGGATGCAATTTATAACACAATAAATTGTGGACTTTGTGCAGGATCGAATTAACTTTTGGCGTTTATCAATCCGAAAAGTAAGGAGCCCCAAAAATTTCGCATGATAATAAAGAATCCAAAGAATTAGGAAGAAACAGTAGTTAACGCGATTAAACATTTTGCGATACTGGAATCGGTATTTGCTGCTAGAGGATATGAAATTGAACTGAAAATTGCTTTTATTGATTTAAAGTAATTTAGTTGATTGCAGTTGTCATTGACGTTTTATTGTAAAAAAAGTTAATTTTCACACACACAGAATGAAACTCTTTAAAACATTTTCGCAATTTTTTAAGGCCGAAGCATTATTGATTGATTCTGTGTGTCGGTAACTTAACATTAACTGCTAAATATTATTATGATAGCTTTAACTGCTATAACTTTTTACTTACATAGTTTTAAACTGACTTTTTTATTCGATTTAAAATCTGCTAAATTCTATCCCAGAACTAATGCCAGTGCAGCTCTTATAGGCTGCATAGGATGGAACATTTAATTTATATTACTCAATTACAACTCTTGCCAAAGGGGAATGCCCATATTAGGCCTGATATCAACAGACATGAGAAACGTCTTAAACGATGCAGTTTAATAGTCTGAAAACATATTTTATTAACAATTTTGATTTTAATTAAGCGGCGGAAGGCTTGGGGGCGGGTGGTCAAAGTTTCATCTAGTACATTTTGGATAATCTAGTACTGAATCGAATTTCTTTGGTCCTGAGCAAAAGTCTGAGTACACACACTCCTATACTGGGAGGCTTAAAGAGCCATCCACATACTCACATTTTTTTAGTGTTTCCCTCTTTTTTATTCGAACTGAGGTACTAGATTTTTCCCACTTTAGATCGACTCTAACTCGATAGGGTTATGTCCCATCGAAAAACGAGCATCACTGTTCGCTTCAGCTCGTTACTAGCTACAATTCGTAGAAGAAAAATTTTCTCTGTATACATTTAGGGTGGGGGTAGGAGCCCCGGGAAGGGGTTCCAATACAGAATGTTACTTATCAAATTAAAAGCCTAGTCGAATACTATCGACTGGTGTAGTTTTTTCCCGATTCAGAAAACTTTCTCGGGACAATTTTGCAGTCGGAAAACCTATTGTCATCCACTTGGGTCACATACACCCCAGTTACTACATTTAGTATATATTTTTACAGCTTTTTCTTCCGTAGTCATTAGTGCTTCGTTGTGAAAATGTTTACCATATTATGTCATGAAAACTAGAAAATCCCTTTTTTCACCCAAGAAAGTCGCTCAAGCTACATCCGTTGTTAATAAAGTATGTTCAAAGTATCATATTCATAACGCATCATTTAAGATGTCTCTCATGTCTGGAGGTGTCGTGCGTAAAACTGTATAAAAAGTGGACATTCTCCTTAATTTGTTTAAATATAATTCGGAATGCAAATTCCTGATAATATAAATTAGAAAACAGTAGCAATCCCAAATGTGCTCACGAAAGCAGATTAAAACAGGTAAAAAAGCTAGAATTGGTCTAAGACAACTTCGAATGATATCCTAGATCAGCGTTTCCCAAATTTTGGGTCACAACCCGGCACCGGGTCGTAGAAAATTTTTGTCGGGTCGCGAAAAAAATTGTAAAAATACAAAAAAAAAATTCTTACATCAGTTCAGCGTTGCTAACCGAATCTTTCAGAAAAACTGAGCAAAAATCTGAGAAGCTCCGAAAAAAAACTGAGCAATGATATATCAATTTATCCCAGTGTTGCAAAAACGCAACACAAGACACGTGCAAATAAATCTCTCTCCTACGAACCCAATCAACTCCCAGTATTACGTATTTGCAACACATAATTTCTCTACTATTAATAGGTATAATAAGTCATATTAAAGAGGATAGTTTACAGTTTACAGTTTTTATAAAAAATAGTTATGTTATCGACCCTTTTGCAAAAATGATAGAAGTTAAATTTAAAAAAAAAGGTAAGAAAATCCGAAATTTTGAGTTTCGATAACCAGTGGAGAGGGCTATGGGGCTGATTGAGCAGTCGTTCGAAAGACCATGGAGTTCTGCATAAAATGAGCTCCTAACTGTGACGATGCACCCTGTAGTTTTTAAGATACAGGGTGTTTTGTGAAAAATAGCTTTTTTTCTTAATCACCCTGTAACGCCTAAACGGTTGATATCCCCCCTCCCCCTGCCATACAATTTTCTGTTCATCTATCTGAGTACTATCACTTCCCGCTCTACTGACCTATGGGAAACACCCTGTATATAGTAATTTCATCTTACGGCTGACCGTTTGCAATAGAAAGAAAAGGGTTCTTGTGAGTAAGACACACTCAATGGGTTACAAAAAAGATCTATAATATTCTATACATACAAAAGTAATTCATTAGTATACAATAAACTGGTAGCGGGTCTCACCAACGATAAAGAATAATCTCAACTAGAGATTAAACACCACTCAAACACGGGACCTATCCACGTAATACGCTCCGCCTGATGATAATTTTCGTTTCTAGGGACCTACCTACGAGTCATCGAGTAAATGCCCACTTAGTAATAATATTAATCACAATCTAATCTAATAATAATCTTATTTTTTATTTTTTCTCAGATATGTGTTCAACTACGCGCACTGACCACTTGCAAACGACTAGGCAGGTACCAGTAAGGGATCGTGTCAAAGATCCCTTCTTAACCAAATTCCGTTTTATTTTATATTTTTATTACCCTATACGTGCAATTGTGGCCGTCAGTATCCCTCAATAATGAGGGTTTAGTCAGCCTTGAAATTTCCGGTTATTGCTAAATAACTACTCCTAATTTCTAAGAATTTTCAACTGTATGTTCCTAGCTAGGTAAATGGATGCCTTACTCCTGCTTCGTGCAGGGTTAAAACAGATGAACATTTGTCACTAAAAAAAAAGCACTCTGTCCTCACCAGCAAATAAAAACCTCACTTTGACAGCTTTTGAAATTTCCAAATTAATTACTGAGACTGGGTATCCTCGTAGTGCTGGAGAAAAATTAATAGTTCCCGCTTTATCTTAAGGCCTAGATAAATCTAAAATAATCATCTGTAAAGATTTGTTTAAAACTCATAGATGAATGAAAAGGCTTTTGTTGAGAATGTAAAAAAAAAACATGAGTTATACGGAAAAAATGTTTACATAGACGGAAGCACATTATTATGCTTAAGTTGTAGGGGTTTAATGTGGTATTTTCTATAGAGAAGCTCAATCGAATTGTCATCGTGTTTTTAAATATATTTTCTGAATACACAGACGCATACATATCGAAGTATGTAAAATGTACATACATACTCCTTTTAGTTAAAAAAAAAAAGAATCTTAACATCTCATGCTATGTTTACATGATTCAACATTTTACCAAGAACTAAAGCAAACATTTTTCAACAACTCATCACAATCAATAGATGAAATTATTTAAATTCAAATAAGAAACAAAAACAGCTTTTTTGTATTTTTTTTCATTATTGTTATGTTTCTGTTCGTTACATTTGTAAATTTTTTGTCTTTAGTATTTAGTTTCATGAATTGAAATGAAATATTTTTTGTGTTTTTAGTATGCGCACACGTGTCAAAATATCCGTGACAAAATACGTAAAAGCGCAGTGTCCGGGTATTCAAGTATCATACGTAGGCTGTGATTTCGATTTACATAATATATATTTCAAGGTCTAAAATTCGTGTTATTTTAAAATACTTAAGTGTGGCTCTCCAATTTCAGTTTCATTCTCTTAGAAGACGTGCCATCAATCCTTCATCAATAGAAAATAGTTCGCGTGGTTTTTCTACATATTCTAAAAAAGAAAAATCATTTTTCGAAAAATAGTTGTTGAACCTCGCTATTCTTTTATTGGTTTAGCTTTTAAGAATTCAGTAGGAGACATGGATTATGTGTCTATCTAAATGTCAACCAAAGTTGCACAGTATCGCAACAAATCCTTATAGTTCACTTCAAAACGTATGTTAATCATAATACATTTTACATTTTCCTGAAAAAAAAAAAAAATGTTGGCAATGTAGGTTTTTGGGATGAACCTCATCAGTTTTGAAGTTATGAAACTGCCTCTTAAATATTGGCGTAACTAGGACTTTTGTCAAGGGCAGGGTCTGACCCCCTCAACTTTCGAACATAGGTTTTCGAAGTGGGTATTCCTAGCTATTGACCGACATTTTCTATCCATTGCTCTGAGCACTTACAAGATAGCATGTTGAGCCTGGAACCAATGAAATTGTTGAGATTATAAAAAACCATAAACTTTTCAAGAGTCTATAAGTTACAGAACCCGCAAGAAACATAATTTTCGCTAAAGTAATTCCGCACACAATAACTTCATAAAATAATCGTAACTTTATAAGTTAAACTTAGATAGCTGAATTTTTGCCTTTAGAGTGTTTTTTTTTTTTAAAGTAAATTAAAAAATGGTACAAATCGAGTAACTCCTTCTTGGGGTTGCGATACAAAAATTTCGCTTTCCACTATATACTTAGACACTGCCTGAAAACGCGGCAACGTAGAAAAATAAAATTTTGTATACCCCGTTTACATAGAAATGGTACCTAAATATAATTTTAAAATTAGTTTAAATCGGGCAACCCATTGTTGGTGCCGCCATAGAAAAATTTAGGTTTTTTAAGTATACTGTGAAAACGAACAATCTTTGATGTTTTATTGTACTGAAAAGCTCTCCAGAATATTAAATGCTATGAAATTGGTCATAATCATTTTTACCGTGACACGAACCGTTCTAGAAATATATGCGGTAAACCATTTCAACAATCAACCTTTCAAAGGGGGGTTATCATAAAAAATTATATTGATTCTAGGATATCATAGTTTTTTGACTTGTTAATATCTAGTTTTTATATTAGTAATAAATTTTATTGCTGGCAAAATTACATAAGATTTTGGAAATCTTAAAAGTATACAATTCCCGTAGGAAAAATTCAAAATTTTAACAATGTGTGTGTAAAATACAAGCGCGGGAAGAATCATAACAATGAAAAACGTTATACAAATATTTCAAAAAATTGATATATGAGATAATATAATATTATAATAGAAAAACAAAAATTAAACTAGATTTAAGAAAGCAAAAAGAAAAGAAACAAATATAAATAATAATAATAAGGTGTACAAAAATATAGTCGAGAAATCGAAGAGGTGCAGCGCAATACATCGGTCAATACGTATTAAGGTAAGTGGGTCGAAACTAAGAGCTGGCCGAATGTCCCAATGGAGCCAGCCCTCTGAAGGCTGACAGGTAAGCTATTCCACTTACGAATGACCTGTACAAAGTAAGATCGCTTAGCAATTTGAGTAAGGAAGCTAGGTAATAGAAGACGACATGTCGAGAGGAGTTCGGAAATTGAATACAGTCCTGGAGATAAGCTGGCTCTTTCGCATAGATTAGGTTGTACAAAAATTTCAGCCTTCCATTCATGAGGAATGTATTGAGAGAGCATCCAAGAAAGGAGTCGACATAGGATGAAATATGAGAAAATCTGGGCAAGCCAAATATAAATCGAATCGTATCATTGAAAGCTACCGTTAATTTCCGGTGACAGCAAGTATCCAGTTTTGGATATATTAGACTCACGAAGATAAAGTGGGGTAGCACAAGAGCGTTTGCAATCCTCATGTGCATGCATTGTGACAATATATTCGCAGACATCAGGGATAAATACACCTTTCCAACTGTATTAGATATATAATCAAAACAAGTAAACTTGGTATTTAGCACGACTCCCATGTTTTTAACCAACCAACATATGTTATAAGAATACTGGCAGATCATCAATCATCGATTAAGCCAATTGGCCTATCTAGATAAATTTGTACGTCATCACCATAACGGTGGACCGAAGTGTCTTGCAAAATCGTGGGTAGATCATTTATGTATAGACAAAAGAGGAGAGGACAGAAAATAGCGACCTGGGGTATACCGCAGTAGAGGGTTAAGGAAGATGAAACTGATTGAGTCTTAGCCGATTGGCTACGGCAAAGGAGAAAAATTTTGATAAGAGAGGTAGCTGTAGATGAGAAACTGCCGCAATTTAAGAAGAACGATGTCATGATTAACCGAATCAAACCGCTTACTAAAATCCAGAAGGTCTAGTATGGATATCCGATCTCTGTCAAGTGCGTCACTAATGTCCGACACAACTTTGAGCAATACCTAGTCAGAGCAATGCCGTGGTTTGAAACCTGACTGCCAGCAAGATAATATAGATTGTTGAGACAGGAAGTAATTTGAGAATGCATTAATGTCTTAAAAAATTTGCTAATTGGCCTAAAATCACCTGGTGCAGAGCATTTGCGAGACTTAAGAATTGGCAACACAATAGCTTTTTCGAAAGTGATGGAAACTGCGAAGTATTAAACACACGCACAAAAATACGAGAAATGGACGGAAAACCAATTTTTATGAATATTGGGGAGATATCATCAGGACCGACCAGTAGCAGATGACTTAATTCTACTAGTCGCCTATTTCATGGAGGTTTACACATCAGAACAGGAAACCACTATTATTATTAATCTGAACTACTTCATCAGTGCTCAATCGTTGCTGATCGTTTAAATTAGCTGGGGATGGAATAGATGTGAAAGAGTTGTTAAGGTCATTAGAATCAAGTTCACTAGGATCAGAGCCTTTATAGTACACACTTAGCCTGCGCAGGTTACTCCACAAAGTTCTAGCTGGCAAAGCGGGATTTAAAATCGAATTGAAGTACCTACGCTTGGCCGATCGAATGACAGAGGTGACTCTATACCGCACCACTAGCCAGATATCCTGAACTGATTATACAGCAGATCTCTCTCTGCTCTGAGATTGCTAGTTTCATCTTAGAACCAAGGACGTCCATTGGAACGCTGATGACAAATCCGTATTGGAACGTGCTTGTTATATAAATATTTGATATACTCAGTGAAGAGTACGGGCTAACCTGGTTTACTAATAGCACAGAGTCAGTGTGAACAGTTAAAAAAAGGTTCAATTGAAATTGATTTTGAGTGTTGTAGTATGTCGGAATTGAATTCAGTATTTTTAAATCAAGAGTTTGAAGAACGTACCTTAAACAGCGAGAATCATCCCGCAGAACTTCAACATTCCTATAAACTTTAACTCCGGTTCCAGGAGAGCAAAAAGACTAGATCAGCACTTTTAATCCACTGCAAATGCAGGTATACGTGTATGCATTCGGGACGATTTTAATAAGACAAGCTTTTGAGATAGGGCAGTCTTGTCGGTCGGCGTTCCGATGTTAGATGCGAGAGGAAGAACGAACAGTTTTCAACTGTTTCCCATTATTTATTAAAATTCTCGCAATCCGGGGGGTTTAGGCCCACCCTGGCCCCGACTTAGTTACGCCAATGCTCTTAAATATGTCATTGGCCGCCATACTCAAGAGGCATATGTGAGCATGGGTGTTAAAATCGAAGCGTATATCCAGTGCACAACACTCGTTTATCACGTTCCGCACAACATTTTTACAAAGGCTTCCAACGGCAAAGAAATTTGTGGGCTGATAAGGTATTTTTCCTCGGCAAAGCTTTCAATAGAGAGACAGTTTTAATTGTGCACAGTGTTGTTTATTACTCAAGCAAAAAAAAAAAAAGGGGGGGGCGTTATTTTTTAAGTTTCTATAAAGTAAAAGAAGTTTAATAAGTTAATTCCTGTTTCCATATTTTAACACAAAAAATATTCCGATCGACTTCGTTTTAAAAGCAGTTAATTGGTTGTTCTTAATTATTAGTAAAATATATCGTGTTTATTAAACTTTTTGCCAGAAATTGTTTTTGTACAGGGACAGAGGGCTTAGGGGAACAGCAGGATTGCAAGAGGATAGAGGACTGCAAGAGCATAGAGGATCGGAAAAGGAACTGAAAAAACGATACACAAGAAAAATACGTTATCCAATTTTAAGCTGTATTGACATGGGACGGGAGATATGATCATACCGGGCACTTATTAAACGCAACGTCCGCTTTCCCCGTACAAATACTGTCCAATCGCGAGAATGTTAGATAGCCCTAATTAAAAAGAAAAAGAAAAGAGTTGTAACTAACTTCAGTCGTGTTTACGATTACAGAATGCCTGCTGAAAGCCATATAGCCTCCTTAGTGTGGAGTATATTTTAGACAACTGGAATTTAGTATAATCACAACACTTCATATTGGAATTTAAAACAACTCCACGGTTTCGTACAGAATAAGCAAGCTTAACCTGGGGAAAACCATCCAGAGAACCATGAGAATATGCCAAGCGTTGGGACTTCCCAGGATTCAAAGCCAGTCTGTTTTACACACACTACTACACAGTATTCAATGCTCTAATTAGAAAAATATATGGTGGGTTTCGTTTACTCTGGGCGACTAGTAATTTTACTCCAGCGAAAACCCCCTTAAAGCTAGCTAGGATCTTTTTACCTATGTGTACGAAATATTTGCTTGTCTTGTCTATGAGTCTATTTGAAAGCTAAATACTTCATTCAACGCTACTATAAGCTATGTCCTTGGTCTCCGTCGCTTTGACCATGCCTCTCCTTACGCCAACTCCATCCTTGGTTGCAGCCTTATGATCTATTTCAAACATCGCGCTGTTATTTTATTGGCTAGGACTCTTAAGTTTCGGAACCTCATTTACTTGTATAATATACTTCAGATTGCGAGATCAAGTCGAGTTAATACTTTAATAGTAGTGCCTAGACATAATTGTCTAACATCTAGGCGTCAGTTCTTTATCCAGTCCATTATTATTTGTAATTCTGGTTTTTAGTTTTGCATTTCAAATATGTATACGTTTTATATTTTCTCCTTTTGTATATAAGTTATAATTTATTACTTTCTTATTAGTCTAGTTGTTTATAATATTAGTTATTGAATAATGTACCTATTGATCTTGTACTAAAATAAGATTTAATATTTTTTTGTACAATACCACCTATAAATGAATAAAAAAATAAAAAATAATTAATCCGATAGGTAACCAGGTAGAGTTGTATATCATCTGCATAAAGATGCAGTCGAATATCACAAACGGCATCCACCACATCATTAATGAACATACTAAAAAGCAGTGGGCCATGAATAGAACCCTGCGGCATACCCAATCCTAATGCAAATCATCTAGAAAGACTGTTGCCAATCTTCTAATAGTAATAAAAGAGATATTTTCTCATAATCCATAGCCTTGCGAATATCTGTAGTAATGTTTTCAGTACGACAGTTTTATAACTGTGATGACGACGGAAGCCCGATTGGCTGCACGCTAATAACTTGTTGCGTGATAGAATTATATATAATTTAATTTAATTTCTTATTAAGTGTTTTCAGGCAAATCATCTAAATCATCAATAAGAAAATAGTAATTACTATTAAAATACTTACTTACTATGCCTTACAAAAAAAAAAACAAATAGCTATAAAAGAATTCAATAAAACAAAAAACAAAAATTTCATCAGATCCAATCAATTCGCTTGAATTCTTAAGTGCAGTATTACTTTCACTACATTGAACCTCAGGAGGGAATACATAAAATCCAATTTAACTCACTCTTGGAGCCAAGATAGCGGACGCGGCATGCAACTTCTCCGAAAAGATTTTGTAATTCAATGTTGACCTTAGCTATTTTACCGATTTTGCATATTCAGTTCCGGCTTTCTCTCCATCTCTATTTCCGAATGCAGGACATGCGCTCTAAACCCTATTTACCCCTTTCTACAGAAAATTCGGTATTAAAAAAAAAAAACAACAAACAGAAACTACTCAAGTCCATAAGCGCACACCTTTTTTCACCTTTATAATTTCCTTCGTACTTGGTATTGTTACACAATCCATGAATCCATGTGATTACGACGAGATAATAATTCCAGTAAATTTTTAATTGGGAAGAAAATCGTAATTAATTAAAATTTCCATGCATGTATTCTGGACTTTTTACAAACACACCTATATATGTATGTACGTCAATTGTGCCGAATGATATGTGTGTGAAGTAGGTACCAATAGTGTTGTTATTGTAATGCGACATCTATCAACTTATCTCGATCACACAGAGAGAGTTTAATTGAAGCATTCGACTGATTGAGTCAATTGGATGCCAGTACGAGCGAGATTTGCTTCGATTCGGTTCCCATTAGGCAGCCCTGTTTCCAGATGAGATTTTACACGCACATATTTATCATTTAATTTGATTATTGCATGCCTATATGATGTCCAGCAGCGTAGCCTTGTATCATTTTTCTTCATTACGCAGGTCGTTTTGACAAAGTGCAATATCGAATGTCTCCGTCGCCGTAAGATAAAAGGCTCTTTCCCATCTGGAATAGATTTATGAAGTCAGATATTCTCTGTTTCTTAGGTGGTAGGCCATAAGTCATTCCATTTAATTTCAATCATCAAATCAATTTGTCTGACCTTTCTGTTGTCTGATTGTGTAAATATATTAAGGAGCAAAGTAACATGCTCGAAGCGTTTTAGATGCACTTAAAGTTATACTTATGTAAGGCCCCTTAAGTGGATGGATTTAAATGCAGTTCAATCTATAATCGATAAAAGTAATAAAATTAAATTTCATGTACGTAAGAATATTATGAATTGATTGGCTGATGATTATGACGTCTGATGAGAAAATTTTACTTTTATCATTGCGTGGGAGAGACATTGGACTATACTTTGATTATTGAACTTAATTGATTTTCTTAGTATTTTTGATTAAGGAAAGTGTGGAGATCCTGATCTTGGATAGGGCTTCCAGTTGATCTGGGGACGTATAAAAGGGTATAAACTTCTCGAATATTATCTCCGACGGTTTCAACACACCAAATAAACTAACAACATCTAGCTTCTCCCTTTTTAATGTATAATGAGTTTACAGCTGATTTTACAGCTGATTTTTTACGTTTTTTGATAGGGTTGATATAGATGACGGATTTTTATGTATTTTTTCAGGAAAACACCGATCGTTTTTGTTTTGAAGAGAAACTTTTTTTTTTTTTCATTTGCTCGACGTTTCGGGTCCAGGTGCGGCTCTTCTTCAGGAGCTCTACATAAATAAAATTGCACATAAGTCGGTTTTCTAGAGAAATTTGTTTTGACATACCTTTTTGACTGCGCGTATAAATGATTTTTCTTAAAAGTAGTAATAATAAATAACAATTACACAGAATAGAAGAAATACATTAAAATAAAAATAAAATAAAATACATTGTTAATAAATTAAAATAGACTTCAAACAAAAAACAATTTACATGCGACGAGGACAATATAAAAGTGAGCGGTTGTCGAGAAGAAAACGTGTATATAGGTGACTAACACTATGATTTTCATTTGCTCAGTATTCTTTATTTATTAGTTCTGTGTCCTGTCTTAGGTTTACAACTCTGTTTTTATTAACGTATATGTGACATGCTTCCTTTAGTTCTCGTTTTTTCCTATTATTCTCCGCGTCTATTATTTCTCAAGAAAACTGACTTATGTGCAATTTTATTTATTTAGAGCTTCTGAAGAAAAGCCGCACCCGGACCCGAAACGTGGAACAAATGAAATAAAAAAAAATGTGTCTTCAAAACAAAAACGATCGGTGTTTTCCTGACAACATACCTAAAAAATCGGTCATATTTTTAATGTATGTACGACTGACGTTATAAACGCAATTTTTTCTATTGATTCGAATGCTACATGATTGGATGGGATCTGTCTACGTTTCTTAAAACTGTTACTATCTCTCGTTATTGAGGAGCTGACCCATATTTTTAATTTTTATATAACTTCATCATACTTTCCCCAGATGTGGAAGATCGCAAGGGTGGTTCCATGTTTCAATCCCTAAGAATGCTAAGGCGCTCTCTGTTTGTGATTTTCGGTCAATTAGTATCACATCTTTTCTGTCTAAAATTTTGGAAAAGCTCGTAAGCATACAGATTAGACCATTCTTGGAGGAAAACGAATTGCTATGCAAATGGCAATACAGGTTCCGGAATGGCCATAATACTACCACCGCTATTTGAGAGATAACTAATGACATACGGGAGGGACTTTCTTACTGTACTAACTCTTCTGGATATTTCCAAGGCTTTTGATTCCGTCAATCACCCACTTCTTGTGAATAAACGTCGTGAGTTCGGTTTTTCAGAAGCCGCGATAAGGTTTTTCGCAAGTTACTTTACGGATATATTCCAGCAAGTCGAAGTAGATGGCCAGTCTTCTTCGTTTCTTCTGGTCTTGGCGGGGGTTCCTCAAGGTTCATTGTATGGCCCCATTTTGTTCTCCATATTTATTAATGACATCTGTGATATTGAACAAGACTGATTATGATGACAGAATGTTAAAGTTAATTAGTGAAGGTGATTACGTTATAGTCAAGAACCCATTAACAATAATAGTAAGGGAGATTTCACTAGCTCATAATAAATATAAAGAGGTTTTCTGCTGACACGAAACGCTTCTTCTATTCGATTCGCTTCGAATGAATCTGTTTCTTTAAAATTTTTAAAATTTTTTTAATAAATAAAAAAAATTGTTTTTTTCTATTTTTCTCAAACTTTTCATTTCTTTCTTCTTCTTTTCATTTTTTTCATTTGTTTTTCAAATCACACAATTTCGCTATTTGTGACCTGTTGATGAGTCAAACCAAGACTTGAAACTTGTCACCAAAAATTAATGGGTTGTGTGATGAAATAACAAATTGGAACAATTTTTAGCTTTTGCTATATACCGGAGAATCCCAAAAAATGCGTTCTTGAACAAAATTAAGCTTAACCCGGTAAAAAGTCCAAACGTAATCTGGTTATTTAATTAAAAGAGTCAACAGCCAGCTCAATTTTTCAATATATAGTAAATCTACTAGCACGCAGAGATTTATAATTTCGGATTCCAACCACTTCTACTAACATAAAATATCTACTTTTTGCTACATGATCCATCGTATGCTGAATATTCCGATGACTGAATTTGACTACAGAAAACGAGTTGAAATATATTAAGGACACTGCGTTGATAAATGGCTATAACCTTCAAATTATTGACACAATTATACAGAAAATAAACCAAAATAAGTGGATACGTACCATCACTACTTTAAAAAGCGATTGTGAGAGGAATGAGGTTAAGAGAGTTGTGATTACATATCATCCAGAAATTACCGGGAAACTTAAGAACATCTTTAAGAAAACCGAAAAACAGGTTGTTGCAGTGTCTAAGAATAAACTTGGCGCTCATCTTTGCAGAACCAAAGATATATCGGGTTTTCCAATAAGAGGTGTTGTTTTAATTAGCCCGCTATTTCGGTAGATGTTACTTTTGGGGCTGTAATTTTTTGACATTTGACAAGTAGAAACTACGCCATTAATAAAAATGGAACGATACACGATTCAACAATGCATTGAAATTATTAAAATTCACTACAAAAATGGTGAAAATGTGGCAGAGACGGTTCGTGAAACTCGAACATTTTTGGGTCGTCGTGAAGCACCTTGTCGGATCGCAATACAGAAATTGGTAGAAAAATTCGAGCTGTCGGGACAAGTTAGTGATGTGAAGAATAAAACCCGTGCACGTCGCTCAAGAACAGCCGAGAATATTGCTGCTGTAGCCGAAAGTGTTGAAGAAAACCCAGGTTTGTTCATTCCTCGTCGTTCTTTGAAATTAGGCATTCCACAAACGTCATTGCACCGTATTTTGCATAAAGATTTGGGTCTTAAGGCTTATAAAGTTCAGTTAACACAAGAACTCAAGCCGGCCGATCATCAACAACGTCGAGTCTTTGCTGATTGTGTCCTTGAAATGCATGAAAATGATCCGGAATTCCATCGAAAACTCATCTTGAGTGATGAGGCCCATTTCCACCTCGATGGCTTCTTCAACAAGCAAAATTGTCGCATCTCGTGCTCGGAAAACCCAAGAGTTATTGTTGAAAAGCCTCTCTATCCTCAAGGTGTGACTGTTTGGTGCGGTTTATGGTCCCGCGGGGTCATTGGACCTTACTTTTTCGAAAATGAGGCTGGAGCAACAGTTACGGTGAATGGATTGCGCTATCGATAGATGATTAATGATTTTTTATGGCCGGAATTGGATGGTATTGATCTGGACAACGTTTACTTTCAACAAGACGGCGCTACGTGCCATACAAGCAACGAAACCATTGATCTTTTACGGGAAAAGTTTCCGGACCGTGTTATCTCTCGAAGAGGTGATCACAATTGGCCACCGAGATCTTGTGACTTAACACCTTGCGACTTCTTCCTTTGGGGCCATGTGAAAGAGAAGGTCTACGCCAACAGCCCAGCGTCGATTCAAGACCTCAAAGATGGAATTCGTGAGGCTATCGAGGACATAGGGCAGCCACTTTGCGATTTGGTTATGGAAAATTTCATGAAAAGGTTATGGTCCTGTTGGCGTGGTCGTGGTGGTCATTTGGCTGATGTTATTTCCTAACGGCATACCTTCCTATTTATAATGAAATAAAGGTTTGACCATTTATCTAAAAAAATGGCATTTTTCTTTGAATATCAAAATAACACCTCTTATTGGAGAACCCTTTAGTTGATCCCCTGGATAAAAGTGGTACATATATTCCTTGAATTGTTCATGTAATTCTATATATATTGGCCAGTCATCGAGAGCAGTTAAAATGAAATGGCGTGAACACAATAGATACATAGAAAACAATGAATGTAATAGATCAAGTGTCGCACATCATATTTTGAATAATTTGAACCATGAACTTCATTTAGATGACTTCAAATTAATTAAGGCTCAATCAAATAAACAAAAACTAGACGCTTGGGAATCTATTTTTATGCATTTATATGAGGACCGCTTGATGAATTCAGGAGAAGCACCGATAGAGCATGGCCTTTTTTATTTGCTAGATTAAATCTTATTCATATGTATACAGATGATATACAACTTTATGTACAAATGCCATTGGGACTAATTGAGGATGATGTGTACCGGCTGAATGAGGATCTGTTTACTATTTTACACTGGTTTCATGTAAATCAGCTAAAAGTGAATCCGCAGAAGTGTAATGGTATTGTTATTTATAAAGAAAATCTTGACACCTCCTGTTTTCCCCGTATTGAGATTGGCGATTCCATTATTTCTTATGAGTCTCAAGGTAAGAATCTTGCAGTTGTAATTAATAAGGTTTTTGATATTGGTCCTATCATGTTAACATGTTGACTGGAAAGATTTATGGCGGACTGAGAAGGCTCTAGGTGACTGCTCATTTTATTCCTCCATCAATCCGCATGAAACTTATCAGGGCATTGATTGTTCCTATTATAACCTTTAGCGACGACGTGTATGCCGGCCTGGATTCCAATAGTTGTCGCAAGCTAAATGTGGCTTATAATGCCTATGCTCGATACGTTTTTCTTTTTAGGAGATATATGACCATATTTCACCATACTCGGGAATAATTTTGTGAATAAGCTTGGATGCTTATTTTCTATACAGGATCTGTGTATTTATAAATAAACTGCTTTTTTTCGCCATCCTCAATATTTGTATGAAAAGCTGCGCATGGGAACATCAGGGATGTCTAATAACCTTATTTTGCCACGTTTCTTTTATTTGCTCACGAGTCGTTCGTTCTTCGTCGGCGGTGTGAGGATATATAATCAGATTCCTGTCGAGATTAAGCGGGTGGGCGTTGTGGGCAATTTCAAGAAATTTAAAGTTGTTTATTTAATCATTTATCAACGGGGTAAGATTAAGATGAACAAAATTTATGATAGGTTTATGTTTCCTCAAATGTCTGTTAAATCTCTTATCAATTTTTTATTAATTTCTCTTCGGCTGTAGCTTACATTTAATGTTCTTGTTGTTTTTATTTTCCGGCGAAGTTTCTTTCTTCTTTTTCTTCTTATTTAATTATTACTTTTTACGTTTTTATTTCTTTTACTTCTTGTACTTCCTTCTCATAGTTACATATTTATAGTTAAAAAGTTCGCTTTTAATTGTGCTGTTTACACTTTTCTTTTATATAATTTGCATTTTTATATTTTCATTTATTCTCTACGTTTATTGTTAACTTACTTGTAGTTCTAGTCGTACTTTACGTTATAATTAAATTAACTGTTATTCCATAAATTTATACTTTCCTTGTGCTAGTTTAAGGATTTATTTCTTGTTTGCACAATTTGCGTAATAAATCATACATACATTCATACTTTTTACGATTTATATAGTGATATTTTCGTAGGAATCTACAGATGACCTAAAAAAAACGCCATTTTCTAAGACAGAATGAAGGTATGTATAAAGATCTATGAGGCAAAATATCAATAAATGTCTACAATAACCTCACACTATCATAGAATTGGAAGAAATTTACTCCAATGATCTTTACTCCAACTATGTAGTTTAATAGAACTCTATTAAAAAAAAAAAGCAATTGAAATCCTGATACAGAAGGTGTTTGATAAGCCGTAGTTCTACATACAATGAACTCTGTAAGGGACCGTACACTCTGTACTTTTTAAAATACAGGGTATTTTGTGAAAAACTACCGAAATATCTTAATAACCCTGTAACTCCGAAATTATTGAGATGCCACTCTCCCCTTGCCATACAAATTTTTGTTTGACTAGGTGACTGCTATCACCTACTGTCCTATAGACCACCATGGACGTAACACCCTGTATAAATGGTACTATATATATACATTTCTTTGGAAGAATGTTCATGTTTCCTCCGCTGTAACTCGGTACACATAAGACTTACACAAAAAGTGTTTTTACAATAAATGTAGGAAATTTAGTCTTCTTCAAATTTATGTTTTTCCATTTTTATCGTAGGATCCACCGTTGAGGAATAATTTTGAAAAAAAAAAAAATTGGTACCTTTAATTCAAGATGTCGGATCGCGCGGAGCCGCCCCCCCCCCCCCCCCCCCCCCCCTCAAGGGTCTAACCTAGGATATTTCATCGGGGACGGGAACTGAATAACATATGTAAAAATCAAAACTACCCCACGTTTTTTAGGGCAAAAACCCCTACTGACTAAACTACAATTACTTGCCGTAAAATTTCATTTTTGTTAAATCTATATTAAGAGAATATATTAAAAATTAAGTACTTTTATCAAAATTACAAAACCAATATTCTAATTCCCAGTTTATTATTAAAAAAGATACAAATACGTTATAACGAAATTTCCACATAAATGAATGTAAATATTTTTCTATTTAATGCCCTCAAAATGTTAACTTTATCTACTATAAAAACACCGTGTATCAAATTTTAGCTCTCTCCGTTGATGCGCTCTCAGGTAGTGTCCAAATATATAGCGGAAAATGAAAATTGTGTATGGCAACCCTACGAAGGAGTTGTTCCATCTTCAAACTTATATGTACTTTTTTTATAGCCGCTTGTACAAAGTTTCAGCCCTCTAAGTGAACACGTTCTCGAGTTATCGTGCGGACGGACGGACAGACGCACGGATGGACAAGCAAAAATCAAAGTAATTCTTAGTGCTGTCATGCTGTGGGCGGGAGGGGGGCAGTGGATGGAGAGGGGTGTTAGGCACTCCGATATACTCCGGAAGACAAACTGTAGCTATTGCATGGAAGAAACAGACTACCAAGTACCAATCCTGACTTTTGGTGGGAGTATCAATGCGATGATGCCCACCAGGAGTGACTGGGATGGGAAAGAGTTGGTCGTAGCATCCGATCTTTCTATTTTTACGGATAGTTCCAAGACAAGTATGGGTACAGGGGCTGGAGTGTACTCCAGTGATCCACAGTGGCACGAGTCTTATAGATTGCCTGATAAATGCAGTGTTTTTCAGGTAGAACTCGCAGCGATTTATCAGGCGGCAACATTTGTAACTATGTGCAGAGCGCCCTCACGGCACATATGCATTTATACTGATACTCAGGCAGCTATCAAGGCGCTGAATGCTGTCTTGGTAAAATCAAAATTGGTGCAATTATGCAAGACTAGCCTTGAGGTATTGGCTACAAGGCATAAGGCACAG
Source organism: Dioctria rufipes (assembly GCA_963924295.1). Lineage (NCBI taxonomy): Eukaryota > Metazoa > Arthropoda > Insecta > Diptera > Asilidae > Dioctria > Dioctria rufipes. Next base: position 34,528,134 of record OZ002744.1, on the reverse strand, counting down.
GGGCGGCTATCAAAAGGCAAGCCTCCGGTGAACCAACAAGGATACCTGCCATATTGCGAGGCAATTGTGGCCTGCATATGATAGGAAAAGGACAAGGGAGATGCTTAATAGCAGCAGAACAAACACCAGAAATATTGTAGGGATCTTTATGGGTCACTGGGCTATAGGTGACCAAGCTAGAAAACTGGGGATAGCAGCCGATTTCTGCAGGAGCTGTAAAGACTCGGAGGAAATCGAATCCGTCCAACACGTGCTTTGCGAACGCCTCGCTCTGATGAATAAAAGAAGTAGGCTACTGGGTAGCTACTTCTTTTCAAGTCTAGAAGAGCTGAGAAACAAAGAAAACAAAGAATTTAGGTATATCCTGAGTTTTTTTAGAGAAGCAGGACGGATCTAGGTAAAGAGTCTTGGAGATATCTTGAGTTTCCTAAGGAAGCAGGATTGATCTGGAGCAGTTTGAAAAGGTTATTCTATGGGGCCTAGAGGCACAAATAACCCACTAGAAGTCTAAGTGATGCAGGCTAGTTGTCTTGTGGCACCTAACCTAACCTAACTTTTAATATTATGCGTGGGTGTTCAATCCAATTTGCTCTACCATCATTATTTCGAGGTGTTACAAACTTAGTATACCCTATGATTTCATCTAGGGTATAATAAGGGCAAAAGTAATATTGAATAAGAAGTGTTGAAGGTCCTTAATTTAATTTAATTTATCCAACACGTATAAATATTGTTACGAGCGTTGCCTTAGTTCGTTATTTAAAACACAATATTTTGAATATATTCCAAAAGTTCTTTCTTTATTTAAGTTTACTCTTTACTCTCACAATTCACAAATAATTATCAAATCAACTCTTTGTAGTACTTCCAATTATCGCAATCCAAATAGTTTACTTCGTTCACTTTACTGTCTGAAATAAGACTCGCCTCCTGGATGTGAGAAGCGCCGTATTTATACTCTACGAGTTATCCTAGAACTTTTCTGAATATTCCGTTCTCCGAACCCTAATTTTACTAAGATCTCATTAACTTAATGTTGTTTTCATTTCCAACAGATGTCGCTTGTGTCGCTTTGTAGCTTGTAACAATATATAATCTAACTTATAGATAAAATGAGCAACTACATATTGAATAATTACTAAAAAAACATTTTGTAATAAATTAGAAATGACTTCAAAACAACAAATTTCTAATTGGTCTTGTATGAATATTAGAATCTAATGAATTTAAAATTTTTTTGAAAATTCTTCACATATTACTGAATCGCTTGCTCCATGACAATCGATGAAAAAAATATCGCGATACCTGAAAATTTTACCAGGAACATTTAACGAAGTAGATTTAAAAACTTCAGGAGAATCCATTAATCCAGTCAAAACTTTATGAATAAAAATACATAAAAAGATAAATTCACACCTCTTATGAAGCCACAAAATGTAAAAACTTTTTCTATACAGATTTAACCCTATTAATATGTACAGTGTACACTCTAATTAGGACTCCACACTTGACTACTGTATTCCGGTATAAGTTTCACAATTAAATCATATAAGGAACGTAACGCGTACTAGTCATTAAATTCTTTAGTTCAACGCCTAACAAACTCAAGCATTGAAAAGGCTCTTCCAATAATATAATCAAAATGGCGAGGAAAAGTAAGTTTTGAGTCAAAGATAATGCTGAGAGCCTTCACCTCATTTACTACATAACATATTACAAGTACATTTGCCATATGATACTGATACATAAAAGGACTTACATCTAAGGGATTATGGGCAGAGTGGCTGATGCTATCAAAAGAAACTGAATACACGTTAAATGAAAGCTTTCGTTGTGTACTTCATTTCTTATTATGGCAGGAAAGACCAAAAGTACCGAAGAACTGAATTAAATTTGCACTTACAAAATATTTTTTTATTCACGGCTTTTAATGTAACTATTCGTAAATTAGGGAGCAAGAAGAAAAATATTTACGGATTGCATAACTTCCGTATTTTTTTTTTTTTTTAGATCCGCTCAGTATGTGTTAGTATGAGCTTGATATGAAGGAGCCCAAGTAATTGAGGAGTACTCTAGAATAAGTCTTTCTATGGAAATAAAATTTGAAAGTGCAATCAATGAAATGTTGAATAGATTTGCATAGGTGTAGTACTACATTAATTATAACAACTTCATATACTTATGAATTTCTAAAAAAAAAAGATAAAAAGATAAAAATATTGTTATTTAGCTGCTGCATCTATTTCATAGTTTTATGTAACAGTTGTCTTTAACAAACTAGATGCATAATTTTTTGTGCAATGTAATCTTGTAACTGAGCAGGAAAAAATACATTTGACTATATTTGTCTATCTCTTTTAATTTACATAAAGTTAGACGCAACAGTGAAAATATATATAGTTTCGCTTTAAAAAAAGAAGTTCTGCAGCGGAAATTTCTATATAACACTAGAAGAGCCCGTCGACGTTGCCCAGCGATAATATAGATACCTAGATCGAGCGAAGTAATTACTGGGACACATAGAAAATGTTGCAATGATCCTTATGGTTTTGACAAACATTGTTTACATATATATTTTTATCAAACGTGCGAAAAAGAGAAAAGTTTGAGTTTATTTAATTAATTTCTTTTTATTAATTATTTATATATTATTAAAAAGAAGTCATTTTTATATGCGAAATATTTATAAGGACACTTCATGTTTTAGCATTTAAAACAAATTAAAAAAATATAATTAATAATTGGTTATTCATATTCACTGACTGAACCGTGATATTTTTATGAAACATATTATTTTATAAATTAAAAATTAAAGATCTTTTTTATACATGTTTCAAGTTTTTTATTTATTTTTCTTTTTCTTTTCCGATACGCGTAGTTCGGCTTGTGAGGCCATTTTCAAGGAGTTTCTAAGTAAAACTAAAGTACAATAGCAAATATTGCAGTCCAATACCATGAGACTAGTAAAATACTAGTGAGAGCATTTACATGTGGAGATTTTTAACAATAAAATAATTCAATGGTGAATGTAGAAAGTCTATGTGTTCATTTAAGAGACTGTAATGCTCTTGTGAGGCTTTTTTTATATAACATAATTCCAGAATATTAAGTCTTTTACTCTTTTCTTGCACATGTAAAACTTTTAAACTATTCATATCGCAGTTATGTCCGGTGTCACTCATATGTTTTGCTACAATTGAGTACAATTTATTGTATTTAAATGAATTTAGATGTTCTTTAAATCTAATTTTAAAATTACGTCCAGTTTGTCCCATGTAAATGCTATCACAGCCATTACAACTTATTTTGTATACTCCTGAGTTCTGTAGTTTATCTGGTTTATAATTACTTTTACGTACATGTGTCCTTAATATATTATTATAATAAAAGCCTATATTAACATCTAAGTGCTTTTGAACAACCTTTTTAACTTTTTCACATATTTTACCAACATATTTTAACTTTATCCATCTCTTACAATTATCTTCTTTTTGTTTAGGGTATATAGAATTTAGGGCTAGTAGTTTACATTTTTTCCCTATCAATTTATCTATTAACTTCTCTTTATAACCATTATTTTTGGCTATTAGTTTAATTGTGTCACATTCACTTTTTGTGGCCTGTTCAGAGAGTGGAATTGTAAACAGTCTATTTATCATAGCATGGAATGCTGATAATTTTACATTATTTGAATGGGTAGAATTATTTGGAATAACTATGTCTCCACATGTAAATGCTCTCACTGGTCTTTTACTAGTCTCATGGTATTGGACTGCAATATTTGATATTGTACTTTAGTTTTACTTAGAAACTCCTTGAAAATGGCCTCAAAAGCCAAAATACGCGTATCGGAAAAGAAAAAGAAAAATAAATAAAAAACTTGAAATTTATAATTGGTTATTCCTTCTTTATTCAATATTAACTGCTGTAATCGATTTGGCATCGAACTAAATAGTTTTTGAATAATTTTTTGATCGATCCTCGCCCATTCATCTTCAATTTGTTTTTTTTTAATTCTTTAACAGTATTAAATTGCCTTTCTTCTTTGTATACCGCTCTGCTTAAAATCGCCCAAAACATTCACAATCGGTTTGGAGATCCGGGCTATATGCTGGCCATTGCAAGATAGGCATTATCTTCTCTTTTAAATACTTTTTTGTTTTCTTGACTGCATGTATAGCGGCATTATCATCTTGAAATATTGAATGTTTCCCAAAAACGTTACAATTTTCACTAAACATACATATAACACCCCAAGTAACATTTCCCCTCTTTTTCAGGTCGAATGTACGTCTATTCGACGTAAATTAGGGCAGCGACTAATTGTGGTTAAGTTAAGATTACCTAATATTTACGTCCGATTTACGTAAGTGGAGAATGAGAGGACGTCGTATCGACGTAAATATTAGGAAAATTAGGGAATATTTCCTTATAGGGCACAGGACTCATTTCCTTGATTTGGTAAATTTAAGGTAAATTTCACGTCGAATTTACGTAAATTTTCCTTAATCTCGACCTATTTTCTACCTAGTTTAACTCATGTTAAGGTGTGTGTTAATATAGAAGGAATTACAGTTTATAAGAATTGTATGTGCATATTTTCCCTAGTAGGTAATGTAAATATTATGAACAAGGGACATAACTCCAAATTGAAAGATTATTAGAAATATTGCTTTAACAAAGTTTATGGAAATTATGGCTTTATTCAAAATTAATTCTCGCAGCTTTTAAGCGTTCAATTTTTAAAACGAGAAAAATTTTATTGATAAATATGGAAATAATTTATCGAAAAATAACAACGCGCTTTCAAAATATTGTCGATTTAAAAAATAATAATTTAAATTTTTTTATTCTTTGGTTTCCGATTTAGCGCAATGAAATTAATTTAAATATTCTTTAATCGTTCTGAAATTAAGAGAAATTCATTTATTTGGTTTTTCTTTGTAGTAACTATAGAAAAAATTAACTTAAGGTATTATGCAATTTTTCTATCCATTCCTTTAATATATGGCAGCCATGTTTTGTTAAATAAATATGGCGCCTATTACATTTCTCGACCTAGAAGTTAGTTTGACTTACAATTTTTCCTTATACGACGAATTTCCTGGATGGCAAGACGAAATAACCAAATTTTTCGACTTTGAGGGCAAAAATCCTTATTTAGGTAATTTTGTGTTCAAAGGTTATGAAATTTTTTTATTATAAATAAATTTCAACTTAAAATAAGGCATTTCGCCCTAAATTATGGAATTTCACCTTAAATAGGTAAAAGAGATTTGACAAATGAAAGAATTGAATTGATTTATTTACATCTTAAAAATAGTAAACCGCATGTGATTAGCATCATCATTTGGATACAAGATTTGTTGACAAGCGGGTGAATGCAAACGCAGTTGAATATGCCTATATTCCGCATGGTTGGGAAGCAAATAATTAAGTGTACCTATTGCCCAAATCAAGCGTAGCATCTTTAAGAAAGATGCAAATGGTATTCCAGAGCCTGACTCATTCCGATATAAATGTGTCGTAAATAGCAGCAACATTTGTAATCTTGATGAAATGATTCAATGGGAGGAGCAGTTCAATAATTCCAGTGATAATGAAGTCAAACAAAAGTAAATGAACTTTAATTTTTGGTTGTATTATTTCGTAATTTCAACTATTAAGGATTTCGCCTAACGTGGCCTATTAGTCCAATTTACCTTGAGGTTAACTTTTTTGGGAATTCGCACTTTGAGGGCGAACACAATCGAATAGGGAATTATTTAGGGAATATTTACATTATCTTGCCTTGAACTCGGGAATAGATCTAACTACAAAGTCCATACATTTCCTTAAAATTGACCTCAAAGTTAAGTAAAATTTAGGTAAAAAGTAAGGAAATTTGCCTTAGATTTAGGAAATTTTCCTTATTTCTCCTAATTCCTACGAGGTAAATTAAAAAGGAATTATTACGTAATTTTTCCCAAATAATTAACTACAAAGTCAAGATTACTTTGAGGACCTAATTGAAGGAATTAATTTAGTAAAATTTCCTTCCTAATTAACCTTAAAGGAGAGTGGCCTTTGAGGTTAAATTCTTAAGTCTAATTTACGTAATTTTAATCAAAATAGGTCGATCGGCCCTCATAAATAGGAAATTCAACCTCCAATGTTACTTGGGGCCATCCAATAATTCTACGTACTTCTCAGCATTCATTTTTGTAGATATAAATCAAATACCAGTCTTGGATTGATAGCTGATTCCAGCTCAAATCTTCACAGTCCCTCCCCGAAAGTTTCGGTTTTATCGTGTTTGTTGATTTTTCCTTTTATCGTGCCAGTAATGCTACAATCCATCAGGACCATCAAAGTTGAACTTCTTTTCATCACTAAAAATGACGTTTGCCAATTCTTCGTCCCAAAATTAGTATTTTTCGGCCAAGTCCAACCTAGCCCTCTTATGCCTTTCTATAACTTTTGGTTTGGGAATCCCATTCCAAGTTGTCATTACTCTTCAAAATTTGCTGAACTCGTCGAACACTAATTGGCAACTCCATTTCATGGCAGATTTTTGATGCGCTCTTTCCACTTTTGGATACTTCATTAAAAATGTATCGTTTAGTTTTTTAGGTGATATTCGCGATTTTGGCCATAGTTTCTTGTTTTTAGCAACTTTATCTTTTGGTTTTAAGAAATTGTGAACTGCAGTTTTCGACCTTCCAATTTTTCCAGATAATTTATATTTATATTATAATTTGTTATGTAAACAAGCCGAAAGGTATGAGAAAATTGACCGGAAATGTATCTCTGTTATGTGTAAAATACAAAAAAGAAACTAAAAAGAAATTAAATATTTGAAAATAACGACAAGTTTCCTTATTCAAATTGAAAATTCAAGAAGAAGATATCATACTATAAAAAATAGAACGCTAAAATTTATTACTAACTACTTAAAGTAAGAAATTCAATAGTGTGCCGGCCTGTATAGAGCTTCTGATTTGAGAGGGTTACTGGTTTCATGATTTAATGACATGGCTGAAAAACAGGCGTTTTCTTACTAAAAATTGAGACCTAGGTAAAATGAGTTAAGAAATTCAAAGATATATCTAGGTTTATGATATTTTATAATTCTTACCAAAAGAACTACCATACGAAAGTTCAAATAGGTTAGCAAATCAGACCCCAAGATTGAGCATCTATATGGTGATGCAAGATCGTATCTGTGAAGGCCATGACCATAGAGTTGTAAGCAATGCTAAGTTTCTTTGTATTATTATAGTCTAGTTTGCCAAAAAATTCGCAGCCATAGGTTATTACAGGTACTAGTAGAGCACGAACAAGAACTAATTTGGTGAGCATTAGCGTGAAATAGCTTGATGTCCAGAATGTACGAAGTCCACCATAAACTTTTCTGATAACAGAATAAATGTGGTCATCCCAGGTGAATGTGCTATTAAATATAACCCTAAGACTATTAACTCATTCGACAAAACGTATAATTGTATTATTAATAGTCACAGGTGAATATCCATCTGCTTTTAGATTTAATTGGATTGAGTTTCAATCTATTCGACAAGAACCATAAATGAATTGATTCGAGATCTTCATTAATACGAGACCAATACGATTGGAGATGTACAATTGTAGATCATCTGCATAGAGATGTAAATCAAAAAACTTAACTTGATAAAATATGTCATTGATAAACATGGAGAACAATAATGGACCAAGGATTGAGCCTTGAGGCACACCACAGAATATCGACAAAAAAGAGGAATAGGTTCCGTTCATAAAAACTGCCTGTGATTTGTAACTCAAGTAATTGAAAATCAAATCAGCTGCCTGAGAATGAAAATTTAAAATATCTACTTAGCTTACGACAGAGTAGTCTAAGAAGACTAATACAGTTAATTCATCCTTGTCAATAGCCCGCGAAATATCGTTGCTTACCTTAAGTAAAGCAGTTGTGCAACTATGTCCAGAACGAAACCCTGACTGATTGTCATGTAAGAGTTCATTCAAAATAAAAAAAAAAAATAGAAATTTGCAGGTACATTATTTTCTCCCATTTTTTATATATATATGGTAGCAAACTAATTGGGCGATACTCCATACATTGTGACTTAGTATCCTTAGGAACAGGAACTATCTTTGAAGATTACCAAGCTCTAGGGAAAATGGAACTTGTGAAGAATGAGTTGCAAATGTGTTTGAGGGCAAGAAGGATCGCAGTTGAGCACATTTTTACAAATTTTAGACTTGTGCCATCTACACCACCAGCAGTAGATTTAATGCTGTCCATTACCGTAGCTACTTCATGAATATTAGTCCTTAGGAAGGTAAACTGGGTTTGATCTAGAGAAACACTTACTGATTCATCATTATCCAAATTACCAGCAGAACTGCTCACAAATGACTTGAAAGAAATTCATGACTGAGTTCGTCAGGATCAATTGAGCATGAGATAAGTTTAGACGCGACAAGTCCACTTCCTTTGATATTGTTCCATAGGATTTTGTTAGGGAGTTTAACATTTAGAATGGAAGAGTAATAGCGCATTTTAGCTTTGCGGGTAGCAGCCACCTGCTCTGTTCCGTAGTATATTCAATATTTCTCATGAAAAGCCGATAATCTATAGCACTTCCATTTATCATATGCAATTAAATTTCGAATATGAGAAGAAAACCAAGGGTAACGCAAATTTATGTTTTTTATGCATAAAATTTAAAGTAGAGTTGAGAAAATTTACTTGGTCTTCCTTTTATATTCTCATTAAACTTAACTTGGCCGGGAATTGGATATGATATTTTTTGACCGGAATTAGAAGTTTGGTGGCCGGGAACTAAAATTTTTGTAGGTTTTTTTCGAAAAACTCAAACATTTTATGATAATAATATTAATAGAATATTTTGATTACACAATCCTTTTCTCATATTAATAATTTGTTTGTTTTTCTACGAATGTTGCACAATTTACTCTTGAATCTTATTATTTATTTAAGTCGACAGTGGAAGAGTGCGGACGTGTTCTAATTTGTTCTTCTATACAAAACATTTAAAAGTTGTTTGTTTTGTTTTTTTTTTGCTTCTTTTTATAATTAATTTTGAGTGCCAAACATTGTGGAAAATGTGATGAAGAATTATTTGACAAAATAGTTAAATGTGTTTTTTGTTCTAGTTTTTTTCACAAGTGTTGTGCCAAAGTAGTTGAAGCATTTTTTAAGCTGATTGAGTTAAGTGCTAACATTTGCTGGAAGTGCCCCGGTTGTGCCAATATTGTCTCTCGATACACTGATCGACAAATTATCAATTATATGTCATGTGAAATTAATAATAATAATGAGTCATCCAACAATCTTGGTGTGACCGTTAAGTCATCTGCAAAATTGAATGCTGCCCCATGAGTTAAATCTGTGTCATCGGATGATGTGAGTAAATCCGCTAACCCCAACCGTAATCCTAATACTGATCAAACTGCAGCAGTACACACATGTTGCATTATCATCATCTTCTGCTAATTCAAATGTTTGCTCAGCTGAAATATATTCTGGCGGTAACAACTGGTACACAGTTCAAAATAAAAAAAACGTAGGAATAAGAAAATTATTGGATCTGCAGCCCCCCTGTGTCTGATCATCTTGTTATCAACAACATGAAATATTTGCATATTTCGCGTCTGCATCCTAGTACTACGGAAGATAGTATTATATGAATTATGTTGCTGCAAAGACGGATAGGGGAGGTTACCGTCGAGAGGCATGAAAAATGCATGAACTTTGAACATTTTTTTTTACATAAAATGAATACTTTTGGAAATGCGTTTTTATGTATTTTATTCTTCTATCAATGGAGAGTAAATTCCAATTTTATTTATAAAAAAAAAATCAAAAGGGCGGCTCCAGCTCTCATCAAACAAAGCCGTGCACGGCGTGTTTTGGTTTGCACGGGGCGCTCCACAGCTCTGCATGTTCATCTGAAACAAATAGCGTTGACAATTATTAAATTAGATAAAATTTAGGGGGCCTTACCGGTTTTCGTTTTTGCACAGTTTTGTTTTTTGCTTCAACGGACAAAAAATATTTCTAAATTAATTTTTGACAAAAATCGTTTCCGTATGGCCCCGCAAATTGAATTTCCTTTCCATTACGCAGAGATTCATGTGAATTGGTTAATCCGTTGAAGCTTTAGAGCGCCCCCCCGCGGGCTAAAAAATGTTATTCCCAGAAAAACGCATTTAAAGTTTAAGTGTGAGTGATTAAAAAAAAGAAAACAATTCGTTTTTTTTTCCATAAATTACATCCAAATATAGTGCAGAATATGTGGGGGTAAAGCGATTTTCCGATATTCGGAGTCGTTCGGAAATTACAGCGTTTAACAGTGGAGATCGCGTTCCAGCATCGGACCACTTCTCTTGCGCTTCGGGTTCTTACATGAGCATGAGCCCTTTTAATACGAACTCAGGTATAAATGCACAATAGAGAGGTTTCTGTTTTGTCATGACATCTCTGGAGTAGACGTGTTTTTGTAAGCTCTGCTTTTATTGCTATTTTCCGCGAATTCTATCCGAAATATTCAATTAATTGTCCAGCAATATAGTTTCATATCTGTATACGATGTAAATAATTAAAATAATTAATAAATTTGTTAACATCTGAAGTGTGTTATCAGTTTGTTTGTTTTTTGTAATTATTCACCATGGGAAAGAATGAGATTGCGAATTCTAAAAGAGTCTCCAAAGTACCAGCTCAAAACTCTCCCGCTACAACGAGAGGTGCAGTGAAGAACTAGCGGAGTGTGAGGTTGACGGTAGCGGCTGCCCTCAGTCTAGCAGATCGAGTTCAATTAGTTCTGTTGATCGCTTTGAACTTCTTGAAAAAACTCTAGTAAACAAGCTGATCGATGTCATATCGGAGAGGTTTGAAGCATTTGAAGATCGAATTACCCAAAAAATTGATAGCATAGTTTCATCTACTCAGAAGGAAATTGCAAAAGTTAACAACGATCTTGAACACCTTAAAGCTGAAATTAATACGATTCGCATCGAGCTTGATTGTGTACACCGTGAGAATAGACTTTCTGATGCATTGATCACTGGTATACCTCATTGCCCCGATGAAAGTCCCCATCAGCTACTCTCAGATATTTGTACCAAAATTAATCACGTTTTATCTCCGTACGCAACTGCATTTCGAATACAGTCACGTCATCAAGGGAAAAGTAATGTAAAGAACCAGGGTCACAAGTTCATGCTATACTTGTTTGCGAAACTTGGCTGAATGAAAATATTTCTTCACAAAGCTTGTATTTACCTAATTACAGCATTTTTCGGAATGATCGTGTCGGCCGTAATGGAGGAGGAGTTGCTGTCTACGTGCATAATTCTTTAAAAGCATCTTTGATTAACTCTTCTTCTCCCGGTGATAAAATTGAATTCCTTTGCGTCGAGATAGTTACGGGTTTTGAGAAATGTGTGCTTATTAGTACTTACTGTCCTCCTAATTGCTTCAACATTGATGCAGCTACAGAGTTTAAAGAATCTATATCACCATGCATTTTACGTAGTCGCAATGTCGTTCTCGGTGGTGATATGAATGTGAACTGTCTCTGCCAAAACGCACTATCAGATAACTTACAACATCTATTCCAGACTTTAAACCTTGAAAAAATCAATAATCAACCAACCTACTTTAATACATCAAACCCATCGCAGCTTGATTATATGCTCACAGTGGACTTCGACAAAGTTCAATTTCATAGTCAAATTAGTCCTCCTAGTGAATTCGACCATGACTTTCTTATTTTAAATTATAAGCTTAGATCGATACCTTTGTCAAATGAACCAGTCAGTACTTATCGTGATTTTAAGCATGTTGATTATGTTGGCCTTCGTGCGGAGTGCCGGGGATTAACTTGGGATCCTATTTATTCATCCAACTCTATCGATCTGAAAGTCGACTCTTTCCTACAAATACTTACTAGGCTTTACAACAATTATGTTCCTATTCGAAGCTTTCGTTTTAAGTCCTCCAAATGTCCATGGTTAACCAGTGAGATTCGCCATATTATGACTGAAAAAGATTTTCTTTTTAGCCGATACAGACAGACGCGTTGTCCTGTGATGTTCTCCAGGTACAAAAAGGCCCGCAACAGAGTTAGAACTTTAACTCGATTCGCAAGGCGAGCCTATTACAAAGATAAATTAAATACCAATCTTCCTCCTAAGACCTTATGGAGGAATATTCGCAACCTGGGTGTATTTGGTCAGGAATTATCTGAGATAAATATTGATCCAGATGAGCTCAATAAATTTTTTGCATCAACCGCAGCTTCTTCATCTCAAGCACCTAGCGTCAGTCCCATGATAGAAGACTTCTCTGTTGATGGTTTTGCCTTTTGCAGCGTTGATAAAGTTGAAGTGTTATCAGTATTACATTCAATTAAGTCAAATGCTGTTGGATCGGATGAGTTGCCACCTAGATTCCTTAAATTAATTGCTCCTGAAATATTACGAGTTCTTACGCATATATTTAATCACTGTCTTACAACTTCACAGTTTCCTGCCCGTTGGAAGCGGGCTCTTGTTGTTCCTATTCCAAAGAAGTCTTCCACCTTACATATGGGAGACTTTCGTCCAATTAGTCTGCTTTGCTTTCTAGGTAAAATCCTTGAAAAGCTGATTTATTTGCAAATTATGAATTATATAAACAGTAATTCTATGTTATCAACTTTTCAATCAGGGTTCCGTCCTTCCCATAGTTGTGAGACTGCATTATTGAAGGTAACTTCTGATATACACGAGTCCCTTGATGAGGACTGTCTTACATTACTCGTCCTGCTCGACTTTAGCAAAGCTTTTGACTCCATAAATCATTCCAAAATTATCAAGACAGTTCTTATTTTCTTCGTCTACTATTAAGCTGATAAATAACTTTTTGCAACGACGTAGTCAAATTGTTCGAATCAAGAATAACTATTCCAGGTCTGAGTTCCTTAGCTGCGGCGTACCCCAGGGATCCATACTGGGGCCTCTACTGTTCTGTTTATATATTAATGATCTTCCCGACGCAGTGCTGGATGCCTCTGTACATCTTCATGCGGATGACGTGCAAATTTATCTCAGCAGACCAATAGGATTAATGGAGGACTGTGTATGTCGACTTAATGCCGATCTCCAACGTATTCATGAGTGGTCATTACATAATAGTTTAGCACTTAATCCAGCTAAATCAAACTGCCTAGCAATTTACGGAAATGGCATTGACTCAAGTATGCTTCCTCCCATCAGGGTAACACTTCCTTATAGGGATTCTGTCGTGAATTTGGGTGTTGAACTTAATTCGAAGTTCTCGTGTTGCAATCACATTAAAAGGACATTAGGGAAGATATATGGCTGTTTGAGGCAACTTTGGCTCAACTCTAGTATCCTCTCGCTTAGTCTACGTCAGCGGTTAGTTAAAACATTAGTTATTCCACAATTCACATTTGCCAGCATAATCTTTCCAGTTCTGGACTCAGTTTACCGGAGAAAAATACTCGTAGCATTCAATGATGTGGTTAGATATATTTACAAATTGCCTAGAAGTAGCCATATCTCATTATATGCAAGCTCTCTTTTGGGTTGCAATTTAGAGACTCATTTCACTTTCCGCAGCCTGAAATTTCTGCACAAGCTTATTTATCTTAAACAACCAGTATACTTATTTGAGAAGCTACAGTTCTTGCAATCGACCAGACATATAAACCTTTTGATTCCTCGATGCAGGAGTCAATATGGTGAGCGCTCTTTCTTCGTTCAGTGTGCTCGGAGGTGGAATCAGCTTCCAAGCAATATTCATCGCACGGCTTCCAGCCGAAACTTCTGTAGGCTCATTAAACATGCAAACCTTTCTACTTAGTAATGGTGACGCACATTGGGGGTCTTTGTGTTTTTTTTTCTCTTGTACGCTATTTTTAGTTTTAGTTTTAGTCTATAGTCTCTACTATTATTTTGTTTACTTTATTTTTATTACTTCCATTATCAAATCTTTTGTTTTTTCTCTATTTTACATTGCTTAGTTCGTAGTTGTATTGAGTAACGATAAATTTAATTTAACCACTGCACTTTGTACATTCTAAGATAGCATATGTATCTTTGTACCTAACCAAATAAAGAATTATTATTATTATTATATCTCTAAACTCATTTCCGATTTTTAATATAAAACGTTAGTTCCAGCCAGAGTGTTCGAATTTTATTAGTGATAATCGTAATTGAGTTTTAAACGCATTTTTCTCAAAACTGCGTTTTTCTAACTGGTCTCCACGATATCTCAAAAACGGTTTGACCGATTGCTTTGAAATTTTAATGGTATGTAGATGCGGCACAGGTATAGTCATAGAGTAAACTGAAATAACGCAAAAACTTCAGTTTTTTTTTTTTTTTTTTTTATAACAAAATAATCGAAAAAAATCACGAAATTTGAAAATTAATTTTCAAAAAAATTTCATTTATTAAATTTTCAATATTTTCGAATGATTCTAGTTCATTCGATAGCTACAGCTTTATAGATTGAAATGCCGTGGTTTTTCGATTTCAAATAAGCCAATCAGCCGGAATCATGGAGAACGTTGACAAACTTTTTTTCGACATGCGTGCCTTTGTAGTAGATAGTGTAACACACATTGTGATAAAGATTTGGATCTGAAATTATTCTGACTTACTGTTGAAATGTCAGTAAATATATCGTATAAAGTTCAAACTTCTATCTTTTTATTTTTCGTAAAAAAAAAAATACCAAAGAAAGCTAAAAAAACCGGCCGTCACACGTCATTACACCGTATTTTGCATAAAGATTTGGGTCTTAAGGCTTATAAAGTTCAGTTAACCTAAGAACTCAAGCCGGCCGATCATCAACAACGTCGAGTCTTTGCTGATTGGGTCCTTAAAATGCATGAAAATGATCCGGAATTCCATCGAAAACTCATCTTGAGTGATGAGGCCCATTTCCAACCTCGATGGCTTCGTCAACAAGCAAAATTGTCGCATCTGGGGCTCAGAAAACCCAAGAGTTATTGTTGAAAAGCCTCTCTATCCTCAACGTGTGACTGTTTGGTGCAGTTTATGGTTCCGCGGGATCATTGGACCTTACTTTTTCGAAAATGAGGCTGGAGCAACAGTTACGGTGAATGGATTACGATATCGACAGATGATTAATGATTTTTTATGGCCGGAATTGGATGGTATTGATCTGGACAACGTTTACTTTCAACAAGACGGTGCTACGTGCCGTACAAGCAACGAAACCGTTGATCTTTTACGGGAAAAGTTTCCGGACCGTGTTATCTCTCGAAGAGGTGATCACAATTGGCCACCGAGATCTTGTGACTTAACACCTTGCGACTTCCTCCTTTGGGGCCACGTGAAAGAGAAGGTCTACGCCAACAGCCCAGCGTCGATTCAAAACCTCAAAGATGGAATTCGTGAGGCTATCGAGGACATAGGGCAGCCACTTTGCGATTTGGTTATGGAAAATTTCATGAAAAGGATATGGTCCTGTAGGCGTGGTCGTGGTGGTCATTTGGCTGATGTTATTTTCCATTATTAACGGCATACCTTCCTCTTTATAATGAAATAAAGATCGATCCGATCATTTGTCTAAAAAAATGGCATTTTTCTTTGAATATCAAAATAACACCTCTTATTGGAAAAGCCTGTATATATATTGATTTGCAGCAAGCCTACAGCAAATTTCTTGAAGTGGTTCATGACGGTCTATCTAAATTCGTTCCTATCAAACGTAAGCGTATAAATAAGCACCCGAAGTGGTTCAATAAATGTCTTTCTAAATTGAAGAATGCTAAACTCAAGGCACATAAGCTATACAAATCTACTAATGATCCAAATAACTTAGAAAATTTTAAGCGATTGAGGAAAGAATATGAATTCTTATATAGATTCTTGTACAGACAATACGTGTGGTCAGTCGAATCTAGCATAAAATACAACAGCAATGCTTTTTGGACTTATAAAGGGTTTTCCAATAAGAGGTGTTATTTTGATATTCAAATACAAATGCCATTTTTTGAGATAAATGATCGCATCTTTATTTCATTATAAAGAGGAAGGTATGCCGTTAATAATGGAAAATAACATCAGCCAAATGACCACCACGACCACGCCTACAAGACCATATCCTTTTCATGAAATTTTCCATAACCAAATCGCAAAGTGGCTGCCCTATGTCCTCGATAGCCTCACGAATTCCATGCTACATGTTAGTTGAGAACATTTCACATGCAATGCATGAAAGTGCACGTTTTATTTATTACCTTTTGGCTTGTGCAAAGAAATACTTTAATGCTAATGGGCACAACATAAAGAATTCGTACTCACAATTACCCCAATTAGGAAACTAGAGTAAGATTTATGTTAAAACTATTTTAGTGAAATAAAAATAATAATGTTGGAAAATAGTACGCATCTAAGATTAGAACCCTATGGTAATCCATATAAAATAGAAAGAAACTTTGATTGCCATGTGCTACCCACACGACACGCAGTATCCGTGATAATTGGAAATACTGTTAAGGCATATAAATTGTCCATAAAATGTCCAGTCCGATCCAAATTAAATACTTAGAATATCCCTGAGAGTGACGAATGTCTGGGGTTCGAACGTCTTTAGGACATCACCCTTTCCACAAGATTTCCAGTCACAGTTATCGCATTCAATAATCAGAAAGCGTACCTAGGACGTCTTACGTATCTCCAAGTTTGTTTTCAGAATATGCGGGGGAATATCTTAGGATATTATAGAAAATTTTCTGGGAATGTGGTAATTTTTTTGATGAGTAGGAATTTAAAAAAATTATAATAATGGCTGAAAAGTACATGACAGATATGTGTGAACTTGCGCAAAACATAAACACCAAAATAAAAATCACGTTCTGAAATGTAACCAACAAACTTTGCTAAAACAAAAAGAAATTTCAGAAACGAATCGAATTCTAATACAGCTACGTGCATATGTATATCTGGCTTAAGCAACGCAGTTCTCATATGGGCTTTCCGTACACATTTTGTTGTTCTGTTTTTGGTTTCCCAAAAGCACAGAACCACACCAAGCGATAAATTACCTCTTTCACGCGTACCAGGAAAATCAAAGAACATACTGAAATAAGTTCTGGAAGGAAGATAAACGACTTTCCTATGTTTATCCCAAAATTGTCCTGCTGAGAATGTTCACATATATGTAGAGTGGGATATCCCAAGGAATAAATTATGAGCAATTTTTAATATAACTTCTAGAAATAAAGTCCTAAGTGCATACTAAATAACGATCATCTTTATTAATAATATGCGTCAATCCTCAGGTTTCCCTAAGGTTTTAGAGTATAATGCTATTAAATCCCATGATTTACAAACTAGATGTGATCTATTTGCCGAGTATTTTCAGACCGTCTATGGTACCCATGCTGATTACTGCATTACTACTTGTAGTCGAATGCCAGATACCTCTCCGGTGGACTTAATTTATTATTATTTATTAATTTAAGCACTAAACAAGATACTAACTACCTATGTCTCTCGTTTTTAAAACACTACGCAACATCGCTATCATCTCCTTTAACTGGAATTTTTAATCTACCTCTTCGGTTAGGAGTTTTTTTGGATGATTGGAAAATTTCTTTTATTACACCAATTTTTAAATCCGGGTTAAAACATGATATAACAAATTATCGTGGAGTGTCTGTGATGAATAATGTTCCGAAATTATTAGATTCCATAGTGAATACTAAAATTAGCTTTCTTGTAAAGGAGTTAATAGTCTCCCAGTAGCATGGTTTTTGCTCTAGTAAGTCCTGTTCCACAAATTTGGCAATATTTTCCAATTTTGCGATTAGAACAAGTTCGTTTAACTACGATTTCTAATAATTATGACATAATATGCTTTACTGAAACATTTCTGCATGCTGGTATATATAGTTGTGAATTACTTGATGATAGGTACGTAATTTATAGAAGAGATAGGAACTTGGAACTCTCCGGAAAAAAGGATGGCGGTGGGTGTCTCATAGCAGTTAGACGTGATTTTAACTCTCATAGGATTGAATCTTTTGAGACTGATCATGAAGTACTATGGGTGGCTTTAAAAGAGAAGACTTGTAGCACAGTATATATCATACAGTAGCCCAGCTCTGTCAAAACTGTCAAGTGAGTAGGATGCTTCTATAAAGAGACTATACTTTCTCTTTCAACAGTTTTAACTAACACACTAGTCAATTTTTAATACATGGATTCCTATGTAAATCTAAAGTGGAAGAAAGAGAACTGATGACATTCTTAAACTTTTACTAGAGGGAAAGAGGCAAAATGACACCACTTTACCGTCAAACAGCTGTTTAATAATGGAACAATACATTTGTCGCCGATTGCCGATATGTGTACATACATAAAACTAATACTTCCGTCAACGGTCGTGCAGCTAGCTACTGTTCGCCCATTTATGTCCGTATCATACTTAATAGTTCCCTCTTGTGGGAGAAATTTTAAGGTTATGTTTTTTTAATTGAAATTCTAAAATTCACTTTTCAGTAGTTAGTTCTAAGCTATTCTACTGTATGATATATACTGTGCTTGTAGTCTCTATATATGATGTGTTTAAATCCCTCCCCAATCTACATATGAGACATTCAACGCTATCTTCACTAGTGTGAGTGAGCAAATTTTGCAGTTGCCTGTTAATTCTAAGGTTATTTTCATAAGAGACTTTAATCTACCATACTTAAATTGAATCCCAGACACGATTAATGACTGTATGCGCCCCCTTGACTCATTTAGTAATACTTCTCAGTCTCTATTAAACAATATTGAATTGTGTAATATGAAACAATTTAACAAGATATTCAACTCTAATGGCAGGCTTCTTGATCTTTTTTGGACAAATATTTATTGTTCCAATGTTGTTATCCATTTATCCCTTAGCCCACTCTCTGTGATTGACACTCACCATCCTCCTCTAGATATAAGCCTGCATCTCGCGAACTTTAAATGTACTCGTAATATATATCTGTCCAAACAAAAAATTTGCAAAAAGGTAACTATGATAATTTTAATGAATTCCTCAGTAATTTTGACTTTTCCCAAATGAAGTCTTTTGAGAAATTCCATGACATTATTAAACAAGGGATACACTTGTACATACCGTCATTTCGCAAACGTAATCACTTCCCAAATTGGTACAGTCCTCAACTTATTAAAGCCCTGCAGGAAAAAGAGAAGTTTAGATGCCTATACAAATCTAATCCACACCCTGAATTTTACAAAACTTTTTCCTACTTTAGAAGAATATCTAAATCTCTTACATCGGAATGTTATAAGAGATACGTCGAAAGAACTGAGCGTTCACTCAATGAAAACCTAAACACTTTCTGGTCTTTCAGCAAGAATTTGAAAGCATCTAATATATACCCTAAAGAACTAGCGTTTAATGATGAAACCTCGTCTTGTCCTTTGCGTATATGTGATATGTTTTCTAATCATTTCACTTCCGTTTTTTCTACCACACAACACGACACTTTCACTCCTCTTCGGAATTCTCACTATTCTAATATTAAATTAACAGCTATCTCATCTGAATCTGTCCTAAGTATCTAAAACTCACTTGACTGCAATAAAAATCCTGGACCTGATGGTATTCCTAGTATAGTGTACAAAAAATGCGCATCCAGCCTTGCCGGTCTACTTAGCAAACTATTTGAACTTGCTATTAATAGGAATACATATCCAGAAATGTTGAAAAAATATTATGTCTTGCCTACATTTAAATCCGGTGACCGAAAACTAGTCATTAACTATCGTCCTATATCAATCTCCAACGGACTTGCGTTTATATTTGAAAAAGTGCTCTACAATCAACCGCTACCACAGATTAAACTTTTCATATCAGAACAGCAGCATGGTTTCTTACCAGGACGTTCTACAGTAACCAATAGCCTCATCCCTTGATGATAACAAACAAATTGATTCCATTCACACTGATTTTAGCAAGGCTTTTGATAAAATTAATCACAAACTATGTCTTTTGAAAATGGCTCAGATCGGTTTTCACCCGAACACTATCTCGCTATTTTCATCTTATTTGCAAAACAGGGATAGTATCGTTGGCTTTAATGGACAACAATCTTCTCCTTTCAAACAAATATCAGGTGTCCCCCAAGGTACAATACTTGGACCCCTGATATTTTTAATCTACATAAATGGCCTACCATCCTTAATTTCATCCAGCTGCTTAATATTAGCAGACGATACGAAGATCTTCAGAATCATCAATAATGTTACTGACTGTGTATGCCTACAAAAAGACTTACTCCAAATGGAGAAATGGTGTCGCGATAATTGCATTGAAATAAATGTTCGCAAATTCCAATGTATCTCTTTTCATCGTAAACATGATATTATTAGCTTTGACTACCAAATTCAAAATACATCTATCCCTAGGGTGGAGGAGATCAAAGATTTGGGAGTAATATTTGATCGCAAGCTTCATTTTTCTGCACACATAAATTACATCACCTCTAGGTCCTTTCGTCTTATGGGTTTCATATTCCGTAAGTGTCAATCATTCAAATCACCATCCTCCTATATTACTCTCTACAATTCTCTGGTTAGAAGCACCCTTGAATATGCTAGTCAAGTCCTACCGTCCGATCAGTTTAACGTCATTTCTCCTCAAAACAATGGAGAAAGTGTTAGACAATTATATTAGGAGCGGTTAACTTAAGCGATCACCGCTGCACCCAAATCAGCATGCTTACCAAGCAGGGAAGTCTACTACAACTGCCCTACATAGTCTTGTTCTAAGACTAGAACAGGCAGTAGAGGATAAAAAGACAGCCCTATGTGCAGTCCTAGACATCGAAGGAGCATTTGATAATACCTCCTTTGAAGCCATTGAGAACGCAGCTACCAATAAAGGAATCGAACCTTCCTTGATAAAATGGATAAAAGCTATGCTTGAAAGCCGGAGAATAATAGCTAACCTGGGGGAGGACTCTATAACAGTAGTGGCTGCAAAGGGATGTCCCCAAGGTGGGGTTCTGTCCCCTCTACTATGGTCACTGGTTATAGATGATCTTCTACAGAAGCTAACCAACTCCGGCTTTGAAAATCAGGGATATGCAGATGACCTGGTTATTACAATTAGGGGCAAATATGATCAGATAATCTCTGAACTATTGCAGAATGCCCTAAATATAGTCTGCAACTGGTGCCAAACAATGGGACTTCGAGCCAACCCTGGCAAGACAATAGTTGTTCCATTCACAAGAAAAAGGAAGCTTTGTTTGAAAGCACCATCTCTTGAGGGAACAACAGTGGAATTCTCAAAGGAGGTCTAATATCTAGGTATTACCTTAGATAATAGACTAACCTGGAACTCTCACTTAAAAAGAATACTAGATAAAGCTACAGTGGCAACATGGACATGCCGCAGGCTTTTTGGCAAAACTTGGGGTCTAAAACCAAAAATGACTCTGTGGTCATATACATCTATTATAAGACCCATGGTCACATACGCTTCACTCGTTTGGTGGCCAAAAACAGAACAAAAGACGGCTCAAGCTAGTTTGCAAAAACTACAACTGCTTGCATGTCTAGGAGTAACAGGTGCCATCCGTACCTGCCCAACCACAGCCTTAGAGGCTATGTTGGACCTGCTACCCTTGCATTTGCATGTGAGAGGGCAGGCCATACTTAGTGCAATAAGACTGCAAAGGGTAAACCTCCAAACCACAAACAATTTGGCTGGCCACCTGATAGTCCTCCAGGAATTCGTAGAGGACCCGATGACTAACCCAATTTCAGATGTTATGCAAAAACGCCATAACTTTGAAACGCCATTTAAGGTGATCTTGGGGGACCGTCAAGAGTGGCACACTGGGGACCTACCCTTTGAAAAAGGATCTCTTAAATGGTACACGGATGGGTCCACAATGGAAGGTAAAGCAGGCGTGGGCATATATGGGCCAAGGTGCCATCTCGCAAAGGCACTGGGGGCCTCACCAACCATTTTTCAGGCAGAAATACACGCAATTGAACTCTGCGCTCGCGAGATAATCCATAAGAATATGCGTGGAGCAAAAATATACATAATATCAGATAGCCAAGCAGCACTTAAAGCGTTAAACTCGTTTACGTTTGAGTCTAAGCTGGTTTGGGACTGTCTTACTGTCTTGAAGCAACTGGCTGAGACAAATAGGGTGACACTAATATGGGTACCAGGACATGAAGGCTTTAAGGGGAACGAGATTGCGGACCGCCTTGCAAAGGAAGGAGCCAATTCTCCGTTTATTGGCCCGGAGCCTGTCTTTGGACACCCAAAAAGCCACCCCTTTGCTCAGATCAGGCTTTGGGAGGACAGAACTAAAAAGGAATACTGGGAAAACACCCCGGGGCTGAGACAAGCGAAAAACTTTATAAAGTATTCGCAACAGAGGACAAAAGAACTCCTCACACTCAGCAGAAGGGAACTAAGGCTCATAACGGGCCTACTTACTGGGCATTGCCCACTTAGATACCATCTCAAGAAGATGGATAAGGTCGATGATGAGACCTGTCGATTCTGTATGGAAGACGATGAAACTGCTGAGCATATCCTGTGTGATTGTGAAGCTCTATGCCGCATAAGGCTAAGTCATCTAGGAAAGGCATTTCCACTGCCAGAGGATGTTGTTAAAATGGCCCCCAAGGACATTATAGGTTTCATTAAAGACCATAAGTTCGAATGGGCGCCCTAGGGCGTTTAGGGGTAATGTCACAAAAGATCTCCTAGGTCGCGGTGGCAGGATGAGAGACGAGAGTCCTGTCTGCATCCTCCGGAATAATAATAATAATAAAAATAATAATGCTAGTCAAGTCTGGAATCCATTTTATCCTTCCTACAGTTTCCAAATAGAAACTGTTCAGCGTAAATTTACCAGATTATTATTATTTAAATTAGAAAATTCCGTTCTTGAATATAATGTCAGACTTGTGAAATTCGACTTGTTATCACTGGAAAAACGCAGAATATTTTTGGACATGACCTTCTTACATAAAATACTTAATAGTACTATAACTTTCAACTCACTACTTTCTAGTATAAACTTTAATGTTCCTTCTCGCAATTCAAGATATCAGCCACTCTTCAGGCTTCCGACATGCAGAACTAATTTGAAATAAAAATCGCCCTGCTTTAGAATTCAAAAGTCTTACAACACTAAATTCAATAATATTGATATTCTTGGTACTAGTTTACTGACATTTAGAAAGCTTGTCCGGTTTAAGATCAGTCACTAATTGCTATAAGTTCTCATTATGTGATTGAATTGAATTTCCGTTCTCCGCTACTCCCTTTGCTTTGCTCGTATCCCAATCCTTTTGATGGATAATCCTGTTTTGCTCAGTTGTTTTTTTTTTGCCTGTTTTATTTTTTATTTATTTTTTATATTTTTGCTTTTCTTTTCATGCTCTCCATTGTTATAATTTTATTTTTTTAGTAGTTTTGATTATTATTGCTTAAGGTATTTCATTTTGTAATTTTTGTAATTTCTTTATTCCAAATTTCTTTCCTCCACTTACTTATATTTCCAAATAATCTCCTTTGTTACCCTTAAATTTCTCCTGCTCTACTAGTTTATTTTTATTTTTTTTAGTTTTGTATACTTTTCTTTATATAGCCTTAGTTGTAGCTCTTTTGTTATATGATTCTGTCTTCTCCAAACTTTCTTTTGTAGCCTAATAGTTTAAATATAAGATAGTACATATATTATTAGAGTTATTCTCTGTTTACTACACTTGTTAATTGCTTATTAAATAAATAAATAAATAAATTAGTTCTATTGAAGAAGGTGCCCAGGTAGATGTGGTCTATACTGATTTTGCTAAGGCATTCGATAGGGTTAATATTCAACTTCTAGTTTTTAAATTGCAATGTATTTGCTTTCATTAATCTATTTTGAAATGGATTGAATCTTATTTAAGCAACCGTAAGCAATATGTGAAAATTGGTTATCTTTTTTCTAGAGTCATCTCCGTTACTTCTGGTGTTCCTCGAGGCAGTCATTTAGGACCCTTACTTTTTTGCTCTTCATTTATGACATAGTTAGGAATTTTTGCTTCGCGAATTATGTAATATTTGCTGATGATCTTAAACTTTATACAAAAATCGATTCCTTGAACTATTGCTTCTCACTTCAAGCTGATCTTAATCGCTTATTTACATGGTGCTCCATGAACAAATTATATGTAAATGTTTCCAAATGCAAAATTATGAGCTTCACTAGAAAATTCGACATATTTAATGATATTCTCATTTCTATAGTTTCAGAGGTCAACGACCTAGGAGTAATATTTGATCCAAAACTATCTTTCGCTTCACATGTTGAATTGTTTCTAAAGCATTTCGCAATCTAGGTTTCTTAAATCGTAATTCCAAGTTAAAGTTCAACGAATTATTAATTTTATATTGTTGGTTCGTCAAAATGTGACATTTTCTTCCAAGCTGGAGCAGTTGGCTTAGAACTTAAAGCAACAGGTTACATAAGCACTATTCGGGATTACATAAGAAAAAAAAGATTGAAAAAAAGTAAAGATTTGTAGCAACAGGATCTAAAAAACCATCACAAGGTGTACATTTTCTCGAAAACAAAAGAAATGCCTATAATTTGAAAAATGCATGACTTAGATTTTTTTTTTATATTTTTCTGGTAACTGTTACGATTTGATCTATCACCCGGTTCCGGCTTGACGTCGACATAGGGGACACCCTGTATACCTAATTTGGATAAAAATACTAGGGCTCATAACTGACAAGAAGATGGCTCAGAATTAGTAAAATGGAGACTCATAACTGGAATAAGGGAGTTTTTGGTATGAACTTAACTTTTTTGTACGTTTAAAAATATGAATAAAAACAAAAATTAATGAAATTTAATATACTAGAGTATTTGAACTAAACATTAAAATAAAAAGATATCGTCTAATATGAAAATTATAAATTAGCGGTTAAATCAAAATGGAAACTTTGCTTAAAAGGGCTCAGAACTGGCGGTGTTACCCTATTACTTGTTTATTTGGTGGCATATTATATATACTTTTTTTGAGCTTTTATTACATTGTTAATGCTAAAAAATATTTTCCCCTTAAAACTTTATTTCTAGAATGTCAAGTTGTTTATCTTCGAATAACTTCATCTGCAAATGACCCCATTTGCAGTTATAAGACATATGGAAAGACCCTAAAATATTTTAAATCTTCTATGGAAAACTAGAGGTAGCTATGATCGTTATATGCCAACATATTCAGAATTTTTTTCCTGTTTTTACTATACTAAAAGTAAATGGGGGCTGAATGCGATAGCTATACATACATACATAAGTAATTGATTACCATGTTCCGATATCAAAATCATCCCACACGCAAAATCAAATTCATTCAGGTAATACAACACCCCTTTTCTCCACTTAATCAAAAATTTGCAATAAAAATTTATCGAAATTTGATTTATACGCACACACATACATACATAATAGCAAACGTGCTTTCATTTTTTGTTTTTCTCTTCCTTCTAACACCACCCTTTTCTCTCACACAAAACGCAGCAACATAAATTAATCTCATCCGGGGTATAATTTCATCCCTTGTGCAACAAAACTATATCCGAAAATCCCCGACCAAAGGTAATAGAATTTCTGTTAACGTCAAAGATTTGTTGGAGAAATTTGTCCGAAATCTCCTATTAATCTCCTCCGAATCTCGACTACCGTTCATGCGTTCATGTGCAGTTACGTCGTTTCATTTCTCTACACAATACATATACAGATACGATGCCGGTTAGCTTGGCTTGCTGCTGCTGCTGCTGGTACTACCTTGCAGACGAGAGAGATTCTACTGCGTTCTGAGACTGAGCAGTTCAGTTTAGTTCAGTTGGGGTAAAAAAAAAAAACGAAAAATTTAAAAAAAAAACAAGAAGAAGAACGACGTGAATGCGCTGCTGCAAATAATATTCAAAGCTCCTCCGGGAGAAGATTTTTTTGGTCATCATCTTCTGCTCTAGAACTACTGCTGCTGGCTGGATGGACATGGGATGGGAACCACAACCATAGACAATATCCACATCTCTGCTGATTATACGACCTACAGAGACAACACACTGGCTAGCAACCGTCTGACTCGACTCCAGATCAGACAGACTCATTCGATTCAGTTCTGCTCATTAAGGTGGTGGTGCCGTTCTGATTCTAGCACATCAAGCCGAAATCCACGCAAACGGATTGTAATGAAATTTGAGTGTTCTGTTCTGTGTTCCTCGTCATAATCTTCATTGGACACTGACCATCAAGTATCGTCCCGTGCCGGACTTTCGAGCTTCATTTGAAGAAGATTTTCCTCTTGAAATATAACTGTGCGCTGCCGATTGTTGGATTAATTTACCACAACTAAATACGAGACTAAAAGGGACAGAGGCTATAAAGGGCCGTAGAAAAAAGAAGAAAAAAAATTAATAAAAACTTCAAAACTCGCGAAACGGTCTTCCACGGAGTGTTCTTTTCGTTTTTCCTAAAGAAATCGCGAATTTTATTAAGTGGTGATTTGTGAAGATTGGCAACAGCAGCAGCAGCAACAGCAGTTGATGAGTGCAGGTGTTTTAATTATTTAATTTATTTTTTTTGTGTGTGCCCTTAAAAAGTTTCCAACGGTGAAAATTTGTGCGTGATATGCCTGCCTGGTAGTGATAATAGAGTGTTTCGCTGGTATTGTACGCATAGGATTTTTCGAGGCTACAAAAGCAAGGTGAGTGCCAACATATATCACATTTCAAGTGTGTCGCCTATTTACGCAGAGCCTTGGAAAAGAGCACTTTTAATCATTCATATTCAAACATAACCTAATAAAAGTTTTAAAAAGGAGGGGCGAATAGTGGGATGAACATGGCCTTGTAACCTTGGATCTTTGGTAGTGCACAGTAGCAATATGTAGTAGTTGTATTGGTATTAGTAGCAGCAGAAGCAGCAGCAATGAATAGATGATATTGGGGAGCATGTGTATTTTTTGTTGTATGTGTGTGTGTGTGTGTGTATTGTTCTTTTTTGGTTCCTGTTGGTGGCCCTGTCCTTGCGAATGTATGTTTCGTCGTCCTGAAATAATAATAAAATGTGCTTCTGCCAAGGGTGTAGTAGGTATGAAAGAATTGTGTCCATCCCCCTTATGATGATGATGATGATGCTCCAGCTTTGTACTATGCTGTAATATATCTTTTTTTTTTTTTTGTTTTTGTGTTGTTTCACCTGACTCCTCTCAGTCAATGTTCACTCATAAAATATTGTAGGTGGTATAGACTATATACCTACTAATCTGAAGTTTCAAGATCCATGGTGACATATTGTGTGTGTCTGGTGCCAACAGAAAACACACGATTGAATCGAAAAATGGAATTTCGTGGAATACAAACCACACCAAGGCTATATCTATCCCCCGTGCGATATTGCGGTCATTCCTCTTCATTAGACCACTTAAATGGGATGAGCTGAGCAGGTCGATTGAGAGAAATGTTGTTGTCCACTGAGAGATAATATGTGGGGCGAATTTGTTCTATATATGCCCATTTTTAGTTGCCTGCCCGCCTGCCCGTTCTGGAATTTCAGGAGTTACATACTATACAGTTCGATTCGATTTTTTTGATATCTAGTTTTTGGGTTTCGGTTTTTTTTTTCTTTTGTTGGCTGCTAGTACAGAACAATATCAATGAAATATGAGACAATTTAGTTTTTATAGTTTTTGGATTCACAACAAAAATATCTATAGGTCTGCTGAAAGCTGATGGCCTATGTATTTTATGAGGACCTTTTTACACAAGTTGTTACCAGGCCATTGGGTTTTTCAATGGTCTCGTAAATTGTTTTTCATCAAGATTTGAAATTATGAACATATATACATCTCTATTCCGCTGGGAATTTGAATGGTGGAATTGTTTGTAGAAACATTTTATTGTAAGTAGGTAGACAGTAGAGATAGGTTTTTATGTTAAGACAATATGATCGATGATATCCATGAATTAGGACTTTAAGGAATAGAGAGTGAGTATAAGTCTAGAAGGCTTTTTGTTATAAAATTTATGAAAAACATTTTTTTTTCTTTTGAGAAAATCAATAAAAACAAATAGCGACATCTACTGGGAATAGTTATCGTTAATAAGAACTGACATTGAGAGATATAGTATAGTAGACTTGCATACCTGGGCTGTGTTTATATATATTTAATTTAAGTGTTTAAAGACAAAAAAAAAGAAAGTGAAAGAAACAAATATATTTGTGAAATCGAACATAGATATATTTTATATTATAATAAAATATAAAAATTTAGGCGCACATGGGCGTTGTTGCCATTTTGCGTATCAAAATTTATTCATTGTCACAATATTAACGACACTTTTATAAGGTTGGGTACTTTTTTATCGCTGCTGCTGTTGATGATATTGTCGTAGCCTAGATTTATAATCAATTTTTTTTTTTTTTATTTTTTTATTTTGGAGTGAGGAAGTTTAACGACAAGAATCTATATGCATACCGTATTACAAGGGTAATCGGTAGTACCTACTTATTTTATTTGTTTTGTATTTATTGCATCACTTATAGTGTAATCCGTTGAATATTTTTTATGGGTCCGCTCATTGTTGTCGTAGGTCGAAAAAGTTGTGTGAACAGCTATTATGAATTTGTGAACGATATGCATTGCTTATGGAGATGATGAAATTATTGATTTTCAATATTTTTATCAGAATATTATTTTCTACATAGAGTAAAATGCATTTACAAAATTTTAATTAACATTCGTAACATTTCATATTTTTGGATGATTTCTAGGTTCTTTTAGTTTATGCGACTTCTGTCTTTTGTAGGCACTAAGTATTCTCTGAATACTACAAACTTTAGGTTTCTTTGGTGTCTGTATTTTGATATATTTTTCATCCATGAAGTAATAGAATCTTCATTTTATATATAATTAGTAGAATAGGCACTGATCAGTCAGTCTGCGGTCGTATTTATCAGAGTTGTATTTTTTTAGAGTAGTTATAATAAACATCAAAAGCATGTCAGGAAATCAGAAATGTCTTCCAAATACAGATAATAACAGGCTTTTCCATTTGGGTAATTATAGCTGTATTTTTGTGGAAAAGTTTCAATAACTCCATAAATTCTTTGGATGCGATAAATTGTTCACATTTCTTAATATACAAAAGATTATGATGCAGTGGCTCGAATCCTATATCTGGGTTTTTGTTGTTTTGTTGAAGGAATAACCCAGAAAATCAAATGGAACATATTCTAAAAACATCATTCAATTTCGGTAAAAGTATTCCACTGGATATGAATAAAATATATTACTGAATTCATTCCTGCCTCGGTACAGCAGCGTTCGGATTTGTGTATGGTCGGACATAAAAATGATACGTTTTCGATACATTTTTATACCCTAGATGAAATCATAGGGGTATACTAAGTTTGTCATTCCGTTTGTAACACCTCGAAATAATGATGGTAGAGCAAAATGGATTGGACACCCATTCATAATATTAAAAGTTATTTCGATTTTTGCATGTCCGTCCGTCCGTCCGTCCGTCTGTGCGGACGATAACTCGAGAACGCGTATACTTAGAGAGCTGAAATTTTGTACACAGACTTTAAAAAAAATTAAGTTCGAAAATGAGCCAAATCGGTTAACTCCTTCGTGGGGTTGCCATATAAAAATTCGTTTTCCGCTATATATTTGGACACTGCCTGAGAATGCGTCGACGTAGAGAGCTGAAATTTCGCACATGATGTTTTTACTACATTAGCAAATAAAATGTCAAAAATGGACTAAATCGGGCAACTCCTTCTTGGTGTTGCCATATAAAAATTTCGGTTTTTTGCGTATACTTTGAAAACGATCAGTCCAAGACATTTTTATTGTACTAACAACTTCTGCAGAATACGAAATCCTATAAAATTGGTTATTACCATTTTTCCTGTGCGACAAACTGTTCTAGAAATATATGCGAAAAACAACTTCAAAATCAATACTTGAATAGATCGGTGACCATACGAAATTTAATACGGGCATTCATCTAGGGTATCATAAGAATTGGTCTTAGACCAATTCTAGCTTTTTTACTTGTTTTTATATCGAATTTTCGTTTTTCGAAACGGTTGATAATCTCAGTCAGTTTTAATGTCTAGTTTGTGGTGGTTTCTAGTTAGTAATTTCGGTAGTTTATGCTTTTTTCAATTTTATTTTCGTTTTGAATCTGTTTCTATATGGATGCTCATTTATATCAGTTTTATATCCTTTAGAATACGTTCTGAATATGTTCTTTCGGATATGCAGTATAACCACCGATTATCATACGATCACTTTTGACCGATGTCCGAAGATTTCGCTCGACAAGATGGAAATGAGTCTTATAAAAAGCATGAAAGAACTTGACCTGCCCAGATTTCACTTTTTAGAATTGCTGATCCCGACTCTGATCTTATTTTTTTCTCTACACGTCACATTTTGTTTGTTTATGTCATATAAATATAACAATTTCGGACATATTGTTTCGAGTTTTAAATTTGATAACTCGAGATTGCGTTTACTTAGAGAACTCAAATTTTGCACACAGCCTTTTTAAAGGAGTTATACACAGTAAAAAATTTCCAGTTGAAATAACGCATTTTATAGGGTCACTATAGATCCACTATATTTTGAAAGTTATTTTAAGTAATAGGTAAAATTCAAAAATGACTCTAAAATTGGTGTTAAATTAAGTAACCAAAAATCCACAAAGGGAGTTTTTTAACACAAAAATGTAGTTGTAGTGAATATCTATATTTCGTTATATCGACCTAGCCAATCTAAGCGATATTTCAACTTGCGGCTTTGAGTTAAAATAATTTTTCTGATAAAATTACTCCAATTATGGTATGTGCGATAATTGCACTTTTGTGAAAGTCAAAAGTACCATATTTTTGGGAGGAACAAATAAAATATGCATTCAAATTTTGAAAATTTATTTCTTTAAATTTATCGAATTTTTTAAAAAGTTATAATATCTTAAACTTATGAACATTTTTTCAGTATTAATATTACATTTCAATTCAAATGTTTCTTTTGTAATCAATTGTTCGTAACCAAGATCTTCCAGGTTTTGTTTCACATAATTACTCAGAACAAACATTTTTATTTTCACACGCGAGATTTTTATACTTCGGCACCATACAACTGAATGAACAAGAAGCTTGACAAGCGAAACACGTTGCCCTCTTGCGTAGAGTCAAGTTATGGAAGGGGTAGAATTAATACACCCAGCTCAGTAAAAATAAAACACACATTGAGTCAATTTGACCCTACTACTGCGCTAAATAGCGTTTAACCCATTTTTTGGGTTATTATGATAAAGTCGTGAGTTATTTTGACTCAAATAGGCGTTGTTTGTTTTTTAACTCTTTCGGATATACTTAAAATAAGTTTTGAAAACTAATGAAATTCACACATATTTCATTGACTCACCTACGCATTTTTCATTTGACTCATTTATTTTTTACCATAAGTTCGAAAATGAGGCAAATTGGGTAATTCATTTCATATTTCTTAATTTATTTGGATACTACCTGAGAACGCGTGGACATAGAGAGTTGAAATTACGTATACGTCGTTTTCATAAAACTAGTAAATAAAATTTCAAAAATTAACTAAATCGACTAGCCGGTATCGGTGTTGACATACATCAGTTTTGGTTTTTACTTTATCTAACTAATATTATTAGTCTTACAATTGCCAATACCTACAAAATGACATCCAGAAACTGCTCTCTTGGTGTAATAATTAATCAACTATCCTTAAATGTGGATAAATGCAAATGCATGTCCTTCTCAAAAAAGCAAACCACGTTGTACTGGTACTATATAGTGTTGGGCGTAATCAACTACATTTGTAATCAGATTAATAATCATGATTAAATCAATCATGATTACATCAATCATGATTACACATCAATCATGATTACCCATCAATCATTAATCATGATTACATCGAGTAATCTTAGGCAAATATAACCGTAATCATGATTACATGATTACATTTTTTTTTATTACAAATTAAACTTTTCAAGAGATTTTGAAATTTAGTTCTAAGAAAACCAAATAATCTGTGATCGTAAGAATTTTTATTGTAGAAAACTTCAAAACACTATTGAATTATGTATTAATTGAAGTCAGTGTAAAGAATGTAAGTGCTTCTATTGATAGAGACTCACACATATCTGATCATCAGCTTAAATTCGAGGATCTTGATTATATGTGAAAAAAGATAGCGAAAAAGATTAGATTTCTGGGGCGTATAAGAAAGTCGTTGAGCATGGAAAATGCAATAAAGCCTTTTAACGCTTTGATTTTGCTGCACTTTTCATATTGCTCCACATTGTTATATGCTAGTTCGAATGAATTCAAGGGGAGAATGCAGCTATTGTAGAATAAGGCAATGCGAGTTATTCACTACCGACTTCGGGATAGAAATACAACAATGTTTGTTTTCTTTTAACTAAACCTAAACCTTTTGCAAATTTGTAATCAAAAAATGTAATCATGATTACGGTTACGATTGATCAATCATTAACCCAGTGAGTTAAAATTTGTTAGCATACACGTCCCTGGAGTGAGTTAGTTTTGCATTTCTCGATAGATTTCTCAAATTGAACGGCATGTTTATTTTTGTGGTGGGGGGAACGGGTTTTCTCAAAATTTAGTGTGCATGTTCATCTCGACGCCACGCATCTTTTGATCAAGTCGGTTTTGCTTGTGGTATTTCTCTCCCGACGGGGGAAGGGGCAGGGGCGGATTTGATCACTTGGCCGCCCTAGGCCTATGGAAGATTGCCGCCCCCCTACTCCCTGTAAAACACGAAAAATTGAATGATCTATATCCAGTGAAGGGACCCCAGGCTAGAATTAGCGGAGTAGGCTGCCTCATAAATCGGAGTAGATTTGAAAAAAATGGAGTACAATTAAAAATAACACTTTCCAACGAATTATTTTATTTAAAAAAACGAAAAAGTATGATGATTTTTTATGCTGGGTGCTATGGACACATTTTTGAATTTTTAAACGTTGACGTGTGGGTTCACAGAGGGCGCGTCTACTAAAAAAAAAAATATTCCCACCAAGTTTTGCCGCCCCCTAAATCTGCCGCCCTAGGCCCGGGCCTACTCGGCCTATAGGGAAATCCGCCCCTGGGAAGGGGGTAAAGTTTGAAATATTTTGGTTATATCTCCTGAACAAAGAGTCGCAGATAGTGCATTGATGTCTTAAATGAGAGCTTCGCTCTAGGCTAAAGATAATATTAATCGGGTCACTGTGTGGAGAGGGGGCGCGGGGGAGGGCGGAGAGGGATGTGGGTGTTCAAACTTCTTCTCAGAAAAAAACATATTTGAATTTGTACTAGATTTTCCAAAACCTACCAGAACAAACTTACACCCCCCTCCCTGCGGGCGCAGTATAATTTTGATTTGTTTTTAAAACGACATCATTCTTTATTTTTCCCCATTTTCTATACGCACTTTTTTATATTCTAACTGAAGTACTAGATCTTTTGCACCTTAGATCGGCACTAACTCTGTAGGATTACCTCCAATCGTAAAACTGATTTGTATATGTGCATTTCATTAGAATAAAAGAAAATGTGTTCCATGTGTTCCAAGTTTCGGAATCGTAATAATTCCAGGAACGGTTTCGACGGCCGGACAAATGCAGAGATGAATATTTTTCTATGAATAATGTACAGCTCACCCATATTTTTCTCTCTCAAAAACGAAGCCGAACTTCATTTCAATTTTTTATACATAGATAGATAAGGCTTCTAACTTCAAAATAAAAATGTAAAAATCGGTTACTCCGTTCGCGAGATATGATATTTTGAAAATGACGTTTCATCGTAAAATCATGCAATTTCTTACCCTCAATGGTGGGGGGGGGGGCGTGGTAGAGAAAACAAAAAAATATGAAATAATATACCTACAAACATCATTGTTAGAGTTATGTAAAAAAAAAAAGAAAAACCCGCCCAAAATGGGCTGGACCATGGCTGGACGTACATGTACGGCGATACTCTATCTGGATCACCAGAGGCTGGCCGTACATGTACGGCGATGCCGCTCAAAGGGTTAATCGCCATAAATGATTACTTCTCTGATTAATACTATCAATCTGTAATCATGATTACAGATTACAGATTGTAATCGTAATCATTAATAATCAATCAGATTGCATTTTGCCCAACACTGGTGCTATAAGCTGGACATCGTCTCTATCATGCGTGTATCAGAAGTCAATGATTTACAATGAGTACAATTTGATAGCAAACTCCTCTTCGACAATTATATTAATCATATTACCAACAAGGCTTTTAAAACCTTGGGTTTCTGTTAAGGTGCGCTAGGCCATTAAAACAGCTTTCTTTGCACATTACTATGTATAATACCTTGGTTAGATCTATACTGGAGTACGCTTGCCCAATCTGGAACCCTTTCTATAGGACGTATACAAAATAGAGAGTATTCAACGTAAATTTACTAGGTACTTGCTTTTTAAACTTACAGGCTCATATGTGGATTATGATGACAGACTGGTCAGTTACTCTATGTTATCATTAGAAGCACGTCATTCCTATCTTGAAGAAATGTTCCTGTTTAAAGTTTTACATGGTTCTATTGACTCATCTCACCTATTATCTATCTTAAAAATCAGCCTTCCTAGTCGCCTCACCCGCCAGCCACTTACTTTCCGTGCGAGGGCGGGCGATGACCTCTCGCGTGTACGCTTCACGTAGCCTAGGCCGGCAGTGGTGCACTTTTTGAAATGCGTTTAGTTCAAAAATTACCCGACGAATTGTGAAGCATTTTTTTTTGTGTTTTGTAGATAATATTATCAGGTTTTATTTAAATTAAAAAGTATGTGTCCAGATTGTAGGATATTTAGCTATTATTTTCATTAGAACGAAAAAATTTATTTGAATATTTCACAATTTTCTTAATATTCGGCCGCCATTTTAAATTTTTTAAACGGTATGTTTTCTTTCGATTAAAGGATTCAATACGAATTGATTGACATCCCAATCACTAAAATCGGTTCAGCCGTTTTGAGTCTATAATATTTTTAACTTATGGCAGCCGCCATTTTGGAAAAGGTCCGCCATATTGATTTCCAGTGGATTAAATTTTCATTTCCTCGGATGAAATCATTCATATTGGTCCCTAGTATTACTGAGTAAAGCGGCTTGCTTTCTGCATAAAATGCAGTTTTAATTTGCTAAGCCCTATAACTATTACCTTTAATTGAAAATATAAATCATTATTCTGCTAGAAATAGTTTGCTAGAAATTCGTATTGAAAAATGTACGAAACCTGCAAATATTGGTACTGACTCCTCTTAATAC
Organism: Dioctria rufipes; assembly: GCA_963924295.1. Classification (NCBI taxonomy): domain Eukaryota; kingdom Metazoa; phylum Arthropoda; class Insecta; order Diptera; family Asilidae; genus Dioctria; species Dioctria rufipes. Next base: position 34,492,684 of record OZ002744.1, on the reverse strand, counting down.
TCGTAATGACTTAAGTAAATTGTTAATTTCTCCAGTCCTGATCGTAATTGGTTTAGGGAAGAGAATATTTTTCGTTAATAGAGGTCTAGTTAGTAACAAAAAAAAAAAAAAAGATTATACGAATTTTTTGTGTTATATTTAATGTCGCAAAATTTTAAACCAAGAACATAATTTTACAAAATTGAAAGGATTATCTCAATACTTTGCTTCGATTAAATTGTTATTAATATTTTTCTGAAAATTTTTCATTTCTAGAACACAAATTTCCATTTCTTAAGAGGAGGGCAACGTAAAATATTCGTTGTGTTCTTCTAGTCTTATTGGCAATTAGAGATTAATTTTCGTTTCCGTTAATCCTATACATCTAAATTGTACCACTAACTATGAGGTGGGCTGAAAAATTTTGAGCCTAGTGTATTAAAAATGCTTATAGAAATGTATAAAAAATGTGTTTTTCTATGTAATCTCTCTCTACTTCAATGCACTTCTTACGTCTATCTTAAAGGGCTTTTAACCCAAATGAAAAAATATTCACTGTCCTTGCCATCGAAATGCTTGTCTACTGCTGCTTTCATTTTTTCATCAATCAAAAATCTTTGCCCTCAGACCGGAGGTCTTTCTTCAGATTGGAAAATACACAAGTAATCAATGGGGGCTAGGTCTGGACTATGTGGTGGTGGGTGGTTGACTTCTTCAAATTTCGTACAGTATTGAAAAATAGGACTCTTTACGCTAGTTTGCCTAACCTTTCCTCGACAACTTTAAGGCACTTTCGTCAACAAATCGGCGTAGTAGTCCGCGTTCGTTGTAGTTTTGTTTTTTTTTTTTTTAGGAAGGTATTCGATGAGCTGAATCCCTTTAAAATCTTAAAAGACAGTCACCGATAGCTTGGATGCTGGTCTTTTCACTTTAATTATCTGTGGCAGCTTTTCTCCATTTTCTATCCACTGCATTGACTCCTGTTTTGACTTTGGGTCGTATAGCCTGATTCATGTTTCATCAATAGTGACAATACGAAGAAAAACGTCGTCAGGATTATCGCTGCAGATGTCTAAAAGTTCTGGCGAAGTTGTGACGCGACGTTGCTTGTCCAGCGGAGTTGGCTTTCAGGGCACCCATCGCCTGCACACCGTTTTCATGTGCAAATGATTATGCAAAATGTTGCCCATTCCTTCCTTGCTAATACTAATAGCTTCAGCTATCTGCCACAACTTAATTTTCCAATCTCCTAGAAGACTTACTTTTCCAATATTTTCATCGTTAACGGCAGTATTTGGATGCCCTGACCTGGAATCATTTTCCAGCGACTCCCTGCCATGCTTGAATTCTCGGCTCCAATGTTTTTTGATGGCAAATGAACGCCCAGACTCCCCTAGACATCTCTTTTTTTAGTCGGCATTTTGTTCCTCTTTGTGAGGTATTTGATGACAGTTCTGTACTTCAATTTCATACAATGCTCGGATGACTCAGACATGTTGATGTTTACGGTTCAATTACTAAAAGCGTACTGATGCTAATTACTAACTACTCGGTCTTTATATTACTGTGTATATTAGAAATTAGTGATATGTAGCGCGAGATATTATTGACACTTAAAGTTACTTAGGCTAAAAAATTTTTAGACCGCCTCCGTATGTCATAATGTCGAGAATTATTGATAAACTTCTGTCAAATTACTTAAATTTCTATATATAACTAAATAAACTCTCATTTCTAGCACTGGTCAAAAACTTTGAAACGTGTTCATACTTTGAGCCTGAGATCAATGTAGGTTAAAACTAGGTTATAAGGTCTTTGTCTGAATACAATAATCGAGTAAGGACAATCGAATTTCATTAGTACTGCTTCAAATCGGTAAAAGTTAGTACTCATTAACCTCCTGATAATGAATTCTAATCTATGTTGGATGTTAAGGAGAATAAGGAACTCTAATACTTATGTGATCATAGTACAACATAAATTTTTCTACATTTCATTTACACATACGTGACGGTCACATGCTAAAGTTTCGTTCTCTTATAGCTCTGAATACAGGTTATTCCGATTATAAACTCTAAATAAATAAATGTGTATACACTCCATGCAATAACAAAAGAAATTTGAAAAAAATTTATACATTATAAATAATTTGTGTAATATTTTACAATATTTTTACAATATAATTGTAGTAAAATTACAATATGTGTGTAAAAATACAAACTAAAAATATATGTAAAGAAATATTTGCAATTTTACAAAGAAGTGTAAATTATATTTTGCTTGACGTTATCTTCTTGAAGTGTGTTTACGGATTTCTTTAGGTCGAATTTTAATTTGATTATTTTTGTTTATGGAACATACACGACGTACACGGCTGCTACAGAATCCGGGCCTTGGTTATGACAGACCTATCAGTAATCTTCTGTGCCCTTAGTTTTCTCCTCGAATCAGGGATATGATATCAGCTCGTGATAAATTTTAGTTCATATCGTTAATTCAAGAGGTTCAAACTTAGTACTATTCTTGAGGAATATAAGACCTTACGCAATGGTACCGGTGCTGGTAAGCAGTAGTCGTAAAGCTAAAAATTAGCATTACGCAACTAAACTTCTAAACTTCCCTAAAAAATCCTATGGAAAAATTAAGGATGAGTGGCATCAGTTCATCTCATAAAACTAATTATTCTACTGATCCTGATTCAGCTAATAATGACGTTCTTCTATCCTGTGTAGAGGATACAGTTGATGCGTCTATATTATAATATATATAATTATTTTTCTTCAGCCCCAATTTTTAGTTTCTTTCGAGTCACAAATGTAAAGATTTTTGCTGTAACTAAAAGCATTAAATCCTGTGCGATTGGCGCTGATAATCCCAACTCTCGTTTCATTGGGATATGTTTGCTCTATATTCTTCCCATACTCACACATATTTGCAACTCAGATTTTACTTCTTGTAACTTTCCTATGACTTACAAGGGCGCTAAAGTAATTTCAGTATATAAAAACAAAAGCTCACATTGTAGTGAGTTTGGGCCTATATGTATATTACCATTTCTCTGTAAAGTAATTGAGAAAATTATGCACTTACAAATCTCTCATTATTTATTTTTAAATGGTCTTATGCACAATTATCAATCTGGTTTACGTCCTGGGAATAGCTATACATCTGCTCTTCTTTAATTGAGCCATGATATCGCGCGTGCAGTCAATTAAGATGAATTAACGGTACTAGCTCTTTTATATTACTCCAAGGCCTTTGATACCATTAATCACGGACTTCTTCACATGAAACTTATAAGGAATTTTAACTTCTCTTCTCATTCTGCAAAGTTAATTTATGACTACTTGAACAACCGGTCGTAAACAGTTTTTGCAAATATTTCCCAATCCTCCTTTCTAGCAGTTGTATCTGGTGTTCCTCAGGGATCCATTATCGGGCCCCTGTTATTTTCTATGTTTATAAAAGATATATTTGCTCAAGTTAAGTATTCTAATCTGCACTTTTACGATGATGATGTTCAATTGTATAGATCTAGTGTAGTTAGTCTTATTGAAGATTGCATCTCTCGGGTAAATGAGGATTTCGAGGCTATTCATTTGTGGTCCTGTAATAATAAACTAAGGCTTAATCCATCAAAATCTTAAGTATTTTCTGATCCATAGGCGTGTACTAAATATGGATGGTTTTCCGTCAGTTTCCGTTAACAACACAGTTATTCCTATTGTTGATTCAGCTAAAATTCTTTTGTGATTTTCAATAAAACACTTACATGGCGTCTGCATATCAATTCTGTTTGTTGTGAGTAGATTTTACGCAGGACTTCGTTCTCTATGAGTGCCTAGGCCATTTCATTTCATTTCATGCCTATGCGATTATTTTTAGTGGGTATATTGCGAATGCCTATGGATATGAAAATTTGGAAAGCTTGATTACAATAATAGAAGAATAGTTGAGATTGCCTTTAATTCTCTCATATGATACGTGCATACTCTCAGGAGATTTGATCATGTTTCTTAATTTAAAAATTCAATTTTGTGGTGTTACATTTCTGTTTGTCTTGATTATTGCTCAGGAATTTATTTAATTAAAATTATTAAGTTTAAATGTCCTCGGAATCTTTACGATTTCTTGTCATTGTCTAGGTTCAACAAAACAAACCATTTGTTACTACTACCACGGTGTAGTTTCCTTATCACCAAATGCCTGATTTTTTGTCATGGTATTAGAACATGGACTTATCACAATCGATAAAAGATATTGTTACTTCGTTCTCCCCGTTTTTCTTGTATGATTTGTCTGGGAATGTACAAACGTGTTCTCGATGTCAGCGTCGAATCAATTGGGGTCTCATGTTTTCGATACACAAATAATTGAATTATTCCAAATAAAAGTGAAAATCCTGCCATTCAGGACTTGAAGTGTTCATAAAATAGTTTGATATTCTATCATTTCTCGAAATTCGGGATAAAGTTACGTTCGGTGAACAATCGATTGCAAAAGAGAAATTAAAAGGCCTCTCAATACGCACAATGCCTAACTTTCTACTTTATTTTGTATTTGCTGTGTGTAATTATTTCTGCGCTCTGAGAGGTTATAATCGGACTTCACGACACTTTCACACTCTATTTTTCGTGTTCAATTTCAAGATGGCATTCGTTCACAATTCATAATAATCTAGAACCGCGAAACTCAAAGATGCGCCAGTTATTTTGTTTTAAATGTGGTTAAGGTTATCACAATTAACTCTGGAATAAGTTTAACTGAAGGTTATTATGAATTGTGGACGATTTCAGAATCTTGATCAAAGCAACGTTGACAGTAGTTCCCAAATTTGACATTTCTATCAGATGTTGCATATCGGAAAATAGACATCAAACAACAGTGGAGCCTCAAACCGACCTAAGAACCCATTCCAATGCCAACAACCCAAATCCGCTCAAAACCTAGTCGACTCTCGATAGACCACTCTAGCCGACTTTACAAAGTTTGCGCCCGTAACGCGCTGCTGGAAAGCGCAAAGTATTTCTAACCCAAAAAAAAATAATAATAATAATTCTGAAAAAAATAGACATGAATAAAAATTAAAAGTAGAAGTAAAAGAAATCCTCTGATATTTATAAAAATAAATATGAACAAAACTTTTGACAGTTGTATTAGAAGAAAGAATAATTTGAAACCATGTACCTATTAGGAAGAAATATATTAAAATTAGTTTTGATAGTTTTGAAATAAATGTGACAGTCGCCGCCATTTTTTAGACTCTGTTTTGGTCGGTCTGTCAAAGGAGACGCAAAGTTTTTGGTTAAAAAAAAAAAAAAAAAATAAAGAAAAATCTATAAGAATCCTAACCATCGCCATTTTTGGTTTGCTTTTTGCTTACCTCAACAAGACAAAAGCTATTAAATAGTTCAATACGCTATTATTGGATGAATCGCAGCACCTCAAGTATAAGGTTTCCAAAAGGGTCTCGAGCCCTGCTGTACCATGCTCCACCTGAATGGTGGGGGGGGGGGGCTTCCCTGTCGATACCTCCAAAAGCTAAGTTGATTTTGCATAAATGCAGCCTTTGGAAAGGGCTCCTCAAACGTTCGTACATCGTCATAATATACTGATAATCGCTGGGTCAGGTGTTTAGAAGAAATAATTTTTGTGACAATATGATCCAGACCAACACTTAAACTACAATTAAAAGTAGTAATTTTATTTTTTTTATCCTAGTAGTTAGTAATATTTTTATTTAGTTGTATTTTTTTTTCATTTCCTTGAGTTTTAATCAAGCATTAATTCTTCGTTGTGTCTTAATTGTACAATAGTGGTCCTAATAAATTTGAAATTGAATTTAGATTTGAAAATATAAATAAATTACTTGACGTCTTGTTTTTTCTATATTTTAGTAGATATTTTTAGCAGTAAAATTCATACAAATTTTTTTTTATCTCAAAATTTGAGGGAAACTCGTTCATTTTTTTTTCTGTGGGAACCTCTCCAGCGTGCCTTTTTTTTTTAGAAGTTTACACATTCCTTTAAGGCTTAGTAGAGAGATCAGGAAAGTTTCTGGCAGATACACTGGTAGATGTGCTAAACTGCCAGACCACGTGCCGTTTAAACATTAAGTACAAACTACAAAATATCAATTACATAATAATTGATTTTAGAAGTCCTTCCAATATAACTTGATTCCCGTTTTTATAAAGGCATAAAGCCCTTTGAGGCCGTCCCCTTAACTCGTACACGAATTTGTCTGTCTGTATATTTATTTATACATATATATTTCTTTTTTACTATTTTCGACACTCTCGTAAACCTACTTTTCGTCATCACAGCGAGCTGAAATTTGGCACACAGATTCATGTCGCGAAACAATTGAATCTATCAAAATTTGATCCGAAATTTCCATGGACAACCCGGAAAATCGGGAAAAATCATTTGAAAATTTGGTACAAATTTAATTAGTGATAAATCCGTTTCAGGAAAAATGCAGAGTTTTCCGATTTTTCCGAAAAAATTTAGTGGGATTTTCCGACTTTTCCGGAAAATTTTCCGGTAAAAAAGGTTTTCTAAATTATGCCATCATTACTTTCTCTCCGACAATGGTGAAAACTTGCAGAAAAAATCGACGAAAATTCATGTACATATAACGCTTTTCCGGAGTTTTTCCGACCAAGGAAGCGTTTGAGCGTTTTGCAACCTAAGAGAAAGTTGTAGAGCGAAATGAGTTGCATATAGTTGCTTTTGTGGAAAACTCTATGGAAAACCTGAAAAAGCGGGAAAATCATCGGAAAAATTTTCATCGATATGATTAGTGATAAATCTGTTTCAGGCAAAATGCAGAATTTTCCAATTTTTCTGGAAAATTTTCCGAAAATTTGCGGAATTTTCCGACTTTTTCGGAAAATTTTCCGAAAAGAAAAGTTTTATAAGCTATACGGAATCATTTTTTTTCCATCCTACTGGCATCAATACTTTCTCTTTAACAATCATGAAAACTTGCATGAAAAATCGAGGAAAAAATTCATGTAAATTTTCAAAAAACTTTCATAGCAATAGGAAAAGTCTGTGGAAAACATGGAAAATCGGGAAAGTTCATGTTATATGGGATCAGGTTGAAATACAGCTAAAAAGCGCTGTTTAAAACATAATTTGAATTCCAGAAAACCGTTGCAGTACTTCAACGATTTGATACTCGAATAAATTCTTTGAAAAACTGGTAAATCAGTTTCTTTTCAGCCGTCATAAAATTGTTTTAAAATATCTTCATACAGCACGTAATAACAATTTAGTTAAAGTGAAAAAGGCAGAAAATAAAATAAGTAAAAAAAGAGTTTTCAAACAAAACTGAGGCCAAGCCGCATGAAAATGTAGAAAATAAACTTTTCTACACACACACAGAGGTGGACTCAGATTTTATTCGCTGACAATCACCGATATATTTCAGTATGATTAATCAGAGGTAATAAGTGATTTGATTCATGAAGAGAAAGAATATTCAAGAGAAATGTCCCAATCAAAAAATCTGAGTCCACCTGTGTGTGTGAAGAAAAGTTTATTTTCTACTTTTTCCTGCGGCTTGGCCTCAGTTTTGTTTGAAAACTCGTTTTTTACTTATTTTATTATGATACTTTCATGGAAGAGTCCCGATTTAATTTTTCCAATATTTTCATATATTGTAAAAAAAAGAAACCTGGTTTAGTTGCACCGATATAAAAAAAAGGCACATTATAAGGCCCTTTTTCTTAGCTTCTTCTGTTTTTTTGCTATCTTTCGAGTACCTTATGAAAATACGTAATAATTTTTGAACGACCTTTAAATCTTTCCGAACATAGACAATACATTTTCCTCGAATCACAGTATAAAATTATTTTTTTTTCTTACACATTGGATATAATTTGTTTCGTATGTTTTCCCCTCAGATGGTCCAAGAAAACTCCCTTGTTTATCTTATGGGTATAATGAATTGACCGCCTGTCAGTTACAACAGGAGGAAAATTTGGAAAATACTTTTTTGTTACTTCTACTATCTTCACTGAAATGCAAAAAATTAAAAATATTTTAACAAACAAATCTAAGATAGCGGTCTCATAACTATACTTTACTACTTACATGTATATGTACACACAAAACTGTAACATGACTCTAATATTGCGCGTGATCAATTTTAACGAAGGTTTCCTCCAAGAATTCTCTGAGAAAATTTGAATATTTATTAACCCCTCGCGAATTTGTATATATTTACATATACATACATATGTAGGTATATTGTAGCCATACCCTCCGTGTACTTCCTTGTACAAGTACAAGGAAACAATCTTAATAATTTTTAAATTCACCCTCGAACCGCATTGCATTTCGTTATTTATTTCACCCAACAACAGTGAGAATTCTTGCATCTGTTTTCCACCAAACTCAAATTAATAAAGAAAAAAAAAAATTCTCTGGAAAAGGGAAGGAAGGTCGATCCGTCATGAATTTGTAAATGCACAGCAATTATTGACTTTATGCATTTTTGTTATCATTTCCGGTAACAACAAAAGTAAGTTTCCTACAATACTAATTGACTTTGTCCGCAGCATGTTTTTTTGGGAAAGGAAATTATTCGATTTGCTTACGCATGAAATACAAAGATTTTCTGATTTTATATGGGAATACTATTTCGTGTGAAATGCTAGTTCCCTGTGTTATTTTGACAAACTGATTTTCTCACCATACCACACCACACCACACTACACGACATTACACCACACCCTACCACACACACACGTCTAATTAAGTGCCAACTTCGTAGAATCTGACAACTAAAACTAAGTTCATTTGCAAAACTTTACATGTAGCCAACATAATGGATTTAGCATTTTGGTTTCTTCAATGACTCTTAACAAACTTCCAAGGCGTTGGATTTCATATGTTTTTAGAAGTTCCATTATGTATAAGGAGTTGTACATACTTACGTATTTACATATACATACTTGAAGTCACATACCCTTTTTGTGTATAGTTTGCTAAAATTAACAACAGACTTAAAAAAAAAACAAAAACACAAACAAATTTGCGAACTTTTGTGTTTTTAATATAAATTACAGTCCAGATCGAAATGCACTGTACTGTAGTGAACTTAACGAGTACCTATAAAAATTTCCTTTCTTAATAGAATAGAAGTAAGGTTAGGGTAAATTTAATTTCAATTATACATTCAAATCACGATTACTGATACAATTCCAAATTCCATTTCTCGGTAATTGTAATTTTGAAAAGAATTAAATTACGATTATGAAAAATGATTATAATGATTATAATTGAGATTATATGTATACATGATGTTTCCGCCTAGGAGGTCAATAGAGCAAGAGATGATAGTACTCCCCTAGGCAAACAAAAATTTGTAAGGGTGGGGGGGGGGGGGGGGTTGCATATCAACCATTTCGAAAGTACAGGGGGAATAAGAAAATATGTCAGTTTTTCGTAAAACACTCTGTATCTTAAAAAGTTCACGGTGTACGTTCAATATGAAGACCTCATTGAATGAAGCACTTGATGGCCTTTCCAACGATTGCTCAACCAGCCCCACACCCCCCTCATCCCAAGAGTTATGATTGTCTAAACTAAATATTTCGGATTTGCTTACCGTTTTTCTTAATTTGAGCTCTATTTTTTTTTGTGAAGAGGTCATAGCTTTTTTTTTATAAAAATTGTGAACTCTAGACTCTCCTCTTTAATTTGGCGTATTGCACCCTATGTGCTATCTGTATGCGTTAAAGAGTTATTAGCTTAGAACCTATTGAGCATCCCGAAATTAACCGATAATTTTTTTAAATTACATGTTTGCAGTCACCAAGGAAACAAATTATCTTTGAAAATAGATTTCAGAATGGCTTTCGGATTAGTGGTACGGGGGTGGTTGAACAGTCGTTGGAAAGGCCATCAAGTTCTGCATACAATGATTTACTGTGACTGTAAGCCCTGTACTTTTTGAAATACAGGATGTTTTGTGAAAAACTAACATTTTTTCTTTAGTAGCCTGTAACTCCTAAACGGTTGATATGCACCCCCCCCCCCAATAGTTTCCAAAGTTTGATCTAGTACATTTTGGAAAATCTAGTACAGAATCGAATTCCTTAGGTGCTGAGAAGAAGTTTGAGTACTCACACTCTTATACTCGGAGGCTTAAATAGTCATCCCCCCCATACTAATGTTTTAGTATTTCCCTCTTTTTATTGGAACTCGGTAGGATTATGTCTGATCGGAAAACGGGTTTCACTGTTCGGCTCAGTACATAACCAGCTACAATTCGTTCAAGAAAATTTTTCTCTGCATACGTTTAGTATGGGAGTTGGAACCGCCGGGGGGGGGGTGATTCCAATACGGCATGTTGCATACCAAATTATAGATCTCGCCGTACTTTCGGAAAGTGTACCTTTTTCCCGATTCAGAAAACTATCTTGGAACGTTTTTACCGCCAGAAAACCCACTCTGTTGTGAACATTTTTCTCATAGGTAGTCATTTTCCACGACGCAATAATTCCGCGCAATCACGAGAAGTAGAAAAGTCCACTTCGTCACCCAAGAAAGTCGCTTAAGCTTCATCCGATCTTCAAAGTTTCCCCTGCTTAATTGAAGTAAACATTTTTAATAAAAAATGTTCAGAGTATCATAATGCCTCGTTTAAGACAGCGCTCATGTCTGGAGGTGTCGGTCCTAAAGTTGTGTGAAAAGTGGGCATTCTCCTTTATTTGTTTAAATATAATTCGGAATGTAAATTCTTGATGACATAAATTAGAAAAAACTAGCAATCCCGAAATGTGGTAACGAAAGCAGATTAAAACATGTAAAAAAGCTAGAATTGGTCTAAGACAACTGGGGGGGTCGCGACCCGGCATCGGGTAGTAGAAAAATTTTGCCGGGTCGCGAAAAAAATTGTAAAAACACAAAAGAAAAAATTTTTTACATATTATTTTTTTTTACATCAGTTCGGCGTTACCAACCAAATATTTCAGAAAAACTGAGCAGAATGCTGAGAAGCTAAAAACAAATCATTTTATCCCAGTGTTGCAAGCACGCAACACAAGACACGTGCAAATAAATGTATTTTTCCTTTCTCTCATACGAACCCAATCAACTCCCCACGTTGCGTTTTCACAACACATAATTTCTCTACTATTAGCAAATAAAAAAAATTAAATCAATTGAATTTCTTAGTTTTATACTTAAAGCTTTATAATAATTGCAGATCAAGTAATCATTTCTGGAGTCGTCGGTCCTAAAGTTGTATGAAAAGAGGAATTCCCCATGCCCATCTTGAGAAAATGTAAAGACTTACATTTTGGATTATATTACTTTCTCAGAAAACGTTAAATCCGTTTACTTTTCAGTTTAAAGTAGTCTGGGACTGTCTTTACTATCTTGAAGCAACTTTCCCAAACAAACATGTCTTGCTAATTTTGGGTGTCGGAACATAAAGGCATGAAGGGCAACAAGATTTCGGACTGCCTTGCCAATAAAAGAGCCGGACCTTATTGGTTCTGAGCTTGTTTTTGGACACCCAAAAAGCCACCACATTCTTTGGGAAGACAGAATTAAATTGGCACACTGCGAAAATACCCCGGGGCTGCGACAAGCAAAGAAGCTCATTACTTATTCGCAATAGAGGAACAAAGAATTCTTCGCACTCAGTAGCAAGGAGTTAAGACTCATAAACGGCCTATTTAATGGGCATTGTGCACTTAGATATCATCTCAAAAAGATGAGTAAAGTCGATAATGAGACCTGTCGCATATGGAAAATGATGAGGCTGCTGAACACGTCCTGTGTGACTATAAATCTCTGAACAGCCTAAGGCATGCGATGGGTTTCAGAATCCTTCTGGTGGATAAATGCCTTTATATTTTCGTTGAATTGAATCATTACATTGTTGTAGTAGGATGGTATCTCCCACCAGTGAATAGTAATCAGAAATCTTTTTCTCAGAATTGTAGCTAACATTAAACTCTCGCACAAACTTTCCAGTATCAATTCCATTAGAATTTCAAAACATGGGAATATATCTATATACAAATTTAATTCACATTATCTAAGTATCTATTTAGATACACAAAATCTCTTTCGACTTTAACTACTCCAATAGAATGTTTCTCATTAAAATATAAACAACTCTTAAGCATAATTTATGAAGGAAGTGCTATGTACGAGGGAGTATTTCTCTTCCTCAACTCAAATTTATTTTTATAATGTTATACGAACGAAATTCATTCAGTTAGCAAAAATGAAACAGTTGCGGAATAATTTGCATACGTAATTGTTGTCTCTATTTAGCGTCACTTAATAAAAACACCGGCACCATCCATATAGGTACCAGAGCATTTCATTTGCATTAGATTAACAAAAGTTGTTTGTGCGCTTGTGGTGTTAAATCAGAGAAATTTTCTAATGCAAATTCGCAATTTCAAGATAACACCTGAAGTCCTTGGCAAAGAAATTTCTACGAAGATTAAGCAAATTTCCATCTTCTGCATTTAACGATTATTTAAGAGTGTGTACCTCGTAAGAAACTGTGTGTGTGTGGAGGTTGTTATGATGCATTTGAGAATTTTAGTAATTTCGAGTAAAATTAAAGTTGAAGGTTGTCGTATGATATAATTTTAGTCATTTTGATAAGTCTACCTTGTTTTCAATGGGACACCTTTGACTTCGGTATATAAAAACAGGTTTTGATCTAAATTATTTAACTATAAATCTATGCCTCCAATTTTTGTGGAGTTTTTAGTAATTTGCCTAAGTTATTGAAATGGATTTTCTAGCCAGACAGGGTTGAGCTATAGATATATGCTTAACCGAAGAATCCATATGAAGGCACATAAAATCTGCGGAAAGGATTTTTGATCTACATGTTTGCAAGTGCACTAATCGCAGATGGAAAAATTCAAGACAGCTATGGCCTATGATATGTCCTAGAAAGATAGAAGGTCTACTAAGGGGAACTATACGGATGTGCGGAATCTTACTGAAGTTATCTCGGGAAATTGTCTCGAAACGGTTCCAAGCTCTATCCGCTTACATCTGCAGAAGCTTTATGGAGGGAGGGAAGTTTAGGACCGTTGGTGAATGCCAAACATAGAGGAATCACGCTTGGTAGCTACTTTTACCCCCCGCCCCTAGAGCTCTAATAAATAAAAATTTATGTAATTAAATGAAATAGAAAATACAACATTTTTTTTTTTGTTTTAAAGACTGTTTCTAAACCCGCATTAAAAAATAGAAAATTATTTCTCCCTTCACTTAATGAATGCATCACAACAGTTCTCTAGAGTTTCCCTTCATTTTTCATTTAATTAAATTTTTTAATTAAGTCACATTTGTGTATAAATTTTAAAATTTTCAAGGTATACAAGGAAAGAAAGATCTGGGCAGTTCAAATTTAAACACTACAATGAATAACAATTTCCCGAAATTGAAATTGGAAATTCCTAATTTTTATCTAAATACTTAAGAGGAGTCAGTACTCAGCAAAAATTTCAATTTAGATGCCAGCGAGCATGTAGGCAATAAAACTTACTATACGTAGGTTTGTGTCATGAAAGTATGAAAATACATATAAATTTAGCCTAGACCTAGACCACAAGTCACATTAGAGACATCTAGCGTAAAAGACAGATACCCAACATGCGACAATTTAAGACGAAAATGAAAATTTGCAGTTGAAATTTTCTAATTTTAAAATTTTTAAAGAAAATTAATTCTCCTAAATTTTATTTTGCACATAGTTGTTAAATATGCTATTTTGGTTTATATTTCTAAAACTTTCAACGATATATTACAATTTCTCGTCGGTGAAATATCGAGAGAAAAAACAAGTACTATTAGAATTAAACAATTAAAAAATGCGCCAGTAAAAATTAAAAAAATTCGACGTTATTTTCTAGATCTAGGCTTTATCTCTCTAAAATAGTCAAAATATAAAGAAATGAGTATACCTACTAACAGGATTTGAATTGAAAAAAGTCAATTTTTACAATACACTTCTTTGAATTTTTGCAGACGTTATTTACTAGACGTCTTCATTATCTTTAATTTAAGATATAAATCATTATTCTGCTACAAATAGTTTGCCAGAAATTCGCATTGAAAAATGTATGAAACTTGCAAATCTTGGTACTGACTCCTCTTAATTAAATTACTTTGATCTGAATTTTCTTTCTCTGTGTACCATGAAAAATTTAAAATTTATATACAAATGCAATATAATTTTAATATTTAATTAAATGGAAAACTCTAGATAGTTATTTGTTATATTTATTATTTTTTTCTTTTTTAGTCATAAATTATTCTAAAAAAACATTTGAAATTATATCACTAAGGAATTTTCAGTACAAAAAACATTGTTGCATTTTTTTGTGATAGAAAGCTCACAAAAGCCGGGTATTTTGATGAAAAGTAGTAAGGTTGGGAAAATTATCATAGCCGGGGTAATTAATTTCAGATTTATTTGTCCTGCAAATATTTAATTTAATTTTATACATAATATTAATCTTGCCTAATTAGCTTTCCTCGAAAATTTCTTTATCCATTTAAGTTGCAAGAAATTGCAGTCTAGCCCAGTAAATTATGGTGTTTGAACGGAATCCAAGCGACCTTTATATGAAAAACACCATCAGTAACACGAGCAAGAAGTGTATAATGTCTATTTTATGTGAGACTAAATTTGACTATGCTTACGGGATCAAAAATTTATATTATAATAAATAAAAGAACTCCGGCGATATCTGAATGCTAATGAAATTTTCATGCTGAAACGAAAAGAGAAAGCTATACAGAGCGGTCCACAACTGAAGGCAAGTTCGGTTATAGGAGGCGATAAGGACGACCCCCCCCCCCCCCCCGTCATAAGGCTCATTAGTTCTTGCAGATGGTTTTCGTACTCGCCTTCAATTATGTAATCTTGTCCAGCTAGGATCCCTAATGAGGTGATATCACAACTGACCGCTGATGGTCTAAATGTGGATGATCGTAGATGCGTATTTCGATAGTCGCCAATTTAATATTTCTAAGGCTTTCGTCATGAGCAGACGCGTGCAAAAATATACTACAACATCCAAAATTAGGTGCCCCGATAACATTTCACTTTTCGTAATAAACTAAAGATGGCAGCCCCATTATTGTATAGCTACTGCAAGCTAAACACATATTGAAAAAAAAAAAGAATAAGCTACTGAAGCATATCCTTGGATATCAGAGGTAGATGGGAGATCTAGGAGCGTAATACTCCCAAGATGGAATGAACAAGGAAAAAAAATCTCAGTATAAATTTTGAGACATACTACCTACATGTGGCATGAGTTTCTGTACGAATAGAACACGGTGTAATCTAGGCACGAAAGTATGCTGTATTGTTCTTTTATTCATCCCACTATACGGCCATATTTGCATAAGATCTACTTTCCTAGATCCTGGTCCTGGTGCACAGGTGCTAATAATTTTGAAGAGTCTAAATTCGGATTTGTGTATTCGTAACACTTTTTTCATCAACATATTCTAGGGACTTCTGTGATATTTAATGCATTAACCTATTCCATCCGTAAGTGAGCATCATAATGACCCTAAAACGACTATTCAATGAAAGGAATTTTATATATCAACAACGCTTTACAATACTACCCTAAAGGACCAGCCAATATGAGTTTTTGCCCTACAAATGGTAGGGTAGAAATAATTTTGATCAATATTATTTAGTTCCAGGCAACGATAAAAAATCCAAGTTTTCAACATTTTGGGGGTCCCCGAGTATGTCTCTATTATTTCTCTCTTTTTGATGGTCGTTGATGTGGATACCTTTATAATCGTCTTCCCACCTTTTCTGCAGGCACATCCTCCACCGCAACCCCTGGATCAGGCTTCTCTGACATTAGAACTGGAGTGAGCCCATTGGTACCAAGTCGGATGGATTTTTTTGAATTCCACACCATTTTTGATGGTAGGTCCTAAACGCATGGTACCGAGCGGCGTTCTTAGTTGGTCGTAAGGAAGCTAGGTTGAATTTGCTTTTACTGTCGATTTGCGAAACGTTTGTAGAGGATCTCTTCCAAAGTTTCCTCTTTCATGTTGCCACCATACAAAGCAACGAGAAAGTCTGCTCCAGCGTCTGCGAAGTCTTCTGGGTTGAAATTCTGATCTTTGAAAATGCCAATGTCGGCATTAAGCCCTTTTGGATAAGAGAAATAAATTTTGTTTTTTCTTGGTAAAAATTAGAAGATTTGGTGTGTCACAGTCGCTCACCGCATGTATTTTTTTCGGCTACTTCTTTCACTTTCAAATTATTCGCGGAATACACTCTTTCAGCATTTTTGTCTCTCCCGAGCCGCGAAGGTAGATGATGGTTTTGGATGATCTTAATGCTGTCGGTAAAAATAAAAGATGGACATCTTCGCCAGCAAAAAAAAAAAAAAAAACATGGTCGAATTATGAGGAGATGAAAAACGCTCTGTTTGACAATCAAAATCTTCTTCAGCCTGCTTAACAGTAAAAGCAGCCTGTTCGAATTTTTTTTGTCTGCATCAAAAACATATGGGCTTTATTTATACGTAATAAGAAAAATTACTTCAATTTGAAGTAGATTTCGCTATATAATATAATCGCGATGATAATATTATTAGTATTGTCATTTTTACACAATTAGCGCTGTAAATTGTTACACATCAGACTTACAAAAAAAAGTGTTCATACAAAAAAATGTAAAGAATTTTGTCATCTTTAAATTTGTATGATTAATTTTTGTTTTAGAATCACCCGTTGTGGAATTATAGAACAGAAAAAAAAACGTTCCATTAATCCAAGATGGCGGACCGCGCTGACCCCCACGAGGTTAGAAACTTGGATTTTTCATCGGGGCCTAGAACCAACTAACATAACTATATCAAAATCATGTCTACGCCACCTTTTGTAGGGCAAAGGTATTTTTTAGTCCGTATTGACTGGACTATAAGTATGTCAATCCGTTTGTAACGCATAGAAACAATGATAGTACGGCAAAATGGATTGATCGCCAGTATATTTTTTTTATATGTCCATTCATCCTTTCGTAAGTCCACCTATAAATTGGCCACCCGACAACACTAAAATGTAATACCTTGCAGTACTTTTAAAATATCGTAAGTCTAAGTTTGAGAATGCCTGAAATCTGGCAACCCCTTTTTAAACGATTTGGACACTGCATGAGAATACATTCACGTAGATAGCTGAAATTTGTTAAATGATGTTAACTCATTGGAGCCGGCATATATTTCTCCCGGGTAGGATATCGAAAGTTTTGGTTATTGATAGTCTTCGTTAGAGAATTAGAGAATTCGAACGCGAGAAAATAAATGGTACTGTCCATTGATAACAAACGTGTTAGATGCATCGGTTATAAACACCTAGAAACTGCAGGTGATGTTCTGCAAAATTGAAAATAGGAAACCAATGGGCTAGTTTGTATTTCGACGGGACAATGTTGAAACCTAGTTGCCATCGATTGAACGCCAGGTCATATGACCCAACAGATCATTCAGTACCATGACCCTGCAGCAAAAATGAAATTCTCAAGGATGGATGTTTGATAATTATTACCAATGTATGTTATACGTAGGCAAAACTTATTATGTATGCTTGCACGAAGTGTGTGTAGTGTTTATCCTAATCCCAAAAATTACATCCAAATCTATCACAATGGTGAGGTTCCCACCAAAAAGGTCACTCATTGATTTTAATATCCATTAATTGCAATTCATTTCGAAGCCATTTCATTTCTGAATTGAAATCATTTGTTTTACGATTTTTCAAATTCCAAATATTTTCAGAACACCTGGTGCCGCACGGGTGAAACTTCACCCCCTGACAGGTATATCATTCACAGGTAAATATCATGCACAGATAAATAGTATGATCGAGACCAAATTTACACAGAGCTTAGAGGACTCTGAGAACTATGCGTTCTGGAGAAAACTGCCAAAAAATTTCGTATGCTTACAATTTTTTGCTGATTAGGCAAATGAGAAAATTTCAAAATTAAAAAAAATATATAGAACTTTGAACGCGGATATGGACAATTAAACGGGATAATTCTGCGATACTGTCCAAGACCGAAACGTCGCCCCAGCCATCCTCTTCCACTTTGCCAAATTATAGCCAAATACCTGTACGCACTTGGCCTAGAGAATTTTTTAAAAATATCTTTGCATGGGATGAAATTTCACCCAATCAGGCAGGAATGGTTTAACGATGATAAGAACTGCAGATTAAATATGATTCCTAGACGACCAAAAGATGGCAAAGTCTGATTGAGCTGAAATTTCGTTCACAGCTCTTTTATAATTGTGAATAATAGACAAAATCGGGTAACACCTAACACCTTCGTTCCAATTTTATAAGTATTTTCAGGTACTAGTTGAGAACGTGCCGAAAAACCTCAAATTTAAATTACAATTTCAGGAAAAATTAATTAAATCGTGCAATTCCCTCACAGTCCAAATATTACTTATATTTCCTTTTAGAATTTTTATCGTAGGATTGGGACGGCTATTTTGATTTGCGGTATGTTCAGGAATTTTTAATCGGATTAAAAACTGGTGAATTGCCAGGCCATGGCAATACTTCAATTTCTCCACGTTTTAAGAATTCTTTAATTACTTTCGAGGTGTGACAAGGCGTTTTTATCTTATGTAAATGTAAAATTGCTTCTTGTGTATGAAAATGAATTTATTTTGGTAAAAGGACATCTTATAAAAATTGTTTTAGACTGGTCCTGGCGTAAAGTTGGCTCGTCGAAATATATAGGACCGGTACATTCCTACTAATCATATCATCACCGAAGGTGGGTGTTTTATGACTTGCTCTATACACAATCTGGACTGCACCATTCCTCAGAACGCCTGTACAAAATGCACCGATTCCGTTACCGCCTGTAGATGGCTCTCCCAACTAAATATCGTCTATAATATTTAACAAATGCATTAATCCCATGTAATTTGTCGTACGTACAGTTATAACGATTGTTGTACGAATAAATTTCGCTTTTTCTTTTTCCAATTATCAACTGAAAAGTGTGTTGATGAAGCTTAGCTCATTGCATTCTTCTTTTTTGTGCAAAAAAAAAAAAAACATTATTGAACTTTTCGACCCAGTAGCAATCGGAGAGGTCTCATCGGTATGGTTATCTCCGATCGCCTACCATAGAATTTCAATGATGGAGGTCACACCAATTATAAAAAGTATTTATATGGGCAATTGGTGTGACCTCCATCATTGAAATTCTTCTTTTTTTTTCATTATTTTCGTTAATTTGGGGTTTTTTTGCTGGCCACCTGTATTTAAAATTTTTTTTTTTTTGTATAGTCTTCGTTGTAATGTAACCAGATATATCTCCACTCCTTGCTGCTGAAATTGGCGGTGAATGAATATGACTCTCGACGTTATAGAAGTGCGCTTCGAGTGATTTTTAGATCTGTCCTCTCAGACATTTTCCTCGGTATTTGTCTATTTGTTGTTTTTGTTGTTTTTGCGAATGCAATAATGTCATAATAACAGTTTTTTTTCACTAGAATTGTCTTTTTCGTGCCCTATTTCCGTAAAAAATCAAAACAAAGTATGGCGCTTTCTCTTCTTCTTCTGACTTCTGTAAGGCTTTTGACAGCATCCGTCATGATATGCTCTGTAGAAGTTTGTCTTCTTTTTATCATTTCTTCAGATCGGCCAGGTATTTAATTGAAAATTTTCTGTTTAACCGTGAGCAAAGAGTGAAAGTTAACAAAGTGTTTTCCAATATTCTTCCTCTTTACCGAGGTGTTCCACAAGGCTCGGTTTTTGGACCTCTACTGTATGTACATAAATGATCTTCCTATAGTTCTGCAGGATATTGAAATTTAACTATATGCAGATGATGTTCAGCAGACCGATCGGACTTATTGAAGATTGTGTTGAGAGCATGAATGGTGCCATTGAACGAATTACTGAATGGGCATATAACATCTGATCTGATTTTAAATCCGCTAAAATCTCAGTGTATATTATTTAGCCAAAATATTTTTGATCTTGCGGATATCTCTTCCATAACATTGGGACCATCCTGCCTTTTATGATGTAGGTCAAGAATATGGGGGTACGACTAGATAAGCAAATAAAGTGCTGTGGCTATGTCAAGGATGTAATGCGTAAGGTATATGCTGAACTGCGCAGGCTTTGGCTCTCCGCAAATATTTTACGGCCTGACCTTCGCTCAAAATTAGTTCCAGCTTTTCTATTGCCGCAGTTTTCATATGGAAGTATACTTTTCTCCAAACTGGACTCACTGTGTGTCCAACGCATTGCAGTCGCCTTCAACGACTGGATAAGCTTTATATATGAACTGCGTCGGTTTATCCAATTGAATTATACCTTAACTGGAAGGCGGTTGTTTTTCTTTATGAGCTAATGCATTCGAAGAGGCCCGATTATCTGAACTGTCGTATATGATTTCTTCAATCAACTAGGCATAATAAATTGCTGTTAATGTGCCATAATAAATCCATAATCGAGAGTTCATTGCTTCGTCCAAATACTCGCGTACTTATATGGAATACCTTACCTCGTAGCGTTAGGTAGGTCAGAGTGGGGCGGCAGCTTTCAGCAATTTTCTCAAATTGCATTTAAATACAAAATAGATTCTCTTTTAGCTTTCTAACTATTTGGATTCAATTATTTTCTTTCTTTTATTAATATCTTTTTAATTTATAAATTAAATTCAATTAGTTATAGTAGATTACTCAACCACGAATTATAACATAGCTAACTGTAGTTTACCGTGAATTTGTTAATCTGAATTTATAATTGTACAACATAAGATGTAATCTTGAGTACTTATCATGAAAATTAATATTATTATTATTCTTATTATTTTAAAATTGCACCAACAACTTGGCGAACTTAGTTTACTTTAAAAACTAAACAAATAACTAATCTAGATCAATTGATAACTTTTACTTTCTTTCCTCGTATTTCTATAAAAACCACCTTTTACAATGCACCACTACGACTAAAATGACATAAGAAAAGATCGAATTACTTTTATATAACTGGTGGCGCAAAAGTAATGACTCTGTTTCGTTCAGCTACAACTTTTTTTTCTAAATTAGAGATTTTTTATATTTATATTTGTGCCATGAAATTTCGTCGCATTAGGATTTGAAGATGATGTCTCTTATATGGTGATCTCCAGAGTTGATGCACATTTCAGCCCTATTTATGACATTTTCCATAACTTGCCGAATATTCCTTATTTCTTGATGAGTGTTATCTTTTAGCTCTGCGAGAGTCTGTGGCTTGTTCACATACACCAGTGTTTTCAAATAACCCCAAAGAAAGAAGTCTGGACAGGTCAGATCGGGTGATCTTGTAGGCCCAAAAGCGAGTATTCTGCTTATTGACATGACCCGAGAGATGGAAATGCGCTTCATCACTCATAAAAAAAAATCATCCTCTTCAAGGTTGAGGTTTATGACGCGCTGGTTGTACTCTCGACGAGGTCGGTGGTCAGTAGGCAGCAGCTGATGAGTCATCTGAGTTTTATACGGAAACATCTTTAAGTCTTTGATCAAAAAACGCTGCAGAGTCAGCCTGGAAATGCCTAATTGCGTGCCACGTCGCCTCGTTAATGTTTCTGGACACTCTTCCACATCTTCGCGCATAGCATTGATATTTTCGGCTGAAGGGCCTGTTCTTGGTCTGCCAGACTTAGGTCTATCCAATGTTGCACCAGTTGCTTCGGGGGCGTGTGGTAAAGAGTCGCATTGTGTGATCAACTGGTGCGGGACGGCGCGCGGGGAAATCGTCGACGAAATTCACGTTGTATTTTTATCACTGATGAATTATTTTGTAAAAATATTGACACGATTATTCCACGTTCTTGGGGAGTATAACGGTTCATGTTTAGTTTTAGTAATTTTACATTTGTTTACTACGCAATTTTCAATATCAGAATGACAGGAGTTGTCATATAAAAAAAAATATAAATAAAAAGATTACTCTTTTGGTCTTTTTACTGGGTTAAACTTAATTTTGTTCAAGAAAGAATTTTTTGGGATTTCTCCGGTATATAGCAAAAGCTAAAAAATGTTCTAATTTGTTATTTCATCACACAACTCATTAATTTTTGGTGACAAGTTTCAAGTCTTGGTTTGACTCATCAACGGGTCCCAAATAGAGAAATTGGGTGATTTGAAAACAAATGAAAAAATGAAAAAAGAAGAAAGAATTGAAAAGTTTGAGAAAAATAGAAAAAACAAGTTTTTATTTATTAAAAAAAATTTTTAAATTTTTTTAAAGAAACAGATTCATTCGAAGCGAATCTACGCCACGCAGTGGGCTGAAAAATAAAGAAGAAAAGGAAGAAGAAGAAGCGTTTCGTGTCAGGAGAAAACCTTACACTCATCGGTATAGCTTAGCTTTTGCTATATACCGGAGAAATCCCAAAAAAATCTTTCTTGAACAAAATTAAGTTTAACCCGGTAAAAAGTCCAAAAGCGTAATCTTTTTATTTAGTTTTCCTCCTGGGCTTGTATAGGAGTGTTTTTTCCTCATATAATTCACACCCAGAATTTATTCTGAGTTTATATGAGAAGAGATCAGTTTGATCTATTTTCAAGCGTCTGCAGCAGGCAAAAAACCAAGCTGCACCGATGAGTGTGAGCTTTTCTGCTGACACGAAACGCTTCTTCTTCTTCCGTTTCTTTTTTATTTTTCAGCCCACTGCGTGGCGTAGATTCGCTTCGAATGAATCTGTTTCTTTAAAAAAAATTTAAATATTTTTTTAATAAATAAAAAATTGTTTTTTCTATTTTTCTCAAACTTTTCATTTCTTTTTTCTTTTTTCATTTTTTCAATTGTTTTTTCAAATCACCCAATTTCGCTATTTGGGACCTGTTGATGAGTTAAACCAAGACTTGTAACTTGTCACCAAAAATTAATGGGTTGTGTGATGAAATAACAAATTAGAACATTTTTTACCTTTTGCTATATACCGGAGAAATCCCAAAAAATTCTTTGTTGAACAAAAAAAAAAAATATAAATAATTTTTATAGTGCCAGTACTTTTACGCCATCCAATACTTGAAAAACATAATTTAGACAATTTATGACCTTTTCCTACTTCTGGAGGGTTGCAGACAAATACATCTATGATAATCCGAAAAAAAAAAATCATCTGCATAAAAAAAAAAAAAACCCATAAAAATAAAAGATGGTTTTGTTGCGAATTACTGAATTCGAGGAGTGCATCTAATTTAATGATCACATACTATATACCAATTCTAAGTTTATACGTATACTGGAAACAGGCTCAATCCAAGACGTTTTTAATATAATACTGTAGAGTACCTACCACGAAATGTAAAAACCCATATGAAATTTGATATATGTTATTTACTGGTATACATATGTCATATTTTGCTTACATCACAGCAACTCAGTTCGGTCTATTCCATTTTAGTTTTACCAAAATCAAGCGTTTAGAAATGCTTTACTGTATTATTTCTATATCTCAATCTTTTATAATAATTTTTGAATAAATTGGTGACATAGAATCATTCGTTTGGACCAAACCTTTCAATCCATCCAAAAAAGAGTTATATCTACATAATTTTTGGAAATATAGATTCCTCCATTCTCCTTACACAAATGGTGGCGGTCTTTTCTAATTAAAAACAGATTTAAGCTGTTTTGTATTATTTTATTTCATTAATACATACATTACGGAGATTTTTGTATAACAGTTAGAACAGTTAGAAAATTTTATTGTTTTTAAAAATTAACTTGGTTATGCAATAGTCACGAATATGTCCTTTTTCAATTTTTCGTAATTCAAATTATTCAAATTATAACATTATCCACCAAGAAAGCTGCCTGCTTGTATAGTATAACAGTATATTCATCCACCCCCCTAGCCCTAATCTCATTAGGCCATAATATATTTTGTATATAACTAATCGAGTTAAGTAAATAAATAAATTCGGATAAATCACCATCACCTTTGCCTATCCATTAAAATAGTGTATGTGTGGTGGGGTTGTAACTGTTATACAAAAAGGATGATGGTAATGTAATTTGATTTTAAATTATACTTGCATATTAAAAATTTTTCTCCGTTTGTGTTCTTCTTTGAAATATTTTTATTACAAATTATGATTTTGTTCACAAACGCTTTTGATAGTTTTTTTTTCTTTTTCTTTTACATATTTTCAAATTTTTCCATTTTTATACATTCTGTCATCGGGGAGGGAAAAAGAGTATCCTTTAAAAGCATAAAAATCAATAATATCCATCCCGGAAGTCCCCCTTTAGATACAAGCTATCATCTCTATAGTAGAGGCAAAAGGATAAATCTTTTCAGAGTGATAGCAAGCGTAAGGCTTAAAGCTCATGCAACAAAGTTGCTCGTATACACAGAACAAGCTATTCACAAGAGCTGAAGGAAGATATCGGAGAGCTTAGCCCAAACTAAGGATTTTCAAGGACATTGTCGTTAGTCGGTTCGGTCGGTAGGTACTGTTCGTTGTCGTCTTTCGTTCGGAACCTATGTATATCTATATATATATAACATATATGAATATAGTAACATCACAGTCCTGGAGGCCATAAATGTGGCATTGGACACTGAAAGGAAGGAGGAAGCAGCTGCGGCGGCAGAATGAGCGACCCTTTCCTTTTAAGCTTTATAAGCCTAGGCGTGATTGTGTGTATATTTTGGGCTTAGTTTAATTTGTTATTGTTGCCCATTATGATGACGTTTATTTAGATGAATTTCAATTAGTCGAAAATGGATAACAGATTTTTCACACACCGAATAAATGCAGTTGGATTTTGAGATTTTAGTGAACTGAAAATTTCCATTAATAACAGCTGTTAGGGATGTCGTGGGTAGTAATTTGGAGGGGAAGGGCAAGGGATGGATAGTGGTTTGCATCAGTAGTTAATAATATCTTGCATTTGTAAGAAAATATTTTATTTCTAAATATATTTTATGATAAATTAGAACTGTGTATAACAACTTACTGTTTCCTGCCCAGAACTATTTTGAAATGCTTTTCTCAATTTGGATTTGTGGAGTGTCCTTTTGTATTTTAGGATTGAGGGACAATGAACTATTTGGAAATGTTGAATTGCTTTTCTCGTTTTCGATGGATTTCTGTAGTATGGAAGGATTTTCTATACGTTTTCTCTGAATTTTCCGATCGATTCTCTTATTTTATCTTTTATACTTCGTTGAGTGTAGAGTACTTATCTTCTACTATAATGATTTTTTTGAATACAAAACAATTTATCTAAGTTAGAGATATTGTTAAAGTATTGATTTAATTTTATCAAGAGTTTGAAAATAGTGACCATAAAGTTTGGTATACAGATGGTAGTGAAAATATCCATAGTTCAACACCTCATATGAGATATATTTAAGGTGTTTTGTATTACTTTCAAAATGCTCAACAATCCTTAAATTTTGTGGTAGAAGAGAAGGATATGATATAAAAAAAAAAAATGCGTAAATTCACACTAAAAACCCCAAGAAACATTTTTTTTTTATATAGTAGTAACCGTAAGGTTTCCATTACCAAATTATATAACATGAGTTATACAGGCTAGCACTCGAAACCTCTTTGTAACCACTATAAACTCCTTATAGAGCTTAAATTGAGGATTATATAAAGGTTACCGTGACTTGATTTTGGTAACGTTATATAACTAAAAGTTTTATAAAATGAGTAATAAAAATATTCTGGTTACCTTAATATAACTTCTTATGTAACCCTTATATAACCAAGGGTGCTCTCGATTAATTTATTTTGGTAATAGCAGTGGTTGCAGTACTGTTTCGGCTACCACTGTAAACTTTGTTTGTAATGGTGATGGTAACGTTTTTACAACGCTTGGAATTTTCTCACACTGATTACTTTTAGTGATTGAAATGTTAGGGAAATTACTTTTCCTTACGTTTATAAAAAGATATAATGCAAATATTTACGAGAATTGAAAGAGAATTTTGATATTTTTTTGTATAGTATTTTTATAATGTAAGGGTTTAATATTTTTATATTTTAAAATTACAATTTTTCGGCATGTATGTGGTAAAATTCAGCTGCAATTAAAATTTTATTGTGAATATCATCATAGATATACATCGAAAAAATAAAGACCCCTCCAAAAATAAGCAATTTTTAATAGTTTTAATTAAATATGAGAAAATTTAAAATTTTCACTTAGGTGATATTAATTCATAAAAATAATATAACATAATTTAGAAATGTTATAATACCTAAAAAGATGTATTTTCTTCATATAAAAATAAAAAAGAAAACCAAATATCAGCAATTTAAAAAAATTGGCTTAACTGACATTTTCTTTTTTATCTGCAATGGACAGATGAAAAAATGGCTACTCGTACATAAATGAACAAATTACCATTATAAAACTTCAAGTAGCTTTATATAAACTCTGGCTCTGTTATATAAACTCAATTACCCTTATAAAACTTCTAAAAATATTATATAAACTAAAGGAACTACCATTCCTCGAAAATGGTCCTTATATTTAGTCATAATATATAAATAAATAAATAAAAATTTTAATAATGGGTCCATTCGACACTAAAAGTCATTTGATTTTATAACGATCTCCGTAGTTACTAAAGGGCCACAAAAAAAAATTTACGATATTTTATAGTGGGTATATGTATTACCGAAAGTTCCCAATTTTTATTAAAATCACCTAAATTACTGAGTGTTGTCGAGTTATATAAGAGTAACCTTCTAGTAATGGTTACTCTACGTTTTATAGACCGATGATTGAAACCTTTCCGTCACCAACTTATAAAATCTTTAGTAACTTACTTCCAGAAGAACTATTAGTAATCTTAAAAAACCTTAATATAACTCCGTCAACAATTGGTAATATTATAAAGCTATTATAAAACCAGTCAAATTCTTATATTTTTATATACCCCTTATAAAAACTACCCATCACCTTCAGTCCCCAAAAATTGGAAAAATTGTCACTTGGAGCGCACTACGTTGTCCGTGCGAACGCTGATTTCCAGACTTGCTAACTTGGGCCCTTGAAACCTAGACGTTCCCGATGCGATGTTTATTTGCGCCTAGTTGCTAATGTATTTTTATAGAAATCTCTCCTATATCAATAAAAATTAACTAGTTTTCGAAAGTTACGTGAACTGAACTATTCCTTTTGGTGTATTTCTTATGCTTTTGGCACCTAGGATAAAAATGGTCGGAATTCGCATAATATAATAATTTGTGGGAAAAGTCGCCATTAATTCCCATTTTCGAGAGAATTTTACCCGCAACAATTTCCCAACGCTACTGTAACTCATTCCCTGATGGGCTTGGGAAAAATGAGAATTTTATTTGACTGATAGACATTTAAAATCTCCTTTCAGCACATTGGCCAAAACGACATTTGTATTTTTTTCTTAAATAATTGAGGTGGAGTAGATATACGAAAAATACATTATTATGAATAATTTGAAAGGATTTTGAAGTTATTAAAAATTTTGCAAATAATTGAATAAAATCAGTTATGCTTGTATGTATATCTTACTACATGAAAGAAGAATGAATGAATTGCTTCGTATTTATGCAGCGTGGGGGGGGGGGCACCGAGCCTACACGGGCTTCTCTGGGGGGGGGGGTGCCCACCCGTGCCCCTACCTCGCTACGCGCATGTCCACGCAATTCTCTTCAAAAACCTTTTCTAGTTCTTCTTTTAAATGAAGGAAGCCTCGGCACTGTGGATAATTATTTAAAAAACATTTTGTATCTGATGGATTGAAGATTATCGTGGATATGCAGCTCTTATAATTTGTAATATTTTGGTGGCTGTATGTTTTACAATTTTTTGATAGCTTTAGTCATTAATTTTATATTTTGATGTTAAGTACAAACGCAGCAGCTAAAATGCAATTTTTCGGTCGCAGGAAGACGAATTTTTAAAAACTGATTTTGTTCTTTGAATGCGATTAAGCTTGAAGCTTTGATCTACTATTTCCTTCAAATTCCCTAAAACTAATCTTTTTTCGAGGGGCCGAAAATAACTGATATTTTGAAAATATTAAACAAAAAAAAGCTGGGATAAATCATGATCGTGGAATTTAATGGAATATACCAAAAGATGTCTCGTGAAACCAGTTTCGATTCTTGTAAAACTTTTGAAAACATAACTTTTTTTTTAAAAAAAAAAGCTAAAAAAACTAAGCTGGAAAGGCTTTTTATCTTTTTCTTGCAAAAATAAAAGCCAGCTTGACTTTTTATTATTTCGAACTGGTTTTTAAGCCGGAAATATAAAAAAGCCAAGCTGGCTTCTTATTTTCAGAGACCGAAACAGTTATGAATTTTTACGAAAAAATCTTAATTTATTTGTATTCCTGGCCGGTAATAGTTTTGAAGTTAGAAAAAGCAAACGAAACGGCTTGATACTTTTTTTTCGGTAAAAATATAAAAAGCGATCCCGGGTTTTTATTTTTTCTAGCCGAGCTGCCTTTTTATTTTTACCAGAAAAAATAAAAAGCCAAGCTGGTTTTTTTTTTGCCAGATAAAACCAAAAGCCTTTCCAGCTTAGTTTTTTTTTTTAGCTTCAAATTATTATCGGTCAGGAATAGCAAGCAAAGTTTGCTTTATTCGTAAAAAGTCATAACTGATTCAGTCCCTGCTTTTTTGCACACAGGTGTTCCATCGCCATCAACCTGGTTTGAATTTTTTTTAAAGTATCCATGCTTTTTTCAAGGCATGAGTCTACTGTCTTCCTTATTAAGATAAGATTCTATCACCAATTCCCTTAATTTCGTATCCGTATCCATAGATTTTCGGGTTCGAATAGATAAAATTTCTTGCTTTTGTGATAGTTCCTTACTTTTCCTCAACATTTAGCTCGTAGTTCCTGAAAATGTTTCCATGATTTTTATAGTAATTCAGGCTTCCGGTAAAAGTGTCAATATCATGCATTTCATATTTTTGTCTTGTGTTCTGTTATACTTTTTCTCTAAGTTTACTAGCAAATTTGTCTAAAAATCAATTAGATTCCTTTTCTTGGGTGATTAGTATATTAAAAATTTTAGTAGATATCTTAGTAGTAATGCTTTTTAATTTTCTTTCCACGTATGCGCTCCACTCTTTTGAATTTCTGGTTATCATAAGTAATGAAGACACTTTTACAAGCAGTTAAGGACAGCATCTCTATCGAAAATTATCTACATCTACTTTGTATATCCTCGAGATTCTCAACCTCTACAGAAGATTTAGGACCAGCTAACTTATCGATTTCTAATCGGCACTGCAAGCATATTTTCCATTTCAAGTGTAAATTTGATAGACGCTTTACCATTTATCATTTGGTAGCATTTCTTAAACTTTTTCGTTTAGAGGAATAATATGATTTTGTAAAAGGATTAGGTATAGCACCTCAGTAGTTTATAACGATCATCCATATTTAATGCTATAATTCGATATGCATAATCTTAGTATGTGTAATTTTTTTAATTTTCCTGTATCACTCTCATTTTAAAACAAGCTGCATATATGAGTATTTGATAACTCAGCACATCTCAAGGTTTATTCGTTCAAAGTTCTCTGAATTATATGTTTAAAAAATAACTCCATCCAAACCTCATGGAATACTATTTTCTCCTTTCTACAGCTTCCTAAAAAAACCCATTAAGGATTTAAAAAAAAAAACAAAACAAAACAAATAAATTGAGAATGGGCTTTTTGAAAGGTCATATCCATTATCCTTGAAACCGAATTTTCAGAAAAAGGACTTCGATTAATTTTTTGAGAAACTTGAAAGATTCCTTAAATATCATGCGATGTGCACATCCTAAGATATAAATTGTTTAACTTACCTAAGAAGCAAAATTTGCCATTTTATTTTCAAATTTAAAAATACCGTATCTCCGTCAAAAATGGACAAAAACGAAAAATATTTCTGCGAAATCTATCTGTAAAATTTTCGGTTTTGTTAAATTCAGAGATGGTCGATGCACAAATTTACACAATATTTCTTGATTTTCTGTGGACTGACTCGAGATGTCAGAAAAAACCCCTTGTGTCTCCTAAAGCTTGTGAACATGAAACAACTTGATCTCTGAAAGATTTTTAAATATTTCTATCGCATTTGTTCAGAAGTTTGACAAAGAATTTAATCGCATAACGCTGCTTGATAGTTTTATGTCGAATATTCATTACGCGTCTAAAAAAAAAATAATTTTTACAGAAATTACAGTAGAATCGCATATGTTAAGGGTAACAAATATAAATTAGTGGAAGGTTGTAACTCTCACTTGATATTGCATTATTTTTACTGTGTTGCCACTTCTAAGAACTCAAGGAAAATCAATCTCATTACTTTCTAGACAGATTTCATGCTATGTTTATCGAGAGATTTTTATTGGTGATTTACTACCTTCGCATCGATATCCATAATGAAAATGTTGGTTACAAATATGCAAATCCATGTTTAATGACGAAATTTATTTAAAAATTGATAGCCGTCAATTTTAATTTATACAGTTGTCTGAGATTTGATGTACCAAGTATTAGTCCTTAAAGTTTCGATTTTGGGAAATGCTGCACAAAAAGAAAGTGAAATAAAAAAAATGTTAATTTTTAAAGTTGCGCTGAATTAACTAATCATTTAAAATAAAAAAGTTTAAAAAAGAACCACTTCATGTATATGCCCGTGACTATCACGGGTGCTGCTTACGAGCGCTATTATATATCATCAACAAATTTTACCTGCTCATTCCCGCTTCTAACGTGTTACAGATTTCTGTAAATAAATAGATGTCGGACGTAGTATTTTTATAAAATATTGAAATTTCAGTCATAAAAAATAAATAAATAAAATAAATAATGAATTTAGTGCCCCATTTGTATAATGGCAAAAATAATTGCGTACGCCACTGACATTTTGTTTTTGTTTTTCTATTTTATTATGCATATGAACTACACTTTTATCAAAAATAATGTGATTATTTTTTCTACCAGAAATTCAAAATTTATCAGTGCATGAAGTGGTTAAGAAACTTACTTAATTTCGAAATTACATTTTGAGTTAAATGTGAATAATAATGTTCATCCATATGTTAAGGAAAACAATTTTAAGATAAAAATTTCAATTCTCTTAAATTAAAAAAACAAAATTAACAGCGCCATCTGTTGCAATCTTTATTTATTCCAAATTAACTTTGAGAACTTTTGCAAGAATAGTAATGGAAAAGTAAACAAAATTTCCATTTCAGAGGTATAATTGTTGGCCACAAGTTTTAAAGGTCTTAGCTTCTAACAATTTTTTGTTTGTTTGATGAGAACAGCTTTTTGGCAGCCATTTTTTTTCTAAAGTAGAGAGAAAATGTTCTAAGATCAGAAGATATTTCACATTTTTCTCTTGTAAATTTGTGTAAAAAACGTGTTTAAGTTTCCATTTTATATTTAAAAAGATTCTACGTTTTATTTTTAAACTTTTTTCTTCATTTTGGGACACATCAGAAAATTGGTCTTGTCACTAACTGTTAAGTACAAGATTAAGATGATTAAATATTTCTAGTCAACCCCCCCGCCCCTCCTCCCTTCCCGATGTGAAATATTTAGCTTTTGTGATGAACATTTTAAAAAGTTATACTTAAGTTTAAAAACAAGAAAATATCAGATATTTTAACTATTGTAGAGTACAAATCTTTCCATGAACATTTCACCTACTTACAAAAAACACTAATATACAAGTTTAGACTGATTCCTTGGAAATAAGAACATATCTCATCGTGGATATAGCAGTAAATATTTTAAACGCCAATATTCATAAGAAATGCTTAAAAATAGCAGTTTGAATTAGGCAGCCAACCTATAACCACCTACTAACTGGCTCTGTTTAACCATTGTTGAAAATTTAATCAATGTACCGGGACCAAATAAAAGTCATCAAAAGTCTTTTATATTTCAACTCCGCTTTATATAAAAAAATAAAAATAAGAAATAAAAGAAATAAATTTTTATAATTTTCGAAAATTCGAAATTTCGAAAAAAAACAAATATAGTGAGCTAGAGAATGACAAAAGTAACAAATAGCCTCAAGAGGACTCAGTTAATCTTACAAATATTTGAAATAAATCAAGATTTTAAATAAAGTTGTATTCGAAACTCTAATTTCGAAAGGGATTAAGTAGAATCTCCACAATTTATTACCTGCCGAACGACTATTGTGTATGTGCGTTTTGACAACATGTTTTTTTTTTAATTTTTTTTATCACTTATGCTCATTTTTGCTTTTATGAACCTTTGTATCTTCCGAATATCTGGTTTGTTTTAAGTTTATTTTGAGAGTCTCAGGATACGTATCTATGGAATAGGTTGCCAAACTTTATGTATTCCTCCATGACATTCTAATCAAGAATGTCCATTTTCTATCTTAAAACTTTTTATCATTGTCCTTAAAGATCTGATTTTCTATCCAAATGGTCGAGATAATTAAACAAATCTCCCTGTCTGTAGTATGGGTCGTAAAAGCAGCAAAAATATTGTTATACATTCACAATGAACTCCAAGTTTTATATGCTAGAGCTATCAGACAGTTTATGCTTCTGAGTTGAAAGCCTTTTACTATGTTCTTTACAATTTGAGCAGAACTGTGCATGTCGGTCATCCACACAGAGTCCCACAACTACTCACAATAATGGAATTCTAAGAAGAATTAAGACTGAAGATAATTCTTCTTAGAATTTCATGATTCAAATTATTTCCTATAGAGAAGAGTAATTCTATTGTGAAATTTTTTTCAAAACCATTTTCTTTGTACTTTTTACATAAAGATACCTTCAATCCAATCATCAGAGGAATTGAAATGTCCCAGACTTTTTCACCGATTGTTGCAGTGGTACGAGGAGGAAGATGAAATATTGTGTAATCATAAAGATTCTTCACAATATTATACCAATGAGATTTTATGACATTGTAAATAACACAATTTGTCTAATATCCGAATCACTTCAAAAAAATACTAAAAATATAACAAAAGGGTAAACCCCCTAGGCAAACAGGAAGGAACTTATTTCCAGACAGTTTTCTCTATCGTCGTATTTTGCTGCTTCAATTAAATTAAATTCATCTAGCAAAGAAAATTTTCAATTTTCCCTCTCTCTTTCTCTCATCCATTACTAATGTTTACATTCTTTACGAATGTCCACTTGAGTGGTTTTTTTTTTTGTGTCCTTCCTCCGGAAACCTGGCATATACTGAATACTGAATGCTGCTCCATACAGACATGAAAATAGTTTATACTCACTTTTCCTGTCTCAAAACTTTTCATTTCCTCTTAAATGTGGGAATTTTCTTCAGTCAAATGAGCGTCCTTTAATGGCAGTAACAAAGCACTATAAAAAAAAAAGGGCAGCATACAAAAACAAAAAAAAAAAACGTAGAAAAGCCTTCAGGAGTACCATTATTCTGCGCCTACATCTGTAATTTCCATTTATTTTAGGAGAGTATGTGTAAAATTTTGGAGAGTTCCATTTTGTGTTGTTTCTATTGTGACTTCTTCCTATCCTTCAGGAGTACCGTCGCCGAGTCAATTTGAGAGGTGCAGATGTAATTAAAGTCGACCCACCTTTAATGTTAAACTTTTCGTCGAAAGGGCAAAGGGCCAAGGCTATTTGTCACACAAGGTAATTAGCGTGTATACGACAGTGCCAAAAACTTTTGTTAATTTATTGGAAGAACACTTTTAAGCTGAGAAACCATTTGTAAATCTCATGCGATGTCCCACAGAGCATCTCAACATGGGACAATTGCGGTTAGATGTTGGTGAATTAACAATTTTTATTAAATGATGGAAGGTGGATGTAGTTTTGTTTTTTAATTATTAATAGCAATTTATTTTGTTTTTGTTTTTTATAATTTGATTTTCTAAAGCTCACATAGCACTGGATGAGTCTGCTCTATGTATTATCTACGAATGTCAGTGTATCTTTACAAGTGGGCATCCAATCTTCCCTAAAATAGTTATACCCTCGCCTCGAAAACTGTGTGTTCTATTAACGGTGTCTATATATTGTAGATTCATACTTTTTTACATATTTACATCAGAGACTTGTAACATATTTAACACCTCACGTTTTGATTAAAAATTTCCCACGGGAATTAAAATAACACCAAAAAGTGTAAATCTTTGTAATATTTTTTACAATGCAGCGTTATAGTTTAACACAGTACTTTTACCATCTTAGTCCACACTAACCTGTATGTACCGATTTATTAGCACTATTCACGTTAACACCAACCTGAGGCAAGTGTATCTAGGCTAGGCACAATAACTCCTCTATGCTTGTTTGCAGTTTAGCTAGAAAAACACCATTCCACCTACAGATATGGTGAATTCGAATCGTCCGAAGTCTAATATAGTTTTATTCAGTAAGAAATATTTCTTGAGAGGTTCCATTCTTGTGAACTAAATAAATTTTTTACTACTCAAATGAGCGATAAGTATGCTAGGACTGTAACCTGACTTATATTGATCCTACTCGAAGTGACATCAGATGCACTAGTCCTTCTTTTTCTTTTCCCTATGTAAATCGAACCGACTTAAATCTCATGCTACTGGATCTGACTATCTGTCGTCATGTTTTATTAAGATTCTGTTCCAATGATCGACACATATATTCCTCATATCTTGAACTCTTATTTAATCTCTTGTTCTTTTCGTAAGTCTTAGAAAGCTGCGATGGTCTTGCCTGTCCCACAAAAAAATCTACTCCAGATTCTCCTGGAGATTTTCGACCAATCAGTATCTTAAGGTTTTTATCTAAAGTTCTGGAAAAGGTAATTAGTTTCTAGATTTTTGGTCACTTGGAAAGTAACAAGCTCTTGTCATGTTGGTAGTCTAGTTTCCGGCATTCTCACAGCTGCGAAACTGACTGCCATAATAAAAGTTACAATTGATATAAGAGCAGATTTAGACCTAAATAACCCTACCAGTTTAGTTCGGCTTGATTTCTAAAAGGCGTTCAATTGTGTTTATCACAGCTTTTTATTGCATAAGCTTGGCTTTACTGGTTCTTCTTCTGCTCTTATTGGAAATTGCTTGTCAGAACGCCACCAACATCTTAAGGTGGATGATAAGTTTTCGGATTCATTTCTTCTCCAGATTGGTGTCCCTCAGGGTTCAATCTTGGGGCCGTTGCTATTTAGTTTATTTATCATTAATATTC
The DNA here is from genome assembly GCA_963924295.1 of Dioctria rufipes. NCBI lineage: Eukaryota > Metazoa > Arthropoda > Insecta > Diptera > Asilidae > Dioctria > Dioctria rufipes. Next base: position 34,457,457 of record OZ002744.1, on the reverse strand, counting down.
CTTCATCTATGTAGTTGGTCGCGATGTCAGGATTCATTTGTATGCAGCATAATTAATGCATGTTCTAAGATTAATACATTGAGATTGAATCCATCTAAGTCTCAATATATTATTTTTCGCTGTGACAATATAAATCAATCTAAAATTCGTAAAATTTACTCCGAACTCCGTAGGCTCTGGTTCTCAGGTCATATTTTGCTAAAAGCAATCTTCTTAAATTTGGTACTAATCTTGCCTTACTTCACGTACGGCAGATTGATTTTCCTTCAAGTTGATAGCGTTTAAAGATTGCTTTTTCATGCTTCGCTTTACTGCGATCAGCTGGTAGGTTACCCGCTTACCATATATCTCAAGAGTAGAGCCTTAGTATTCTTCTTTAACCTGCAAAAAAATTAATATCACCCCAGAGAAAGTTTAAGTTCACTAATTCACATCGAAACAGGAACTTTATTTTTACTCGTTTTACTAGGCTATTCACGGAAAACTCCTATCTTATCTAGATTGCGCGATCTTGGATTAATCTCCCATGCATGCACGTATTTCTTTAAGATCCTCGTTGATATCCATTTTTTAATTAGATTCCCGTAATTACTTGATTGTCTTGTCAGGGTCACTTCTCACAGCAGAGCACTATCGCGAATTATTGTAACCTTATTTTTTTATTTTATTTTATTTGTTTTTTTCCTATTCATTTAGTAACTTTTTCTAGTATTAGTTCTGTTTGTAGGTCCTTATAACTTGTAGCTTTTATTTGCAAATATGTTCCTGCTCAGATTTTAATTTTATTTTAAAGTGCCATATTTATAATTACAAGTACTCCTCATTTGATAATATTATTATTATAAGGACTTCCTACATGTTTAGACCTGATGCTTTTGGGTATAATAAAAGATTGTATGCTTCTATACCATCGCACCTAATAAATTTTATGTTATGTTATGTTCCTTGAATGCAAGGAAATACTTCTACAAAAGGATTCTCGCGCTTTTCCTTCGACTTTTATGGTAACTACCGTCAGTAGTATGCAGAAGGCAAATATTTACTATTTTCTACAATTCTAGTAAAAGTCACTGTAGTCAAACTCTTGGCAGCTCCTATTGATGCTAATGCTATTTCAAAAGAGGAAAACCCGCAAGCTACTTCCGACAGAATACAAGACTTTAACAGTTCTTATGAGAGCTACAGCATCTTTCTTCTAGGAAAAATTAAAAAAAAACTATTTCTGCAAGTCAACAAATAGCAAATCAAATTGCATACAATGAGGCAAATTATAAATGAAAATTGGAAAAAATTGAATAACGAATAGTTATCAAAAATACCAAGAACACCATTAATTGTACTAACATCGCAGATTATATGAAATGCCAATCGAGTACGTCAGTCTATGTATGTATATGTAGCAAACTACGACAAAATAATAGAATTCACTAGAAAATTGGAAGACATGACAAATGCTGGGTTCTATAAAAGGCTAAACAGCTTTCGGCTTTAAGGCGATGATGGCAAATAGTTAGCAGGCATATAGGGGAAGTTTTGTCTTGTAAGTTAGTGTTTGCTTAGAGACTTGGAGGAACAAATATTCAAATAAGAGGCTTGAAAATGCTTGACCTAGGACAAAATCGATAAGGAAAAAATCCTGAGTGAAATTGTATTGAAAATTTATTTCGATATTACAATTGTGAAATTTACAAAATCCTTCGAACCGAATGTCTCGAATAGTTTAAATTTCGATTTCATAATGATGTAATTCTGCACGGAATTTTGGAATACAATTTCATCTCGTTTGGATAAGCACGTGTTAAAGGGAGTCACACTTAGTTTTGTTAGTCTCAATTAGTTTAGAGTAATAATTACCAGCAATTTCATTTTATTTATGACGTCGTGTTGAAGAATCGTTCGACTTCAACCCACAATCAATTAATTATTACGACGTATGTTCCGCTTGATCACTCACAGATGGCATAAAAGAGGCAAAAACTCGCAGTGGTTAACTGCCCCACATTCGTACCATTCTTGTTTGGAAGAAATCACGATTTTTTACAATCAATTCAAAACTGGTGTTTTGCGGGTATCCATTACCTTCAAAATTCAGTCTTATTACGAGAAATGTGTCTACTTGATCACTAATAGATGGCATGAAAGAGGCAAAACGACCTAATGTCCCTCCACATTCATACCTTTCGAGCTAAGAAGGAATCGTGATTTTTCATTTTAAAGCTGAAATCGGTTAGGATGGTTTCCATTTACTTCAAAATTCAGTCTTATTGCGATGTATGTTTCGCTTAATCACTCATAGATGGCACGAAATAGACAACACAACTCAATGGTTCTCTACATTCGTAACGTTTGAGTTAGGAAGGAATCTTGATTTTTCATTGTAAATGTGAAATTGGTTGAGAGGGTGTCCATTCCCTTCAAAATCTAGTCTTATTATGATATATGTTTCGCCTTGTCAATCACAGATGGCATGAAATAGGCAAAAACACTCAACGGTTAACTGCTCCACATTCGTAGCATTCTAGTTTGGAAGAAATCACGATTTTTCACAATAAATCTGAAATTAGTGTTTAACGGGTATCCATTTCCTTCAAAATTTAGTCTTATTTCGATATATATTTTGCAGAATCACTCATAGATTGCATGAAAGAGGCAAAACAACCCAATTGTTCTCGATATTGGTTCCGTTCGAGTTAGGAAGGAATCGTGAATTTTTCATTGTAAAGCTGAAACAGGTTTTACGGGTATCCATTCCCTTCAAAATTCAGTCTTATTACGATATATGTTCCGCTTGATCACACATAGATGGCATGAAAGAGCCAAACAACCCAATGATTCTCCACATTCGTACCGTTCGAGTTAAGAAGGAATCGAGAATTTTTCATTGCAAAGCTGAAATCGATTTAGAGGATGCCCATTGCCTGCAAAATTCAGTCTTATTGCAATATATATTCAGCTCGATCACACATAGATGGCATCAAAGAGAGCCCAATTGTTCACGATATTGCTACCGTTCGAGTTAGGAAGAAATCGTAGTATATCATAGTAAAGCTAAAACTGGTTTATAGAATAAATTATACCCAAACCTTGGTTTACTTCGATATTACAATTGTGAAATCTACAAAGTCCTTCGAACCGAATATCTCGAATAGTTTAAATTTGGATTTCTTAATGATGTAATACTACACGGAATTTTGGATTACAATTTCATCTCGTTTGGATAAGCACGTGTTAAAGGGAATCACACTTAGTTTTGTTAGTCTTAATTAGTTTGGAGTTATAACTATCAGCAATTTCAATTTTTATGACGTCGTTGAAAGATCGTTCAACCCACAATCAATTAATTATTACGACGTATGTTCCGCTTGATCACTCATAGATGGAATGAAAAACACGCAATTGTTAACTGCCTCACATTCGTACGATTCTTGTTTGGAAGAAATCACGATTTTTCACAGTAAATCTGGAATTGGTTTTGCGTCTTATTAGGATGTCTGTTCCGCTTGATCACTCACAGATGGCATGAAATAGGTAAAAACTCGCAATGGTTAGCTGCCTCACATTCGTACCATTCTTGTTTGGAAGAAATCACGACTTTTTACAACAAATTCAAAACTGATGTTTTGCGGGTATCCATTCACTTCAAAATTCAGTCTTATTACAATATATGTTCCACTTGATCACTAATATATGGCATGAAACAGGCAAAACGACCCAGTGGCTCTCCACATTCGTACCTTTCGAGCTAGGAAGGAATCGTGATTTTTCATTTTAAAGCTGAAATCGGTTTGGATGGTGTCCATTCCCTTCAAAATTCAGTCTTATTGCGATGTATGTTTCGCTTAATCACTCATAGATGGCACGAAATAGACAGCACAACTCAATGGTTCTCTACATTCGTATCGTTTGAGTTAGGAAGGAATTGTGATTTTTCATTGTAAAGCTGAAATTGGTTTAGAGGGTGTCCATTCCCTTCAAAATTTAGTCTTATTTCGATATATGTTTCTCAGAATCACTCATAGATGGCATGAAAGAAGCAAAACAACCCAATAGTTCTCGATATTGGTTCCGTTCGAGTTAGGAAGGAATCGTGATTTTTCATTGTAAAGCTGAATCTGGTTTTACGGGTATCCATTCCCTTCAAAATTCAGTCTTAGTGCAATATATATTCCGCTCGATCACACATAGATGGCATCAAAGAGAGCCCAATTGTTCACGATATTGCTACCGTTCGAGTTAGGAAGAAATCGTAGTATTTCATAGTAAAGCTAAAACTGGTTTATAGAATAAATTATGCCCAAGACTTGGTCTGATGTGGTTTTTATAAAAAAAAACTCCAAAGGTGAGAAATACATCTTTATCGCTTAAGAAATCCAAAGCGTTTTTCGCAACTGAATTCATATTTGAAGCAGTTCACAATCACTTCAATCCGCACATTTCTCTCGAGTTTAAAGAAGAAAAAACAAAACTATATTTCCAGAAGTAACAATAATTGGTAGAGTGAACTAGAATTTTTCGCTTGAATTGGAGACCACTGGGATACAATAATTCCACTTTGTGTTCCTTCTGGGATGACGAAAGTGTATTTTGGTGATTATTTTTTTATAGAGCTTTCAATATCTTCACAGATCTATTTTTTTTTCAGCCGTTCTGTCCTCACTTATACTTTTAAGGCATTTAACCTTAATTAAAAGTTTGCTAAGACTCTCGCCTTTTATATATGTAGCTTCCTATTTATTCAACGTAAATTTTTGTTTGCCTGGGTCATCTACATATGTATGTAGGTATTAGTGTTCTCCACCTGGACATATGTCAACGATTCATATTAGTAATTCCCTGAAAGAATTGTGTTGTGCATTAGCCTTGCTGCTGCCAATTTTGAACTTATTACTACATCTAGAATAGCAGACCTGTATGTCATGATAGAATCCAAAACGCGTCCTATATAATTCTAATGAAGGTAGTCTGATGCAAATGCAATATTTCTTCACGAAAGAGCCAAGGATAAAGCAGTCAAAGCTAACTCAATATCCATATAATTACCAGGAGGAGACTAACAATTTTTTTTCTGTACATATGTTTCTGGACAGAATCCTCTTACAGTTTTTCTATTCTCTCAGTGATCCTTTTATATGTACATGTTTTGCTAACAGTTTGTAAGATTTTTCAGAATCGTTATAGCTGAAACGATGTTTTGTCACTAACTTGCATATGTAGGTAAAAATCTGAAAAGGACTTATAATGGACATGGTACTTGTCGTTATTTGCAATTCATTAAGCTTTTTGTAAAGAGACCTCTTTGCTGGAACATTTTCAAAAATTTCAGCTTCAAGGAAATAATGTCTAAAGCACTTATGTATGTAGGTGCATAAACCTATCTTCCTATACAAACGAATACATACATATGTATATCCACATTTAAGTGTTTAAATTGCTCATTTTTAATTTTATGAACTTCATTGCATAATGTGTGTTAAAAGGACTCTGCTGCATATGTATGAAATTTTAGTATGCACAGCCTCCATATCAAATGCATTATACATTTGTTAACCCTTGTGGGCACACCCAGGTACCCGGGTAACTATTTGAACTTTCTTCTGCGAATTCATTATGAAAAAATAATTTTTCTAAGTTGATCTTCTAGTTAATCCTAAATCATGTAATTCTAAGACAATTAACCCGTTTTCCTACTAAAAATGTAAAGTCAGGTGGACGAAAATTGCTAGTAATAAATTTTCTCCTCAAAGGCACACCCATGGTACCCGGGTACCTTTATAAATATTTGGTATCAAATAGCACGTGTTGAGCGAAAATTGTACATAACTAGGGCAAGATTTACTAAAAACAAAATGAAATTATTTTGTAAATATTGTATTTATTGATATATCGCACATAATTATGAATCTAAGATTAATTTGGGACTCGATTGACTTGGTGGTGATAGATCTGTAATTATAAAATATCTATTAGTCTATTGATAATTTTACTAAAATATTTGGCAAAAATTACTTTTCAGTTGCATCCGCTACATTTACTCAATGTTACTGCATGGACGTTGCAAATTGGACGGTTGCATATTATGCAAGACTTTCGCGATTTGCGATACCTCTTTTTTAGTGACGACATGCATACATGGCAGTTGCCAACTACTGCCAGACGGCCTGAAGCATCCCGTGCAGGAATTACCGCTCCTGTTGTTGTCGAAATTGGGATGTTTATAGGATGACCCAGAACACTCTCGATCCCATTTCTCGTGCTGAAATTTCGATACACATTTGGTGTCTCTGAGCGCATGTTGATAGCCGGCAATGCCAGTTGCTTCCCCAAATCTTTCAAAAAAGATCGGCGGGAATCAGTTCGTTTGTTACATCCTGGATTATTTTCCATAAAGACAATGTATGCAGCCAGCGCTGCAACATCCAGCATATTGTAGAAGAAAGCTAATGGCCACCGCAGCGTTCTTCGTTTAGTAGAATAAGCGGCCAGCATCTTGTCCATTGTATCCACTCCACCTTTCGTCCTATTGTAGTATGCTATGACTTCAGGTTTTTTGAGTACACCTGATACTTCATCAGTGCGGTGCAGCGTGGACAACATAACGACCGCTTTGTTTTTTTTTGGAACGTAGGAACATATAGTTATGTTGTCATTAAATCCAAAAATGGTGGAATGTACTTCACGTGTTTTAGATGGCAGCATCTGCGGTGGAATATAACTTTTGTTTTTCTTCAGTGTACCCACTAAAGATAAATCCCATGCCATTAGAAAACGTGCGAGTGGGAGAGATGTGAAGAAATTGTCAGTAACAATGTTTCGACCAGTACCCTTGTACCGCAAACACAAATCTCTCACCACACGTTCTCCTTGATTCATTTCACGTGTCGCACCCGTCTTTCCTGTATAGATTTGGCCTTGCAATGGAAATGAGTTTTTGGCATCACAAGCCCACCAAATTTTTATGCCATATTTTGAAGGTTTGGACGGCATATATTGTGTAAACTTAGTGCGACCCCGGAATGGAAACAACTGTTCATCAATTGTTATGCAGTCAGTGGGTACGTATTGAGAAGCCAAATTGGCGTTCAACATTATAAATAAATCCGAAATTGCGGCTGCTTTATCGTCCTTTATTCGTTCTGGCCTCGAGTACGGATTGTCGAAGCGAATAAATCTGGAAATAGCTTTGAACCGATTTATACCCATGGCTGCTCTGTAGATTGGATACGCATCGGACTTCCACAGCTCCCTTGTGTGTTCACTGTTCGAATGATGAACTCCAGCCGTAATTAATACTCCCAAGTACGCGTCAAATTCTTCTACCGTCAATTCTTTCCAAGATTTTTGATTTTCAGGATTTCCAACATTTTGAGCAGCATGGACAGATCTGGCTTTGCGATTTGTTTCCCGAATAATTATATCACACATGTTACTGTCAAGAAAACACTTGAAAGTATCACGTATTGATAATGTTTGATTTGATCGGGCTGGACCATGTCTATGACGGAGTATATTATGCCTCGGAATTCTGACATTTTGGGGAGGACTGCACTTCCATCTAGTTTTATCTTTACCATACAAAAAATTGGCAACGTCATCTGCAGCTTCCTCTCCGGATTCAGTATATATTTCATCATCTTCATCGGTTTCCTCACTGCATTCAATTCGTACATCATTTGAGTATACATCGTCAATATCTGATTCTTCAGGATTGCGATCTCGGATCATGGTCGAGGGAGGAAGCCAGTCTTCATCACTTGTCTCATCACTATCAAGTTCACGAAAAGCCGTTGAAGTTTCTCCAACTTCGTCTTCTTTAGCATCTTTCAAGGCATTTCTAATGTACTCTTGCTGTTCTTCGTACGACATTGCATTGAATGTAGCCTTTGAAATATCCATTTTACTTACCGAAAATCAAAACAACAATTCAAAGATTTATTCACAATTAAACTTCCTAGATTCTTATACGTCGAACTCTGAAAATATTATGTTGTGCGTAGTCCAGTATTACCTATATATAGTATATTCCCTGCTTGAGGTGGGAGGCATAGTAAATAAGAGGTTAGCTAGATGTTCTAAAGGGCTCTTTCAAATGAGTGTTCTTCATGCAGTAGGTATGAAAATCAGTTTTATATGGAAGAGGTAAAAGAGTAAATAGGAATTTCCACAATTATGATGTACTGTAGAAGGAAATTTCCAGGTAAAATTTAAACTTTTTCACGTATTACGCCAGACTAACACAACAAAAAACACATTCACGGCATTTTATTATCTGAATATGACGACTGCGGTTTTGCGGCTGTTCGTAGCCCATTCCTCAGAATGAAAAAGACACGAAATACAGTGACTCAGAGAATATTGTCAACCACGCGGTGCATATCCTTTCTTACAGGTCATAGAATCCTACTCATCCTTTATCTGTCCTCCATAAAAGACAGAAACAATTAACAATATATTTGCCTTTTTGGATTATAAACACATATACCTGTTTATTATTAGCAAGAAACAAGTTTAAAATCAATAGATATGAAAAAAAAATTATGTGAACGCAATAATAATAACTTTTCCAAAGAAAATGTATCAGGTACCCAGGTACCATGGGTGTGCCCATTGCGAAGATTTTTCTCGTGTGCACACAAGGGTTAATCTTCTGTTTGCATAACCCTCCTACTCCACCATACTTACTATGTACATAGAAATGGATATTGTTGGGAAAAGGACACATTGTGGTCATACATGATATCCTCCAGCAGTCATTATCCTGTAAGTTTCCCACAATGATAATTGTTGGTAGGCTAACGTTCTCCTTCCATCGTACACTTATCTGCCTGAAGCGTTAATATTTTACAGCATTAGAAATCAATTAGAATGTATGACAGGCTGTTGGATTGACACAAAGAGGGTGAATGAATATTCCAAGTCGAAATACATATGTATATGACATTCAGGACATTATTGCCGAAGGCGCGTATTACTCGGTCGAACAACTATATATTGTGCGTATCTTTGTTTTTTTAATTTTTGCCATTTTTGTTGAAGTATTTTTGAGCCACAAATAACTTTTGGTTAGATCATATTATGTGGGTAATTTTGTAAAAGTTGGTGTGCCTAATCGGATTATGTAGACCAGAGTTTCTAATCTAATTCGGCCACCTTTTATCGGTTTAAAGTAAGTATGGAACTCTATCAAAAAATGTAGGTCGCCTATATGGTTATGATGGTTGATGGTATAGAAGACCATAATCTGGTAATGGTAAGTTTTACTGAAAAACTTTTGAAAGTATCTCTGTCTCACATTGAAAGGCTTACCTTAGGCCTGTAGAAGCATGATATCTCATTTCCCGTTCGGTAAATTGTGAAATATCTTAATCTGATCTTAGGATTAGTACCTACATCATTTTCTCTGGAAATCTTAACACCGTTTTTGGTAACAATTTTGTTAATGGTATTACAGGGTATTAGAGAGCCATAGGCTAGGCTAAAGATTGTGTACTTGATATAATTTAAGGACAAATATTACATTCTCGGACAGCAGATATTCTATGGTTTCATCTGCTTTAATACAAAAACTACACTCTTCTATATTTTAAAGTGATATTGCAATGTCTCATGATGAGGTCAATCAACAATTTTTTTTATTATTATTATTATTATTACTTCTTTATTAGTATGATATATACTCTCTTTACACCTCAATTACATTATGCAAATATTCAAGGTAATCTATATAATCATAATAATTGTTCAGTATTCACTTAATTAATGTTCATAACAAATTCTATACATTTTTTTTTATAAAAATTCCATCGTGTTTCATTTTTTATATCACTAGGAAGCTCATTGAAGAGTAGAAATCCTCTATATATCAGTGAGTTGTGACCAGCTCGTGTGTTACATCTCGGCAGTTTTATATCATTATTTCTTTTAAGTTGATATGGTTGGACATCCCCCACATATTGTATTAGTTCATTTAGGTATCTCGATAGTTTTTGATTCTTCACTTTGTAGATAAATAGAAGCATATTCAACCTCAGTCTATGTCGGACATTCAACCACTTTAAAATATCGAGCATACATTGTATTTAATCGTCTCATTGTTAATTTTTATATCTAAATCTTGCCTGTAATTAATAGTCATAAATTTTGTTTTACTCACATTCAATTTAAGTTTGTTAATTTCAAACCACTTGTTGAGGTTTTTTAAATCGTGTTCTAATTTTTCCTTACAGTCTTGCACGTTTGTCCCAACAATATATATAAGCGCGTCATCTGCGAAGAGCTTAATCTCACCATATACCACTGCATCTTTAATATCATTTATATATATCAAGAAAAGCAGAGTTCCCAATACCGAACCCTGCGGCACACCTAGTCTATTGTACATTAATTCCGACAAGATATTATCAACTTTTGTTCTTTGACAGCGATCACTTAGATAATCAACAAACCATTTTAACTCTTTATTGTTAACTCCATATTTGATTAGTTTATTTAGTAATATATATGGTTCAACCGTCTCAAAAGCTCGCATTAAGTCCAGAAACACGGTCAAGACAACTTTTTTTTGTCCACTTCTTCTTTCCACTGTGTAATGACCAAATTTAACGCCGTTTCGCAAGAATGAATTTTACGAAAACCTGACTGTGTCTTTAAAAATAAGTAGTTAGTCTCCATATATTCTTCTAGTTGTACTTGCACTGCTTTTTCTAATATTTTCTCCATTAATGGTAACATGTTGATTGGTCTGTATTCTTCGCATTTAACGGTGTTTTTAACTTTTTCAATTGGAATCACACGAGATTCCTTCCAGCATTTCGGAAATACTCCACTAGATAAAGATTTATTAACTATGGTAGTTATAACCGATATTAATTCCCTATTTTCAGTTATAATTCTGGGGCTAAGTTTGTTATAGGCTTTCTTCTGGTTGAGACTTTTACATATTTGAATTATTTCCCTATCATTTAGTAATTTAAATACAAAGCGCTTGTCTGCCATTTGAATTGCATCCTCGTAGGTCTTAGATGGTATAGATCTGTTGATAGTCTCCACACTTTGTATAAAATATTCGTTGAAATTATCTGCAATTTCCTTCTTCTCCGTTATCTTATTCTCTCCAAATTCTATACATTGTATTGTAACAATTGCTGCACGGTAGTTAAGTGAGATCCAGGAATTATTTTCCTTTCCTTTGAGAATGTGTTATGAAAATGATCGTTCATTTCATTTCATCATAATCAACAGTAGCTATATAAATTTTGGCATACAGTCTCAACCAGTTTAACTCTAGTTTATAATCAATGCCCATATCTGCGAGCTATTTGAGTTATATATAATTTTCTGACACAGCGATCAGATTGGTCTCATCATTATGGTTATTTCTGATCATGTACCATATAAGTTCGATGAGTGATCAAAGATAACCATACTGATGAGACCTTTCTGATCGCAGGGTCGAAACTTCGATTTTTTTCCGCATTTTCAATGCACTATAGAAATTCATTGAAATTATTTTCAGTGATATTGAGTCTATTGAGACGAGAAATTGTCCGCCTACAATCTAAATGTAATAGCACGTGTTAGTTTTTCACAAGATGCTCTTCATTGACTTTGATAGTGATCTTGAAAGAGTTATTACTAAAGTATGAGATCACTTTGAAAAGTTTCTGGGCAAAAAACAATTTTATTTTTCAACATTGTCTCTTTTGACTTCAACACTCTTGGTTCAGCGGCTATCCAGTTTTTTTTTTTTCATTCCGTCCACAAAATATGATTTTTCAAGGTCTATAAAATAATTATTTGCGGCATCGACGATTTTCTCATTTGTTGAAGATTTCTCCATGGGATTTCTTAATTTGTTTACACTTACCATGGATTCGTTAAAGGTGGTCTCGAGCTTGAACGAGGTTGCGACGATTTTTTAGATTTCACCAGTTAGATATATTACGTGAAATATATAGGGCAGCGACTTGACTAAGATATAGGTAATGATTACCATCAACACCTCAAATAAGGTGTTTTGAATTCTGTGATTTCTTCCAAGGATCTCAAATTCGACTTATAGATAAAATATATGAACGTAGCTATAAAAGATCCAAAAAGAAGCCCATAAGACTTATTGTAGAATGGCTAAATAAATTGGGAAGGTAACAAATGGACATTAAAAAGGCTTACACAAAATCTGAACCTACTAAGGACAATCCCAATTATATATAAAAGGAAATATTTCATTCAAATAAGAATTCTCTTCAGTACACCACACCAAACCACTGCTGTATTACATAATTCTCTGAACTTGCACAACCAACCACACTTAGTTGATTTGACAAATTTAGTTTCCGTTTTGCTGATGTTAATTATATTGTCAAAGTAATTAATGTTACGAAGCCAATGTATTTCACCGGATGACAGCAATTATGGTTCCATCAAGTCGTGAATTCCTATTCCGAGTTTCTGAAACTTACACTCAACTTTGTCTCTTTAATACTTCGTGGGTAATTTTAAGCATTTTGGTACTGTAGTTGTCATCAAGACTAACTAACTATCTGCGTGGTTTCCAAATTTTTAAATTTGGTTATTTTGTTAAATTCAATTGGCATTTATTGTTTTCGGTGGGGATAGCTCTTAATGAATTGCCAAAAATGCTGAAAATTAGGAGTTTAGGATCTATACATCTGTGACACAAATTTTGGGTTGTTCTTTGGTGTTTGTCCATGTTCTTTTTTTTTACCTTCGTCTATCTCTTTATTTATTATTCTTCTCCATGTTGTTCATGATTTTGTAATCCTTTTCTCTCATTTTAAGGGAATTGTAAGTGTGGTCTGTCTTTCGATGATGGTATTTACGAATACTGAATTCAAAACTGAATTTGTTTTTTTTTTTCGAAATTTTCTTTTATTCAAAATCAACGTCTACTTGTATAAAGTGCCTCGAGCAAACTTTGAGTATTTCCGAAATTCAATCTTTAATTTCGAAACCTTTTCGTCGAGAGCTAGGGTGCCGGGTACATCCAATCAACCGATGTTAGTTCGGCGTTGACGAAAGCAATAATCGTCCCAGGTTCATTCCATTTTCTTAGCTACATATATCATCTAGGTATTATGATGCCAAGACACCTTTACTGCAGTTTTAACGAATTTAGTAAACCAATTTGCTACTTTCTACTGTTTATGCCAGCTCATCTCATTTTACTGATTTCAAGAATTTGAGCATTACTTTTACGACACTTGAGCTAGTCAAGGCGTCTTTCAATGTTCTTAAATTTCTCCATTACTCCAATTCTGGTTCATGTTCCAATGGTTGGCACCATGTTATTTGTCCAGTCCATATCGGAAGCTTTAGCACAGTTTCTTGAATTTCGCTTATCGTTCGCTGTATAAAGTGATTAGATTATCCTAACTTAACATCTTTGCTCACGGTGAAAACTGCTTATCGTTTTCGTTAATCTTAAAAATCTTCTCCCATAATGTCCTTCCGATGTGTTGCTGTTATTTTGGAAAAAAACAAAGTGAGGATCTTAGTTACACTGAGCACGGGCGCGGATTCAGAGAGGACATGGTCGTGGCCCTATCTATTGTTCCTTTCCTTCTAATAATTTTATCCATCCATCCACATTTGTCTATTCCGTTTAATCTATCCCATCCAATTCACCTAGCAATCTTGTCTGTTCATTCATCCCAAATATCGATCCCATCCAGGCTTCGCAGCTATCCCATCTATTATCACTATGATCACTTTGATGATCAATTAGCTAGTAGATCATGCTGATGCGAATTTAAAAATGGCTGCGACTCATAAATGGAGAGAGAGAGAGAGGGAGAGAAATAGAGAAAGCGACATAATTTACTAGCTCACTATCACACAATGTTAACTGATTCGGCTACTTATAAATCAGCGCTAATTGATATGCATAAGTATCATCTGGCCTATGTCAGGAACATAATGACAGATAGCATTCGCAGATTTATTTAAACCAAGAACAAATAAAATTAACCCAATTACAAATAAGATTAAACTAAGCAAAAAAAAAGTTCAACCCAAGCACAAATAAGTATAACCCAGGAGCAAATAAGTTTAAACCATTGAAATAGAAAGCTTTTGTATTAAATGTCTTATTGAGAATTTAGGTTTAAATTAATTTTTGCTCTTGGGTTAAACTTTTTTTTGCTTAGGTTAAACTTATTTGTTCTTGGGTTAATTTGATTTGCTCTTGTGTGCAGCGCATACTCGAACCTTACACTAATAGTAGAGAGAAAGTTGCCAATTACCAGGCAACATATGTCATTCGCGTAGGCAACTGCCCTAAAGCCCTCCCTCTCTAGCTTGATGAGGATCTCATACAATACCACTAGCCATAGGAGTGGTAATAGCACCCACCTCCACTGCGGTGTACCTGTGTACACTGCTGTTACACTGCTCTTATCAAAATAGCGTCACCTGAGCTGGAGCTAATCTTTCTACTGAGAAGGATTGAGTTTTGCCACCAGAAATCCTAACTGGTAGCAGGCATAATTCGGCCTGATTATCATGTCAGTTTTGTCGTAGGAAATTATAACTGATAGCAGGCATAAATCGACCTGATTTTGTCACAAGAAATCATAATTGGTAGCAAGTATAATTCGGCCTGATTTTGTCAGTTTTGTCACAGAAAATCATTATTGGTAGCAGGCATAGTTCGACCTGATTTTGTCAGTTGTGTGACAGGAAATCATACCTTGTAGCAAGCATAATTCGGCCTGATTTTGTCAGTTTTGTCACAGAAAATCATAATTGGTAGCAGGCATAGTTCGACCTGATTTTGTCAATTTTGTCACAAGAAATCATAATTGGTAGCAAGCTTAATTCGGCCTGATTTTGGCAGTTTTGTCACAGAAAATCATAATTGGTAACAGGCATTGTTCGGCCTTGATTTTGACAGTTGTGTCACAGGAAATCATAACTTGTAGCAAGCATAATTCGGCCTGATTTTGTCAGTTTTGTCACAGAAAAAAATAACTTGTAGCAGGCATTGTTCGACCTGATTTTGTCAGTTGTGTGACAGGAAATCATAACTGGTAGCAAGCATAATTCGGCCTGATTTTGGCAGTTTTGTCACAGAAAATCATAATTGGTAGCAGACATAGTTCGACCTGATTTTGACAGTTGTGTCACAGAAAATCATAATTGGTAGCAGGCATAGTTCGACCTGATTTTGTCACAAGAAATCATAATTGGTAGCAAGCTTAATTCGGCCTGATTTTGGCAGTTTTGTCACAGAAAACCATAATTGGTAACAGGCATTGTTCGGCCTTGATTTTGACAGTTGTGTCACAGGAAATCATAACTGGTAGCAATCATAATTCGACCTGTGATAGTACGTTGTTTAGGTTATCCCCAGAATTAGAGTGCGGAGGTCTGTAAACTGTCCTAACTATACGTTTCTAAAGGCCTGGAAATATCTCTTCAAAAATAAATTCAATTTCAGATATAGCATCAGACCTTGTTACAAAATGTCTGCGCAAATGAGAGTCTATGTAAATTGCAATATTCCGTCTCCTCTACGTGCACATGAACTCAACCAAGTCTCCGATATGCATACCACGTCAAGAAACGTGTTATTAAAAATATCTTTAACCTCATGTGGTTTTGGTAAAAGGTTTTATGCATTAAAATGGCACATCTTTAGAGCATCTTGCTCACCCAAATTAAGTGGCGCACCAATGTAATTGTTGAGTACATCCCAAGCGGTTGTAAAAGGAAGCGCTTCAATAGCCAGAAAATGTCTTTTCCGAAGCGCACTCTTACCATAGCCAGAGGAATCTTTGCGTAAGAAGCTCTCTTTTCTTAGTTTCGGCTTCGTTTTTTGTTGTAAAAAGAAGACTCATAGGCATTTGAAAGCGCAACAGAAGTATCAATCTTTTCCGAAGAGCTCTCTTACCATAGCCAAGAGAAGCTTTGCGGAAGTAGACCTCGTTTTCTGAGTTTAGGCTTACTCATAACCTATCTCTTTTTTGTTGTTAAAAGATGACTCATATCATAGATAGCATAAGATCTAGATGTCGTATGCGGTACCAAAAAAGTGTAAAAAATTTATGTAGCTACTTGGTCCATTCCGGAATGAACCACAACATTTGAAATGATATGTATATATGTTGAGGGATTCATATATTTTTGTATCTGACGTATTGAGGAAGTCTATCAAATGTATACAAAACTGGTATTATAAACACATTAGCTTTCGGCATGCTGTAAAATATGTTATGGTCCATTCCAGAATGCACTACCCATTTCACAATCTGTATACTCTGCTCTAGTATGCCATAAGACATCTAGTTCTTGTGCCATCTATGCTAATATGAAAGCACAGCAGAATTATCATTATTTAGTAATCAGTTAAAGTGTGAGGTTAATTGAAAGTTAATTTAATTTAAATTTGATATTTTTAATAAAGCGCTTATCTCGAATCCCTCTGTATTCCCTACAAGCAGGCGCTCCAAGAGTGCCACCCTACAAGCGCTCCAACAACGCTTCCCAAGAATCTGCAACTGAGCGCTTCCATCTGCGGATATGCTCATGTTAAAATGATATGAGCAAGAATACGGTGGGAAACCGCTGCGAACTTCCAATGGTCCGCTCCTGCATCCGTCTTTGCGCTCTTCCATTTCCCTGTAGGATCGTCCAGGAAATTTCCATTACCTGTTTGTGAATACAATTATGTACAATCGAAATAGGCAATCTATGTATGACAGTAGAAACGGCTGTTGGATTAAAATTGGAAAAATAAAAAATTGAGTAGACAGTGAATTAAGGACACTAATAAACAATTAAAGAATATCTCTCTATAACACATACATGAATACCACAGCAAACAACTTGTGATAAAAGCTTGTACATACACGTGTAGGTACAAAATCTTCTACTCAATCACTTTAGGGAATTTGTTGAGTTGTTAAGTCATTTTGCTTTTATCAAAACATATTTTCTTTACATACGTTATACATATGTTTTTTTTTTATTTATTACACATATATGTACAAAAATTCAATAAGTCCTTTTACATTGTCCAAAATCTGTATGTAGATACAAGAGAGAGAATTTTGTCGAGATTCAACAAAATCCATTCATGTAAGTCCACTGAGGAAAATGGAGCGAATCAAATCCATGAAAACAATATTTCCTGTGCCTCTTATTCTGGTGAAATCCTTCATGAAGAAAAATATGATAAATTTAAAGGACGAAAGAATCTGAAACAAATTGAAAGGATACACAAAACGACGTGCTGTGCACGTGTAACATGGTTCGGTTTTTTTTTTCTTTTTCTTTTATTATTTTTGCTCTCCTTTTCTGGATATAAACCGAGTGAGGAAACAAACTGGTAGATCCGATATAATGCAAATATCAAACAAATGTCCTGCACATCCTTTGAATGCAGAATTCGAACATTTTGTGTATATATGTGTGTGTGTGTGTGTGTGTGTATGTGTGCATTTTTTTCATAGATAATGTGGCGCCTCAATTTGAATGAAAATTTGTATAAAAACTTCCAGCAATTGGATATGGACGAGGTGGACGATTTATTTTTTTTTTTTTTTTTTGTATGTGTCTTGTATAGAAAATTTATGAAAGGGTCGATTTATGGTGTCCAAGTTCAAAGTTTTGCAGTATGACGATTTATTTGGTAATTTTGAATAAGATATTCTTTTTCAACGTATATTAACTAAGTTCGGTAATAATTTATAAAGGAATGCATACAATGAGCACAGTATTAACATGAACAGTTTGCACATTACCTCAGTTTTCTATTTGAACGTCTGCAATTTTTTTTATTTTAATGAAATTTTAGAGTTTCTTTCTTACATCAGAGATACTCTTCAGGAGTGCTTTATTGATGCCAATGGTTCGGATATATCAGATCTTATTTTTACAACGACTGTGATTTTTATTGTACATTCATACAGAAATAGAAGATGATTTGATTTTTTTTTGGAGTAGTTTTACTGTTTTTATTTGCACAAACCCTCGAATGTATACGATAAAAAAATTTCAACCAAAAGCAACATACTTTCATAATATTGAAGTAGATGTATATGTAGGAATTGAATTGCACTCTCTGTGTTTCGACCTAAATAATGTCAGAAAGTTTGCTGAGGTGAATTTTTATTCGCGCAACTCTAAATAGCAGTTGGGATGTTGTTATCTCTATGCGAAGATGTAAATGTATACTCGACTATTTGTAGGTTATTGGGTAATTTAGAACAATTTGCACATTGTTGCCATCAATCCCTGAATTTCTAATAAAATTGGCCAAATTATAGCTGAACATGATTTCTTACTTGAACTATTTAGGAGAACTGGGAAGTGTAGATATATTTGAAAAACATATAAAATTGGACGCGATAAAAGTACGTTATTGATTCCCAATTTTTGTGCAAAGTTTTAGATCTAAGTCTACCAACAAAAGCGGTTAGGAACCACATAAATTTAATTTCAATATGAATAACGACAAAAGTTTCTTTATTATTATAGCGATATGACTTTCATTACATCTAATTGTAATTACAATTTCTGGCTGCATATTTCAATAAATCTAATATCACTAGTCCCATAAATTCATTACATTAACAGCGACCTCTTTGTCTTATTTCTTAATGCAAATTTATAATTTCTTCTGTTATAACATCAAAAAACTATTTCGTTTTGATATTGCGGCTCTGTTTGAAGAATGTCAGTTGTTAAATTGGGAAGACATCTATAGTATTACATCAGTAGACCGACAAGTCGATCTTTTTAGTTCCTTCATTAATGATCCTTTTGACAGATATATGCCTCTGCGCCATAGAGTAGCTAGGTCCCCTGGTTTACTGCCGAAATAAGGTCTCTCATCGCTGAATGGGAATAACTCCACTCGGGATATTGTCGCTGCAGAACCAGTGATTGCAGTAAACTCTATGCTACAATCAGGAATAAAGTTATTGTCAAGAAACGGGTTGACAAAAAATCTTACTATCGTAAAAAAATTGATTGTAACTTACCATCCAAAATATTATGGTAAAATTATGGGAGTGATATTAAAAGTGTTGAATGTAAATCCAATGCTCCTATTCGTCATTTCATCATGCACCTGGTAATGATAATCTTCAATAATGGTCGCCTTGTCATTTGATTGCTTTTGAGAACTCTAATTAATAGTTTCAGTTTTCGGTGTGTGGATGGCGAAGAGGTAATAAAGGCGGTTTTTTTTCTGTCAAATCTAATGCATCTGGTCATGATCAAGTATCGACAAAATTTCTCAAATTGATCTTGCCAATTATTATTAGGCCACTTCAGTATGTCCTTAATGCGTGTCTAGCATCGTTTTCTTTTCCAACGACTTAGAATATAGCCAACATTTTACCTATTCCTAAATGCACCTTACCTGCATCCACAGCCGAATTTAGACGGATTAATCTATTATGCTTCCTCTTTAAGATCCTGGAGAAATTAATCTACTGGCAAAGTCAGGAATACTTGTGTGTAAACAATTAGATTGCTATGAAGCATTTGATAGTGTTTGTCACGAGAAGGCCTTAATGAAACTGTTCTCGCGATTTGGTGTCTCCCATTCTAGCATTCTTTTAATCAAAAATTTTCTGTTCGGTAGATCTCATCGTGTCATATTAAAAAATGGTAATTCCTCAGATCTTTTGGCCCTTTCTTATGGTGTGCCTCAGGAATCTATTCTTGACCCTTTATTATTCAGTTTTTACATAAACTATCTTCGAGAAGTGACTCATTACATGACATTCCACCTAAATATGAAAATGATTGTCAGCTTTTTTTGAGTCATCTCACAGCTTCAGCTTTATTTAAGTCTTTTCAAAGACTATGCAAACCGTATTAACTGTGACCTCCAGAGAATATATTGCTGATCAATTGACAATTTTATTAGTCTTAACCCTAGTAAATTCCAGTGCATTTCATTCTATCCACGACAAATTGACCTGTCTGCATTGCCAGAAATTTTACTTAATGGCACCAATATTCAATATGTTAGTAGCGCTCGAAGTCCTGGACTTTACCTTAATGGCGGGTGGAGCTACTGTGATAATATAAGTGCCATACTGTCTAAAATCTATGCAGGCCTTCGTCGTCTTTGTCTATTGTTACGGTCGTAGCTATTGCATATAGCAATATGCTACATGTAAAATGCTGATGCATGTACGCTGGCCTTAAAGTAAACCGCATACAGAACGCACCCGACCGAGAGTAATGCTTCCTCGAGCTCAGAGTTGTACGCTGAGGTGATGGAGAAGAAGAAGAAAAGGAGGTTGTCAAGTGTGATAAAAGTTACAAGGTGGATGGCAATTTTGTGAGTCTTTTTAAAAAGGTAGGGAAAAGTACAAAAATTTTAACCAAAAGTGGTAAAAGTATTGGTAAGAGGACCTTTAAAACGAGGGCTGTAGACGAATCGATGAGCAATTCCGATATAGGCGAGGATGATTCGAATAAATCTGGAATCAGATCAAAAGTAAAGAAAGTGGTTAGAAGTAACTCGCCACCATCAGACACAGAACGACGAACAGAGGAGAAAGGGAAGTCAATCCTCCCCAAACAAGTTCGAAAATAGACCTAAATCAACTCACGATCCGTGGAGCTAGAAGTTCCCTCCAAAGGAAAACTACGCAATTTCCAAGTCATAACCTTTCTGGGTGGGAATCATCTGGTGAGTGCGCAGAGTGCGGCTGTCAGAACAGCTTCCCTAACAAGGGAAAATCAAATCAAAAGCCAGCATACTTACATCCGCCTCAGATTCATATATATTTATACGTGATCAGGCGATATTTGAATGTTTTGTGGTCAGGCAGCTACGTCGCTATTAGATCTATATAGTGATATTTCCTTATGTAATAATTAAATGCTCCTGAGTAGGCAGATTGCTCACGTCGCCACTAGATATATACATATATGTATAGTCAATCCACTTACTTTATGAAGAAATTCGTAGAAATGATTGTTTACCTATCCTATTATTAGATGTAAGTAACTATATTGAAGAAAATTTTTTTTAATGTGCAGAGTTAGCATGCTTACTTCCTCATTAGACATATATATATACTTATACTCGATTAGACGATACTTAAATGTCTTGGATCGGACAGATTGCTTACGTCGTCACTAGGGCTAGATATTTTTCGATCCACGTACCTTCTGAAGAAATGCGTATAGATGAATAGCTTTATCTATCTTATTATTAGATGTACACAACTATATTGAAATATTTACAATCAATTTTAATTTTTTTGAAATTTATACATATGATACACTGATTTGAGGCATTCCCCATAAATCAGAAATGAAGTACTTACCTTGAAAGTTTGTAAGCATACGTACCTACCTCCTCGTTGTATTTGTAGTATCACAGGGCACTGACCTTGTTATAAGCAAACTGAATTGTGCGGAAGTATCATCGAATAAATTAATTTTATATAGTCAGGGCATCTGTAAGAATTTAGTATTGATGTAAAGGCAATCCCTTGCAGGCTTTATGAATTCTTTCGTTTTTTCTTTTTGTTCTATTTACAGAGATGTGAGTACTCCAGAAGGCCTTCATGGAGGACAGTTCTGGTCAAGGTAATTAA
This sequence comes from Dioctria rufipes, assembly GCA_963924295.1. Classification (NCBI taxonomy): domain Eukaryota; kingdom Metazoa; phylum Arthropoda; class Insecta; order Diptera; family Asilidae; genus Dioctria; species Dioctria rufipes. The sequence continues at coordinate 34,435,867 of OZ002744.1, read as the reverse complement.
AATACAATCACTTCTGCTTGGGGGGGGGGGTGTCTCCAGTCCGTTTCCTAGGTACGTAGGCAAGTCCAATCTTTAGCCTAAGTCGTTTGTTAAGAAAAATTAAGTTTTGCGGAGGAAAGTAAGCTTCTACGGGGGTGAATTTAAGTGCTAAAACCATAACCAATTGTTATCCTAAATGGTATAAATGGTAGTCCACGTTGTAAGGCTAGGAGAGCGGATAGATCTAAATAAATGGACTCTTTATAACGTAATAATGCTGTGAACTCTTTTATTTTCTCCCTCCTCTTCCTGAAGCCCTCTGCATGAAGGTCATCTAGGTTCGCCTAGTCTGCTCTGGTCTCTCTTTACAGGTCAACAAAGGGACTGTGGAAAACAGTGCCACCCAAATTCAATGGGAGGATGGGGCTTGGTAAGGAAGGCATGCCATCTGCGCCTTCAGTGGAACGTAGGTAAGTGACGTAAAGGTCCCTTCAGGACTGAGTGAGTGCCCGTTATTTTGTATGCAGGCATGATACTTTTTTGTTGACCATGGTTGGTGACAGCGGCAGGTTTCTTTTGGGAACCCCCCCTCCACACTCTCCGCCACATAGCCGTGATGCTAGCATGCCGCCCTGTGTTATCGCTGTCATCGAGTGATCTCTCAGCTCATGCTGGCAGTTTGGACTTCACGTCCTAACCAATCACTTTTACATACAACCATAACACTATTCGCTATTATCCTGCCACTAAGCTTCCGTATGACTCTGGTCAAATTACTCTTGGTCCCTCCTTTCACTAATGGATGCCTTATTTTCCGGGCCTTAGATTCTGTGTGCTTTAGAAAACATAGAGTGGCATTAAGTTTCTTTACGGGCTGCACATCAGTCAGTCGTTGCTGGGCTATTCCCTAGAGACATATTTGGAACGTAGGAACCTCCTTTTTCTTAATAGATTATTGCAATAGGACCAGCCTCTTTATCTAGTTGATTTTTAGGAACCGATACGTTCGATTAGGGGTCTCAAGCTGGTGCTGTCGCGATGTTCTACTTCTACTCTCATTGGTTCTTATTTTGTTCAGGTTATTCGCCTCTGGAATAGTTTATCTTCTCGGGTTCAATGCGCGGGCTCGCTCGGAATTTTCAGGTATCTTCTCCTCAATTGTGCGATTTAGCTACTCTACATTTAAGCCTGAGATCTGTATTCATTCATTCACTCAATCACAGTTCATTTGCATGTAATTTTCTAGATTTTTCTAACTTTCCATATAATTTATATATTCTTTTTGATTTTGATTTTGCAATTTTCATATAAACATATTTTTAGGGTTCCATACCCAAAGGGTAACAACGGGAGACCCTATTACTAAGATTTCGCTGTCCGTCCGTCACCAGGTTGTATCTTATGAACCGTAATAGGTAGACAGTTGAAATTTTCATAGACTGTGTATTTCTATTGGCGATATAACAGAAAATAATAAAAAATAAATAAAATTAAAGGGGGCCCCCATACAACAAACGTAATTTTTTCGGCGTTTTTTCCTCTTTTTATTCTCATTCATTATTATTATCATAAGTCGGCATTATTTTTACACATGACGCTTACTCTCATTTGAAAAAATAAATAAAAAATACATACCTAGTGTTAAATTTTGTACGATGGTACAGAACTCTTCCTGCGAGAGTCCGACTCGCACTTGGCCGGTTATTATTTCTCCTATTTTAGCTCGTAATTATTTTAAGATAGTCGAGATTAAAAATGCGAAATATATACAAACCTGTGAATAGTCTATAAACAAAGCGGATTCATTTGTTGACATCTAGATTTCATCAGCCAGTTTACCACTGACATCAAGCAGGTGCAGGTAATGACAATGTACCAGCTGACCTTTTGTCCAAACTAGAAAAAATTCATATTCCTAGTCTGATAGACTTTGGTTCCCTTGCCGACGAATAAATTAATGATCCTGAGCTACTATCTCTCCTTCAAAATTCACCGTATAAATTTGCAAAATATCCTATTTTTGTTACTGATAAGCAAATCTACTGTGAAACTACGGCGAATTGACCTTTTACTCCAAAGCCAAGTTTTTAACGCGGTATACAATCTATTGCACCCAAATATCCGTGGCACTATCAAAATGGTAACCTCCAAATATTGTTGGTCTACAATGAATAAAGATGTCAATTCCTTGGCTTCCGCATGTCAGCAATGCAAAATCACTCGTCACTTAAGGGCTCTTACCACCTAAGTTCGAGTAGGTTCAAGGACATTCATATTAATATTTTCGGTCCCCCTCTACCTTCCAATAGTTTCAGATATTGTCTCATCGTCATTGATAAATTCACTCGTTGGCCTGAGGCTTAGTTTGAGTATTAGCCTTTTCTGAGCTCTCAAAATTGTTAGGTTTTGCTCTTAGCCGAACCACCGCATATCATACTCAAATAAACGGGTTCCTAGAACGATGGCATAGGATGCTGAAAGCTACTATCATGAACTACAGAAACAGTATATGGTTAAAGATTTTAGCATTCGTATTGTTATGCCTCAGGACAGTGTTCAGGGAGGAATTTTTAGTTTACCGAGAAGGTTTACGCCTGTCTGGAGACTTTCTTTAAAACTTCCAGTTTAATCCCTACACTGTAAAAAATGTGCACAGTTGTTGCCACATAGCTTAGCTATTTTCCCCTGAAATTTAGGTAATATTCTCTAAAATGTAGGGAATATTCCCAATATTTTACCGAAAAATACCTAAGCTTTGTGGGAATAATTCTGCACATTTTTTACAGTGTAGTCTGATTTGGTTGTTTCTTTACGTAAATTTTTTTCTGATCTTAGGCCGATTCTGACTTCTAACCATTCCAAGCAATCATATTTTAAATTTAACGACTTAGGTAATTGTATGGACGGTCTCTTAAGAACTGATGCAGTACGAGCGTCTTTTGAAGCCTCTTACGAGGACCCCTATCAAGGTATCAATAGAATGGATTTTTTCTTAACTCTGAAAATCAAGAATAGAGAGGTGAAAGCCTCAGATAATCGGCTGAACCGCTGCTTCACGGAACGGGAGGAGTCAAGCCAGTCCAAATGATACCCAACTCACACCCAACTCACACCCAACTCACAGTTTCGAAGACAAAGGAGTTTTGAGAGTACATATTCGGAGATAATTGTAGAACCAAGTGTCAACTTCCCTCAACCAGTCATTCAGCATTCAAGTGGCATTCAGTTGCCGACTATAATGATCAACCTTCCTCTGGCTCAAGTCCACGAAGAATCAAATTCCTTGCCAGATGGTATCACCTTGATACCACAGCGATTCACTTGAGGTGGATGAATCAGAAAACCATCACGACACCTTTCGTATCACTAAACAATTGGTTTCGTTGGTAATTGGTTTTGTTACCAGAAAGTTTAGGTATTTTTCCCTAAATTGTTGGGATATTCCTTAAAATTTAGGCAATATTCTCTAATATTTGGGGAATATTTCCTAAAATTTAGAGGAATATTCTCTACATTTCAGGGAATATTCCCTACATTTTAGATAAAAATACCTTAGCTTTGTGGCAACAATTGTGCACATTTTTTAATGTGTATGGGAATTTTTATTATATTTCGCCGCGACTCTCTAGCACGTATTTGTGTCTTTTCGCATAACGGCATTTGTAGGGTTTTGAAAATGAAATAGCGAAAATACAGTGTAGGACATCCGTAGATATTTTAAGTAGAGGATTAGTATGAGAAAAACGAAAATGGGTATGAAAATGTAGTCATTAGCGACGAACACGTTTTGTGAAATTAAGTTTGGAAAAGAATTATTATTAAGTTGGGAAGTTAATAACCCAGAAATTTATTGTTTTAAGTCTGAAGAATAATAACTACGACATCTTTTGTATTAAGTTTAGATGATAATGTCCAAGACTTTTATTATATTAATGTTATAAATTATTAACCCCCCCCCCCTTTTTTTTTCTTTTGTGGTATTTATTCGCTCAAACCAAAATAAGGAAAGTAAAGGAAATATGTATTGATGAACCATAGTGTAATTTATTGAAGCGATTCCTAGTTGGTTGCCCCCTTGTAAATATTAAAGTACCCAAAATATAAACGTTTCGACCCAGCGATCATAGTGGTCTCATCAGTATGGTTATCTCTGATTACCTACCATAGAAGTTCAATGCTGGAGATCATACCAATTGCCCAATATATGCGGACCTCTCTGATCGCTGGGTCGAAAAGTTCAAAGATTTTTTTTTTACACTTAAATGTATTTTGTAAATTTATTGAAATTATTTTCAATAAATTTCAGTCTTTTAGATGAGAAATCTTCTTGGCAAAATATAAACATTGAAATACATAATTGTTTTTGGTAAATTAGATCACCTTACTTACAATTGTATTTTTATTTTTCAGTACGATAACCTCCCCCCTCCCTGGTAGGCCCCTACCCCCTGAATTGAAACCCTTCTAAGCCATTATAATAACTTTAGGGATGTCAATGTTGTTTCAATTCCAACAAACCAATTTTCAAAATTAATTTTATTCACAAATGAAATATCCAGGGGATAGTGAAGAAAAAATGCAATTACTAAATAAATTTTATCTATTTACAGAGGGTCGGTGTCATTTAATGTCACATGTCTCGTATCTATAATACCGTAATTCAATGAGTATCTATGACAGCCTCCTGTGTAGCTGGTAATAAATTTAAAGCCATCCATAGACACTTGCTCTAAATTTTATATGCTTTTCCAATCCCATGGTCATGTGATTCAATTAACACTGCCGCATCATGGTTAGAATCGCTTCAAACTGTGCCATTAATTATTTATGAAAGTCGTTCAACCAATCTATGTACATATTTAGAGGGAGAATGGTGTCATGTTCCACCATCGTAGTTATAACAGATAACATCAAAGTTTTATATATGCAACAACTAGACTCTGACTTAATCATCAAACCACATAGAAACAATGTCTGCTACCGCCGCGCCGGCTACCCGAGAATAATACTATTCAATCATTTCACTAGGGTCCACTGGGGGTCACTGTGTAGTTCACACCTGATTTGTTTTCTCCACCGAATATTTACAATTTTATTAGATTGGAGATTTTTTTTTTTTTAAATTAAGAGTGGGAGAAGGGGGGGGGGCAAATAAAATAAGTAAAAGTGAAAGTAAGGGTAAATGCTAATGCTAATGCCACGCAATGCCATGTCGGCTCACATAAAACAAACAAAATTAATCAAAATTTCATAAAATTGGCAACAAGCAGCCTGAGACGCGAGGAGAAATATTAATTATTTCAACCGGCCGGTGACATGCGTGCGTAGGTGTTATTATTATTGAACGACCTCGACGTAACAACCCAACCCCATTCATCTCTATGTGCGGCTTCCATTGTTTATGACTTATAATAAGCCGAAAAGCTTTACAATTCAAGTGGGCGTCCTCTGACGAACGAACAATATAAACCACAGCAAGAGTTTGAGTGATTATTTCTATTAAGGGGGAAGTTCTGAGTTCATTGAATGATAAATGATTGGATAGTGTTACAGGGTGACTATAAAAGAGTGTGCTGGGTACTTATCTTGATACCTCCCTCGGTCAGCCTCCTCCACTTTTAGCTGAGACTCAATGTTAAAATTAACAATTCCATTCTGACAGAATTGATTTTTTTTTGTTTCATTTTTTTTTTGCAAACTTTGAAAGTCAATTCCGTTTTTTTTTCTTTTTTTTTACCACAATAAAGTACACCCGATACCATCACTTGCATCAACCACCTACACCATCACTACCAGCATTAGAGAGATCCTCTTATCTTCGATGTCAATTAAGTGCAAACTCTGCTTTTGCTAGAAATTGCCTCAATTGGTAGCCGCAATGTCATTTGGTCACAACTGGTCAATGCCAACCCGACTTGTATCCACAACTGGGCTTGGCTGAACTTCGAAATTTTAATAGGATTCTTTCAGGTTGGATGGATAATTGCCTCTCACTCTTAGAGTTGCGACAGACTGGTGGCAAAAGGACGATGAGGACGACAGTGGATAGAGAAACATCGCTATGACCCGGATAACCCAGTTTCATTATGAAAATCCACCTCCTCTACTTCTTCTTTTTCACCACTGCAACTGTGTTTGATTTTATACTTTTTGGTTCATTCAATGTTGTTTTTTTTTATCTTGTATTTTCTCCTCTGTATACCATTCACCGCCAAGTTGCAGTTTGGACGACAAGAATGAATTTTCTTTCTATTTTCAATGCAAAACTGGTCCAGATGATGCACAAACCACATCAGAATCACCAGACGCCATCTCATTGATGTCACACAGTTAAAGTCTGCTCCAACAGAGCCTTAGGGAAGGAATAATGAAAGATGGAATCAGTTAGGAAAATTTGATATTTTAGAGATTGTTGTTTTTTTTTTTTTTTTTTTGTAATGTCCTTGCAATGTTTTCAGACTTTTTAGGTATTTTTTTATTTTGCAGTATAAAACTGGCAGGCAGTTTTAGTAATTATTATGAACAGCGAATGATAAGTATATTCCTATCGAAGAAATTAGCTTCAATTACATTCTGAGATGCTTAAAATTTCATTTTTATTGTTAATCCTTGCATGCTTTTTTTTTTTAATTTATTTTTGAAATGCATGTCACACTCTGTGTAGGATAAACTTGGCTAATTTGGATGTTATATAGCTGGGAAAGGCCACAGTTCAATTATTGTTCTGAGGATAATTAGAGCGCATAGAAATGGTAGGAAAGAAATGTTACATAAATGCAGTGTGGCCATTAGAAATATTTTTATTATGGTACACTGTAAAAAAAAAGTTATATATTTCCCTAAATTTAAGACACGTTTTTTCCCCCTAAAAGTAAATATAATTTTCTCTGATAGAAAGAGAAAATCAGTTTAATTTCCTCAAATCATTGGAACATTTACTGAATTTAGGTATTTGGCATCAAAAAACCTATTTAGTACGTAAAGGAAGAGAAATTCAATATATTTTCGTTAATATAATACACACATTGTTTTTGAATAAAAGTCCTATATAGTTTTCCACTATTTTGTTGGAGCGTTCCCAGCGCCCCAGCACTAAATTCCATCCTATAAACTCTTACCAATTTTTAAGGAAAAATACCTAACTGGATTTTAGGGATAAAAACATAATCTACGTTTTCGCATGTCAGGCTTTCCCTAATCTTATCGAAAAATACCTAAGCTTTGTGGCTCAAACTGTTGAGATTCAATTTAGGGAAATTTTTTACAGTGTATTTTGTGTTATGTACCAAAAGTCTTCTAAGCGTAGTTGAGAGGTACTTTGAATACAGTGTTGGGCAAAATGTAATCTGATTAATGATTAACAATTACAAATAACCATGAAATCTGCAATCAGATTACTTTGTAACAGATTACTAATGTAATCCATTTCCATAATTACATAATGTAATCGATTAACGTGTAATGTGATTACAAGTTAATCTGATTACACATTAATCGATTACAAGTTAATCCCACTACATGTTAATCTAATTAATGTGATTCCATTTAAGACATTTAAGATATTTAAGATATTTGTATTCTAATTCGTCATAAAACTCCCTAAAACTAATTTCGTACGAGAACAATACTATTTACTTTCAATTCATTTCATTATATTATTAATTACTTTTAAGTAATCTACAAAATAATCTGTTACAATGTAATTAGATTACAAAATAATCTAATTACATTGTAACAGATCACACATTTGATAGATTACATATTCTCTCATAAGTAGTCTGATTGATATGTAATCGAATACAATTTAATTAGATTACCTTGTAATTTGACTAAACTGTAATGGAATTATTAATTAAATTACACTGCAATCAGATTACGCCCAACACTGTTTGAATAGTCATAAGTGAAAAAACAATTAACCTTATTCGGTATCTAAAAACTGCTCACTCGTTAAGATAAATCATAAAACTTTTTTCATATAAATCTTGTTCAAAAAATATGGGTTATAGCCTTGGCATTTTTTCACGTAAACTTACAGATTAAAAGCGTTCTAACTACTTAAGTTTTGCGGTGAGGTTATTTACTATATATTTTGGAAATATTATTTTCCAATTTATATTTTGACAAAATTAAGTTAACCCTGAAGATTTTTTCGTAATTTTCAAAACTTAAGTATAGCAACCTGCTAACCTCTAACCAGGTTCGGTTCTGCTTCTTCTTTCCATGGACTGGAACCCGTCATAGGTGTTGCCACCTCAGTTATCGGGTGTCTCATTAATGTGGATATTTTTATATTTTAAGCATAAGCAGAGATGAGCAAACCTGAGCACTTTCAGGTGTACTAAACTTTTACTTAATGTGCCTAATAAGAATTTCTCTGATTTTCTCTTGGGGTGCGGAAGGAAACAATGTAGAACAGAATACTGGTTGGCATCATTACCGGCCACAGTTTGCTTTGCGCTCATCTAACAAGGATGGAAGTTTTTGACGGCCCTGAGTACCTGTCCTGTCTGGAAGGAGAGCCTGATATAACCGAAGACTTTCTGTGTGCTTGTCCGGGTTTTGGTTCTGCCCTCTGAGTTATACTAAGAGTATAGGAAGGTTTTGGTGGGAAGGTTAACGCAATGGGCCGCTCTACCCCTGCCTATACAAAAAAACAATCCTCATCTGCTGCATTGACAATGATTTAGTAGTATAATAATCTTAAAATTTTTGGTTTTATATTTAAATATTTTTGAAAAGCGGAAACGAGTTTTTACTCTTTTGACACCCGTACAATATACGGGGGGTTGCAGGCAATTTTCAACTTATTGAATATGAGCAATTAGAATTAAAAACATGTGCCGATGTACAGTCAGTTGGCTGGCTTAAGGAAAAAAATCAAAGTTTCATAAAGAAATTTTTACGAGTATACTGTGCGATTCTTATTTTTTATATGTAAACCATCAACTTTTGGGCATTTTAATTCACTGAAGTGTAGCCAGCTTCAAGTTTTCATTTCTGTCCTGATGACATTATAAAAATTTGATTTTCGGCTTTAAGTCAGCAACTAATAGCATCTCGCTACATGTCTTTTAGTTACATAGTTTTGATTATCTCTCATTATAATTTTTTACGCTTAGTGCAGTATTTAAACAATTAAAAATGTTATAATTGGCCTAAATTAAAATAAAAGTGAAATAAAGTGAAAAAACAAAGTTTTGTATGGCAACATCATCCATGAAAAGGTTGCCCGATTTAGTCCATTCTCGAAATTGTATTTACTATTTTTATAAAAATGTCTTGTACAAATAATAATGAAAAACGAAAATTTTATCTGACAACCCTACATACGTAGGAGATATCCGAATCGTGTCATTTTCGAACTTAAATTTATATTTTTTTAAAAGGGTCGTGTGTAAAATTTCAACTCTCTAAGTGAACGCATTCCCGAATTATCGTGAGGACATACCGACAGATGAATATAAGCAGGGCTGGACAGACAGACGGACGGACAGATGAACGAACATAAAAAAAATCAAAACAACTTTTAATATTATGCGTGGGTGCCCAATCCAATTTGCTCTAAAATCGTTGTTTCTAATATGTGTTTCAAATGGAATGACAAACTTAGTATACTCTATAGGCCTGATCTAAGTCATAAAATAACTGCAAATATTTTTAGCAAGTATTTCAATAACTGCTTTTGGTATTTTACTGAATATGTAAGATGCCACCATATTGTATATGAATTTTACAGCGAAACTAATTCCATTTACATGGTTTCATTGAAACATTGTGGGAGAGTTTAGGCCAATCGAGTTTTTGGGATTTCCGGATCAGCTTTTGTTCGACATTTTTATCCCTCCTCTATAAAAACGTCGTATGATATCAAAATCGTTGCCTTAAATATTTCAAAGGCCTTTGATAGAACACACCCAAATATAAAGCACTTAGTGTCTCCACTTTTATCATTGATTGTAAGCAATTTCTTATCAGATCCTCTAATACGGGTTGCATTAGACGGCTTTGCATCGGAACCTCACTCTGTAAATGCCGGGCTCTGTTATATCGCCGCCTATATTCTTAATTTTTATTAATGATCTGCTTTCCTTTACTTTAAATTCCATCTATAATTTCGTTGATACTCTTAATTTTACGTACTTCCTTAACACTCTTGTAGGCTCCAAAGGGAGTGCCACATGTGTAAATCGTGATTGCATGATTTATTCATTGAACAACGGCTTTCACAAGATCAACTTTTCGGGCAGAATGAATCGTCTCGAATTTAAGACATCTATAACCTAAATTTATCTCACCTCTTTAAAACAAGTTTACCTCATTTTACCACACCCCTTTCTTTTGATGGAGCATTAATTTCCATCTTAAACATAATAATGGCATGATCCGGACCAAAACGTAACATATTTTGGAGGGAAATATATTCTTCTTTAAAAAATGTTGTAACAACGTGTTAAAAAATTTCCTTATCTACAAATTTGAGCGTTTCAAAATTCCATATTACGAAAAATCGTGTTAAAAATATCGTAATTTGCGTTTTTCAAAAATTAACCTTATTTTATTTTTACTTTAAAAAATCAAAATTTTAGATAAAGCGAAATTTGCAATCATGCGAGATTTTTAAAATTGAGATATCGTAGTCAATCGAAGCAGCTTTTGTTTCATTATAATTAAAACTGTATACAAATACAAAAAACAATAATTCTTGTAAATATAGCCCTATAGGCGGTACTAGCCAATTTAACGGAAATAATCGTCATTAAGATTTTTACAAAATGCAATTTAAAAAAAAAAATTGATAACTAACAATGCAATGCCTACAGTTGGCACAGATAGCATAAGGCGTTTCGTATCAGCAGGAACCAATACTCTTCAGTACGGCCAGTTTCTGCCTACTGTAGATGCCAGAAGAAAAGTGAATTTTGTTAAAGTCTTAATGACTTTTCTTTTCTTTAATTTGTCTAGTCCCGCCTATATGGCTGTATCGGCTAAGCGCTGCAGTAAATACTTAGTATTTCACGTCATATGATTCATACTCGGGATATATACTGAGACTATATAAATGAGGCTTGCTTAGCATTTTTTCCTGGCGTCTTCGGCAGGCAGGAACTGGCCGTACTGAAGAGTATTGGTTCATGCTGATACGAAACGCTTTATACAAATTCCAATATTGATTTGGTCACAAATAACTGTTAGGAAATAACCATTAAAATATTGACCATTTTAATTGGTTGGAATTTAAAAAATGGTTAACCATTAAACCAAGATAATCGGAAACAAAGTATATTTCTTTCACATTAACTACATTTTTCTTCTGGAAAATCAGACCCTGGTTCTGGTGTAACTTTACAGATTGAAAACTCAGCTGGTTTTTATACCCTAGATGAAATCATAGGGGTATAATAAGTTTGTCATTTCGTTTGTAACACCTCGAAATAATGATGGTAGAGCAAAATGGATTGGACACCCATTCATAATATTAAAAGTTATTTCGATTTTTGCATGTCCGTCCGTCCGTCTGTCTGTCCGTCTGTGCGCACGATAACTCGAAAACGCGTATACTTAAAGAGCTGAAATTTTGTACACGGACTTAAAAAAAAAAAGTAAAATTAATTTCGAAAATGAGACAAATCGGGCAACTCCTTCGTGGGGTTGCCATATAAAAATTTCGTTTTCCGCTATATATTTGGACACTGCCTGAGAACGCATCGACGTAGAGAGCTGAAATTTCCTACATGATGTTTATACTACATTAGCAAATAAAATGTCAAAAATGGACTAAATCGGGGAACTCCTTCTGGGTGTTGCCATATAAAAATTTCGGTTTTTTACGTATACTTTGAAAACGATCAGTCCAAGACATTTTTATTGTACTAAGAACTTCTGCAGAATACGAAATCCTATAAAATTGGTTATTACCATTTTTTCTCTGCGACAAACTGTTCTAGAAATATATGCGAAAAACAACTTCAAAATCAATACTTGAATAGATCGGTGACCATACGAAATTTAATACGGGCATTCATCTAGGGTATCATAAGAATTGGTCTTAGACCAATTCTAGCTTTTTTACTTGTTTTTTTTTTTTTTTTTTTTTGATTCACAGACACAAATCACAAGATTTGAATAGATTTCTTGGAAGATATGTAACTCTCACAAAAATTACCCCCACACCTAAGCAAAAACCTGGATCAGCACCTCGGTGTTTATCATATAATATAATTTAAATTTAATTTCAACAGTTATATTTTACAGTTTTACTTATCTATATTCTCGAAATTATTCCTTAAGCCCGGTATGCTAGAGCTCAGGAATTTTTATTCTTATACAAAAACTATGTTCAGAAGAAAGTCATGGAATGTTCAAAGAATTTTTTCCTTTTGCCGATTCCTTGAAGTGGTTTGTTAGAGACAAGAAGTTCGAACAGAAAAACTATACCTCTCGATTGATTGACAAAAAGAGGTGTAGTTCTTTTTCGAAAAATCCATGTATGTCAATACTTCTTGAAGAAATATGTACCGATACACTTATTTCTGTAGGGAATTTTGATGGTGGTGGTGAGACAATTGGAAAATTGAAGGAACGAACGGCGGCACTTATTATAAATTGCAGTTTTCTGGTATAATTTATTATTTCTTTATTTTCTTTATTATTTCTATATTTATTTTGAGATATCTGCACACAATTTCCAAATACAAATTATCAAAACTTTCTTGACCAAATGTCAATTTTTCTTTGAGAAATAACTGGAAAATCCCTTGACCTAATTCCTTGACTCTAGCATACCACCCTTAAATTGAGATTTTGCTCGTCGAGATATGTACTTAGTTTAAACACAAATAAGTAATACCCAGATTTGGAAACCAACGTTAAAAATCTGTATCTCATGAGCCAGCCGTAATGTAATCAGCCAGCCTTAGCTTTTAGCAAAATCTCTGTACATTAACTATCCAACAGTCCAGCCGAACAATTTGGTTTCAGCCTGCAATTGAAAAGTAGAAAAGAATTGTGAAATCTATAGAAATTTTGTCATGATAATCGGAAGGTTTAGCAAATACTTTAACCAAATTGAATGTACAAAAAACCTTGAAGATGTCACTACATACGGGGCATGAACTGACTATCCTATCTCCTTCAAAATCTGGGTATTGCTTATCTGTGGTTTAAATAAGTCAAAATAAAACTGTCAAAATTATTGTTTTACACTGACGTAATGTTTCTTTTCCTTAGTATAATAGTATAATATATTATTAAAAAAAAACAGCTAGTTGGAATGCTGCGGTATACTGTTTCCAAAAATTTTGCTAAATCAAAATCCACCACATTTTATAAAAAAACGATAATTGTTTTTTTTTTCAAAATCTTGGTAAATTCTTGAATCTCTGTTCGATTACATTACGGAAAATTTTGTAGAAACAGTAACTGTCACGTATTATTTTCCTATTTGCAACAATTGAATTTCGTTGTGGACGGTATTCTGTTAAACAATTTTGAAAAACCCATTCTTTTTTATCAAAGATTCGAACCAAAATTTATTTCGTTTCTGGTTTCAGTTTCGTTTGTTAATTTCTTCCAATTTAAGTTGGACTTTGATTTTGAAAAATTTTATTTCTTTTCGGTTATGGTTCGATTTTAAAATTTATTCCAATTAAAAAATATTCATCGTTCAAAATAATTTTTTTTTTAAATAAGAATAATTTTAAATTATTATCTTTTTTTATTGAATTAAATTTATCCATTGAAAAAATAATAAAAACTCTCCTCTGTTCTGTTGTAAAGTCTAAAAATAACAGGCTTTTGGACGCTGGTGCAAGTTATATTCTTTTAGTAGTAATAATTTCAAGTTTTCATATCATGATTTGCTCTGAGTTGTTTTTCTTTGAAGTTCATTTTTTTATCAGTTAAAATTAATTTTAAAAGTTGAAAAGTTTCTTCCGACGTTAACTTGTGTAGCTCTAGTTATACTGATAAAACTATGTAGATAGGTACTTCTTCTACTTTACACAGTCGTGAAATAATTTTTGTTATTCTAACAAAAAAGCAAAAAAAAAAAAAAAACCAAAATATTATAAATTCTTTCTCTAAGAAGGTCAAAGTTAGTTATTGAGATCTGTTCTTAAATTTTTTATGTATTTTACTTTTCGAGAAAAGATTTTTTATTTATTCAATCTTCGTCTTCGTTTTCTTTTTCTTGTTGTATTACTTTGAGTGCTGGAGGATTTCATAAAGATATAAAGTGTTCTCTAACTTAAAAAGAATTCTTTCTACAAACTAGCAATCATTGGCGTAACTAGCTTTTGCGGGGGGCCCAATGAAAAAAAGAATTGAAGCCTCCTTTTGCCCATGAAAACTAATGTGGGTCGCCGGGCCTTGGACGAGAATTCGGCTAGTCGGATGGGTTTTATTATAAATGAATTAAAATTGAATTTGCAATTAAGTAGTTAATCTCTAGCCACAGTTAATACAGAAAACACCTGTAGTAGAAAATCATTAAATTAGTTTTAAATAGTAACAACCAATAGCAGAAGGTCTTTTTTCGAGATTTATCAGTCGCGTATGGGTCCTGGCTTTTCTCCTTTGCTACATTGTATGGACCATTCAGTGTAGACGATAACCTCAATAAATTCAGTTCGGTTATTTCGTAAAGAACTAAACTAAAATCACGAGGCAGTTGACAACGAATTTTGTGGATAACTTTTATCAGAAAAACATTTTTCGTGTAGACAATTATTGTATAATAGATGGAATCGTATGATAAATTGAAAAAAAAAACTACATTTATTTCAAATCAAAATGAATTAATCACCATGATAACGAACTTATGGTTAGTTGCTACAAAAAACAAAAACCACATATAAAAAATGCAACAATAATCTGATCTGATCTGATCTGATCTGATCAGAAGGTCGATGAAATATAGTTTTAGTTTATTCTATCATCAAGACCCGCAGTCGTGGTTCGATGCCAATTATAAAAAAAAAAAAAAAAACGTATCCCGGAGGAACGAGTTGAGTAAAATAACTGACTCTAGTGGACCATTCATAACTTTTTAGAACATAGGTAGGATCGTATTCCACGTACAAGTTGATATAGTTTAAATCGCGTATGCGGCAATTTAGGACCTCTATTTAGCTTGCTTTTTTTTTCAACTTTTATGAGCCCCCCCCCCCCAGTCTTTGCAAGAGATACAAGCAAAGAGGACCACAAAGCTAAGTCAATTCTACTCTTAACTCAAAAGTGCTTCAACCTTTCTGACATTGAAAAAGTCATGTCCTCTTGGTGGTCCCAATTTGGTCATGATTTGATTAAGACTTTCGGAACTCCTCAACTGATAACAGGAAATCAATCCGTTAATGTAATTATACAGAGTAGTCCCAAGGGAAGAAGGGAATAGTACTCACATAGAAAAATAATAATTTGGGTCAGGGACATCTTAATCGTTCCAGACTTACAGAGTAATGAAGAAAATATGCTAACTTTTCACGAAACAAAATTTTTTTTTAAAGTACAGGGTGGACGGTTACCGCTAAGATCTCATTGTAGAACTTCATGAAGTTTTCAAAGACTGCTCAACCAGCCCCATACTTTTTTCATCTTCGGAGTTATGGCGGTCTAAAATAAAAATTTCGGATGCCTTTAAGTTGTTATTAAGAGAAAGGAAAATTTATCTCTGTTGTTTCTTGATATATCCGTGATTATGCAAAGTGTGCCTGCGCAAGTAGCTCCACTGTTTTTTAAGAGTTATTGGTGTAGGATTCATCTTATTTCTTTAGGAGTTCTATCCATTTTGACTGGTAATTAGCTAAAGCTTTTTGAATTTGGAATTTGAATTTTTGTTGGGAAAACTTGTATTACCTCACAGTGGCTTCTCAAGGTTCTTTTTTTGATTTTCTTACTTTCTTCTTATAAACGGTTAAGGCCTCCTTTATTTGATGGGACAGATTTCTTGGAAGACATGCATTAGCATTTTATTTATTTTTCACTTAATCCATTATATAATCAACTCTACGCAAGTAAGAATAAATTCTTTAAATTATATGTAGAAAATACAACGTATAATTCATTATATATATATTATATTAGATAATCTAGGTAGGTAGGGAATTCGATAGCCTGACAGCCTACACAAAGAACTGCCTTTGAGAAGCTAAAAATGAATGTCTTGATACTAGAAGTATTAAGGATCGTTCAGATTGAGCAGTGGTGACTTTATCAGTAAGGTACCGAGGATCTAATCCAATTAGTATCCTATTCAATAAAATTAAATGACGGTACGGAAAATAAAAGTTAAATGGAAGACCCAACAACTGATTAGAGTATGGCGAGACGTGATAATAACGTCTAAGACCATTAACAAAAAGCGTAATGAAGATTACAGCAACATTCAGTTTACGCGTTGAAAGAGAATCAAGATGCCCATAAATTTCACAACCATAGCCAATAATAGAAAAAGTAGAACTTTAGACAATCTTAGAGGGGTACTTAACGGTAGACAAGATGATGATAAAGAAGATGTGTCAAGAGCATTCCAATATATAGCAATTGCTTTAGCTGTGTTAGGATTGAGAAGCAAACCATTATAAGTTTAACAAGAGTTAATCTTTTCAAGGTCGCTATTAATACAAAAAATTGCATCCTCTACTAAGCCCAACCACCCTAGATGTGTAAATTTATAAATCATCTGCATAGAGATGAAAATTACAATAATTAATAACATTGGGTAAATCGTTAAATATGAAATAATGAAAAAAGTAAGGGACAAAGAACAGATCCCTGCGGTACACCGGCATTCATTGGAAGAAACGTGGATTACCACACCGTACTTATTGAAGAAGAACTAAGTACTGAAGTTCATCCTCACTAATATCAGCACGAATATCATCACTTATCTTGAGCAAAGCCATAGTACAACTATGTTTAGGTCTAAACCCTGACTTATAATAACAAAACAAATTATTACGAAGTAAATATTCTCGTATTTGAAAATCAAGTAATTTCTCAAATAATTTCGATAAATATGGCAATATGGAAACAGGCCTTATAATCATTGATATTGGGACGTGTACATTTGGGTATTGGTGTTACTGCGGCAAAATTTCCAGCACATTGGAAATAAAATAAGTAGAAAACGAGTTTTCAAACAAAACTGAGGCCAAGTCGCATGAAAAAGTAGAAAATAAACTTTTCTTCACACACAGAGGTGGGCTCAGATTTTATTCACTGACAATCACCGATATATTTCAGTATGATCAATCAGAGGTAATAAGTGATTTGATTCATGAAGAGAAAGAATATTCAAGAGAAATGTCAGAGGTGGACTCAGATTTTTTGATTGGGACATTTCTCTTGAATATTCTTTCTCTTCATGAATCAAATCACTTATTACCTCTGATTGATCATACTGAAATATATCGGTGATTGTCAGTGAATAAAATCTGAGCCCACCTCTGTGTGTGAAGAAAAGTTTATTTTCTACTTTTTCATGCGACTTGTCCTCAGTTTTGTTTGAAAACTCGTTTTTTACTTATTTTATTTTCTGCCTTTTTCACGTTAACTAAATTGGAAAATTCTGCATTTTTCCTGAAACAGATTTATCACTAATCATATAGATGAAAATTTCTCCGATGATTTTCCCACTTTTCCGGGTTTTCCATGGAGTTTTCGACAAAAGCAACTTTATGCAACTCATTTCGCTCTACAACTTTGTTTTAGGTTGCAAAACGCTCAAACGTTTCCTTGGTCGGAAAAACTCGGAAAAAGCGTTTTACATGAATTTTCCTCGATTTTTTCTGCAAGATTTCACCATTGTCGGAGAGAAAGTAATGATGCCAGTTGATAGTTGAAGTTTACGGAAAAGTCAGAAAATTCCGGAGAAATCGGAAAACTCTGCATTTTTTCGGAAACGGATTTATCACTAGTGAAATTTGTATCAAATTTTCAAATGATTTTTCCCGATTTTCCGGGGTTTTTCATGGAAATTTCCGGTTCAAATATTGATAGATTCAATTTTCACGCGACATGAACCTGTGTGCCAAATTTCAGCTCGCTGTGATGACGAAAAGTGGGTCTACGAGAGTGTCGAAAATAGTAAAGAAATAGACAAATTCGTGTACGAGTTAAAGGGAATGGCTGGCCTCAAAAACAGATTGTATTATTGCACTATTAAAGATACGGGTAAGATGAGGCAAGACTACTGGTCGTAGGAGTTTAATAAACTTTGGGTGAAAATCACCAAAACCAGAAGCATTAGATTTAACATTATAGATCATCTCATCAACCTCACTAACTGTAACCGGTCTAAAAGTAAAGCTTCCTCCGTTATTGGAAGATAAAACGGTACCCAAATTCGCATTAGTGGAAGTATGATCAGAATGAATAGATGCAGACCAAAATATGCGATTAAGTTCATTTGGATCGTCGTTCAGATCATGATTTGAAGCGCGATTGACACCAAGAGATCGAAGATTTCATCATAGTATTGCTGGTGGCAATTCACTATTGAATTGGAACGATATAGCATTCTCAGATTTATTTAAACCATTAAAAAATGAGTTTAAACTTTAAGCAAATATATTTAAACCTTGAACAAATAATTTTAAACCCTCAACGAATAAATTTAAACCCTTAACAAATAAATTTAAACCTTGAACAAATTATTTTAAACCCTTAACAAAAATATATTTAAACCGTTAACGAATGAGTTTCAACTGTTAACAAAAAGACTTAAACTTTAGCAAATATATTTAAACTCTTAACAAATTTATATTTAAAATATTTTATTTCAACTTAAGTAAGCATTTCATACAATTTGTTTCGAATTATAATTATAATCTGCAATACTTCTAACTTGCCAACGCAACGGTTAACCATCCACAACCTTAGGACTACGTAAACCCAAATCCATTATATATGTAGTTGGAACAATCATTAGGTGCGATTTGTTGCAGGCTATCTTCGATCACTTAGAGAAGATTATGCTCTCTACTGATGTTACCTAAAACTGAACGTGCATGTGGCTTAATTTTGGACAACGATTTTTCGATAGGATTTAGCATAGGCGAGTAAGGAGGCAAAACTTTTAAGGTTAAATCCATTTGAGATAACACCTCTCGAACTTATTTGTTTTGTGTATTCTCACAGTATTCCATAATTAAAAATGCGGCACTAAACGATGTATTTGTTTCCAATTTTTGAACAAGTTCGCGCAGAAATAGAGTAAGCCTAATGAAATTGCAAGTAGAATTTGCAATTCCTTGGTTACTTATCACAGCAATAAGTGCGTCGTTTCTGCCACGTTTTGTTGGAACTATAGCTCGAGCACGGGTGCTCCCACTTGAACGGGCTTCAGATCTTCTAAGATAAAGATTAATATCACGAATTTAACATTAAAATCTTGGGCCACATTTATCGCCTATGTAAAACCCTATCTAAATATCGTTTTCTAAAATGAAGGCACATGCATATTCAGTTTTAGGTAATATGAGTAGAGAACATAATCTTCTCAGTGATCGAAGATAGCCTGCAACAAATCACATCTGTTCCAACTCTATAATGGATTTTCTTTTACTTACTTCTAAGGTAGTGGATGGTCTACCATTTCACTGAAAAGTCAAAAGTCTTGCAGATTATACATGCAGTCAAAATTTGAAAAAAAAAAATTGAATGAAATGCTTACTTGAGTTGAAATAAAATATTTTAAATATAAATTTGTTAAGAGTTTAAATATTTTTGCTAATGGTTTAAGTCTTTTTGTGAACAGTTGAATCTCATTCGTTAAGGGTTTAAATATATTTGCTTAAAGTTTAAACTCATTTGTTAATAGTTCAAATAAATCTGAGAATGCTATAGTAAGTTATCTTGGAGTTTCTGATTTTAGTAGTTACATTGTTCCGCAACCTTTTATAGTCCTCCCATGTATCACGAGTTCTGAAATGCTTCTAATGTCGATAAGATTCATTTCTTTGCCTAATCAGATCATTAAGGCATACAGTAAACCAGGGACAACTAGTATTAACTATTTTAGCTTCTATAAGAGGAACAAATCTTTGAAAAATATCCAAAATAAAATCCTGAAAAATTTCAACCTTTTTATCAATAGAATTCTCATGATGAATTTGATCTCAAGTTAAATTATCAGCTGCATTCAAAATAGACTCAAGTTGAATTTTACCAAAATCATGATACAAAAAATTTTTATGAGCGGCACGAGACACTTCAATATCATACGACATAAAACTATGATCATGATTGGAGTAAGAAGGAAAAGAGAGTTGCTTAAAATATGTAACTTTGCCTAAGTCTCCAGTCGTCAGGAATACATCCAGAAATGTTGAACTAGACTTTGTGAAATGAGTTGGTATTAATGAGTTTACAACATGTAAACTAGAAGAGTTCGTAAAATCGATAAGGCATGAAGATGTCCTGCTACCAGGTAGTAACTCACAGTTAAGATCACAACCTATGATATAATGAGAATATGAATGACTAATAGTAGATAAATAGGACTGCAGGGAGCTCAAGTTATGTATGTTAGGTAGGTGGCTTGTACATAATACCAACCACAAAGTTTTTAGCATTTACTGCTAAGCAGTAGACTCCCAAAGTCCTGACTTGTGTTAATAGGTCTAGTAACTTCATCCCATTCTGCATCTATTTAGGTGCTGTCGGTAGAGAACCCGGTCAGTTTCCTTCTAAACCCTGTATTCACTATTTTGTATTATTTCGGCTACAATTTGCAATCGAACTGGCTTTTGTAATACGGATTTTTTTTTAAAAACGATTTATCGTAGCACAAGATTTTGTTTTACGGTATTATTTTGCTGCCTCCTCATTACCTTCATATAAGTGGAATTTTTAAAACGAGATTCTGTAAAATAGATTTTTGCTATCCTGTATTTTGTAAAATTAGTATATTCACATACCAAACTCATATGGTAGTTGCATTTCCCACTTTATACTTATAAAATAAAAGAAGAATTTTTCCATCTGCCCCATATAAGAGAGTCAATAGAAGAAGTCAAGTGCTGAAATGATGAAGTTATTTTAAATGAAATGAAACGAAACAAAGGAGTGACAAGAAAACAAAATGTGAAAATTCCAAATGTCTTCATTGTGGTTACCACATCCTTTATACATACATATAAAAGCCTCTGACGTCTGTAATAACTTATTCATGTTACGAGTGAGCACTCAACATTAAATTATTCTTCCATAATCTATCCCCTATCTACATTGTATCTCTTTACATAATTACAAAAGATATGTGATTGTTAATTAGTTACGTAATTCTCCCCAGATACATTATTATTTGTAGAAAAACTTCACATCTACATACGTACGTAAAATGCTTATCGAACTAACAACCATACAACGATATCTCTCTGTTCAAAATAATTTCTGTTGAGAACAATGCTTTTCAAGCTAGCTACGAATAAAGCATCCTCATTAAAAGGACTATTTAGTGATTTCAATCTTATCGATAATGTACGTTCCTACAGGTTCTAGGGATTCTCATTACCCACCCAGAAGGTAATTTACATACCTCACCTTTATTATAAAAGCTTTAGCACTTAAGAGGGGCAACGGCAAACTATGTATATACAAAATTCCGCTACTTTACTGTAGTTAATCTATAAAGAAAAGAGAGTTTGTTTTGCAAACAGGATTTGCTTTTATCGATGCGCTTAATTAAAATGAGGAAGCAAGGACAGAGGATCTGGGTTAGGAAAGTTTAACAAAATTGCTTAAAGGTAAAATATGAAAAGGGAAAGTTTCTTACGGGGGATTATTACTACTACTACTACTACATACAAAGCTGTGGTATACATGATGAAAGTTTTCCGTTTGTTTTTTGTTTTTTTGACGTCCTTATCATATAAAATATTTTTACGGCTTTTATGAAAAGCAATGATGGTGTCTATAGGAAATAGATAGATACCTGCACGATTTTAAGTTTTGAACTTATTTCGATTAGACTTTATATTTCTGTGTGTTAGTAAGCATAATTGATAGTATGTGTCAGAGCTGGGCAATACTTAAGTAAAAACAGACTTAAGTATTACTTAAAGTATATTTTCGTTACTTAAGACTTATTACTCAATACTTTTGAAATGCCCCTACTTAGTACTTGAACATAAGTACTTGCTTCTATTTACTTGAACTTAAGACTTAGGTTTGTACTAACGATGTGCAGGTAGTAATAATTCGGTACAAAAGTATTCGTTATTTCTCTAAAAGTTGGGTACCAAATACACACCTAAATAATTATTCGTTACTTGTACTCATATTCAGTTGATTCAAAGTTTTCATTTCATGGTAAATTCGATATTCTATTACCTATACGAATACAGTGTAACGATACACTCAGAAAAATAAATAGTCAAAACTAACTATTTTGCAACTATTTTTGTAATTGAAATAGAGACTACTATGTTCATTAGTTACTTTTTAACTAGGGAAATAGTTAATTTGTCGGTTGACAGATTCGACAGTAAAATAGTTACATTTAGTTATTTTTCGTTGAAAATAACAATTTAGTAGTTGGATATTAAGCAACTATTTGATGGTTAACTACAGCTATTCATTTGTCGAATTTAACAAATAAATAGTAAATAAATTGCTACTATAAAAAAACGCAAAAATTTATTTATTATTTGTTTTTATTCAAATGTTAATATAATTATTGGGAATGTACATAAATATGCATAAGAAAATTCGATTTTCGAAACCATTACTGGTATGTACAATATCTTTACTTGCGTAGAAAATAACATATAAAATATAATAAAGAAAATAGTTCAAGCGATTTCAATTGGAGTAAAAAATATCGAGTTTTTGAATACAAACTAAAAGAATTTCAGCCTTACAATCTTTTTGAAATTAATTGTGTGCATGTGAATTGGAGGACAAACAAATCGGGAAACCTTTATAATATTTGGAGTTTCAAATTTTTTACCTTTAATATGTCCCTGAAATTGTTCATCAAAACCTTCAACTTCATATTCATATAAGGTGAAAAATATCTCATTATATTCATCAAGAAGAACTACGGAAAATATTTCATATATTTTTAAGACAGGAAAACTTATAGATAAAAAAAAAACCTTTTTTATATAAAGTGCCATGTATGGTATACTCATCTCCTACTAAAATTTCATCTAGCCGTATATTCAAGCAAGGAAAATTTATTTCACACAGGCTTGCATAAAATTCATCATTTTTCAGCAAAACTTTATCCAGTTTTTTTAAATCAATTCTCTCTTCAAGTCCTTTGTTTTGCAGGGCTCGGAATGCATGAATAAATCGAAATTTGATAGCCAGAGACCAGCAGATATTAACTCTACTATTAGTGTTATTCGTGTACAATTTTAGAGACCGATGTTTTGCTTCAAATCTAAAACAGCTTAAGTATCTTACTGGTCCACTTTGTTCGATTATGGTTGGATAGTGTAACATGAAATGATGTTTGGGTTTCAACTTTTCCTTAAATAAAGTTATAAACATAGCGTTCATTTCAGCAATGGATGCTCTTAACTCCGAAATGATATTAGTAGTAAAAACAGGTAATAGAAGCAAGTCTATGGTTTTTAACATTGTAAGAAAAAAAATCCACACTTCGTTATCGCTCGGAATCAAATCGCCAACTAGAAAAGTAAAGTGATGTGTGAAACACCACATTTCACGAGCTGACATAACTAAGTGCTTGTTTTTCAAATAACATAGTTTAATTTCAGGGGGGGGGGGGGTATATCCTATTTCCGTTTGACCATAGGAAAATGTCAACAAAATACAATATAATACGACACATATTATAATGACATATGCCTTCGTATACGTCATGCATTAAATCTACTGCAAAATTAGTAGTCGCGTGGAAATATGGCAGTTTATTAAGCAATGAATCTTCTTTTATACCGGTCTGAAGACATTCGCCTTTTTCGAGGTCTTCCTTAAAATTCCTTTCATTTCGAAGAAAACACGTCTGTTCTGTCAAATCCTTCGAAAGATCACATTTATGTCTTCGGCAAAATCTACAGTAATAATTAGAATTGAAGCTTGTTGTAAACCCAAAGTATTATTTAAACCTAAATTATCTCCAAGTACTAGGCCAAGCAAAAAATAAACTGTGACTTTTGAATTATTTATATCCAAAACTATTCCATTTTCAGACAGATCTTTAAGATCGTTTATTAAGGTATAAAAACAATGTTCGTTCCCGTACAAC
Source organism: Dioctria rufipes (assembly GCA_963924295.1). NCBI lineage: Eukaryota > Metazoa > Arthropoda > Insecta > Diptera > Asilidae > Dioctria > Dioctria rufipes. The sequence goes on along the minus strand of OZ002744.1, from coordinate 34,411,665 downwards.
TTACTATCAGATGCCTTAAATATTGTGGCAATAAATATATTATCTAATGTTGAAAGATATTCCTTTGATAAAATTGGTATAGAATAATATTCTGCTGTAAGTTTATGTGTTCCTCTATGTGATCCTAAGGGATTATTGGTTTCAAAGTCATCTACATATAGAAAAATTGGAAAAACTATTTTATTTGCGTAATGAAATGATTTTTCTAGCCATAGTTTTCCATTGATAAAATTATGAATATTTTTTTTTCTGCTGAACTTTCTTCATATTTCTTATCGTTTCATTGTATACACTCGGAAGTTCAAAAAATTGCTTAAGCTGAAATTTTATTGGCATAAGCACACCTTTGGAAATACTTAAATCTAATTTATGTTCATTGTGACGTAAAACATAACTTATTTCATTATTTATAGAAAATTGTGTTGGTCGCATGATCAGCTTTCGTTCTTCTAAATGTTTTAATAGTTTATGCTCAGTAGGGTAATCTTTAAATGGTGAATCCAAAAAATTTGTTAACTTATCTAAATCTTTCTTAAAATCAGATGACATGTGGGGTAAAATACATTCTTTAAGAGCAGTACTCAAAACACTAGTTATATGCTCAGTGATATCAGAGGTAATATCAAAGACAATTTTTCTTGATAAACTATTATTACTATGTAGCTTACATATAAAACTTAAAAACGATGTATTGAGTTCATTAATAAAATCAGATATTAATGGTGCCATTCGCGGTCCCTTAGTACTCATCTGGCAATCATATTTTTTTTGAAAAATGTGTCGTCATTTTTATGTGATATTATCAGGTGCTTCTTAAAAGAATTAATATTTGAAAATGATTGTAGACATGCCTGATAAGCGCAAAGGAACTTTGAATGTGCAGGACAACTATGCAAATATTTTAAGTGTGCTATACAAGTAAATCAATTTTTTGAAATTGCTTTTTCCAAAGAAAACAAATCATTTTAATTAATCTCAACTAAATTACTCCAATTGTTTCAGTACAGATTTAATGCTTAAAAAGCTATTCGTTGCTTTTGATGGAAAATTGTAGAAATAAATTTCAATGAATATCCAAATCAATTGACTTTCAAGGGCATATTTTAAATTAAAAATCATATATGTCTTAAAACAAATGTCTAGTGCTTTTAAAAAGCTGCTTAACTTATAGAAATTACCTTCAATAACTACAAAAAATGTTCGAATATCATAAATTGATTCACCAACAATAATAAGATAGGGTTGACATCCTAAGCCCATTTCCTTATATATCCTTGACCGATTTTCAGCCGCTACGAAAACATCACTTTCAGACGTAACATGTATTAAAAAGCTCTCTTGTGAAGCTGTTATCGAAGGCTTCCAAAATTCCTCTTTGTCACCTTTTGCAATTTTAATCCTCCTTGTGGGCTGAATTATGCTATGTAGTGCTAGCATGTAAATAGCATTTCTGGAATCTTAATAGAAGTTTTTGGAAAATTTAAACTTATAACGTCGTGCAAATATTTTACCTTCAGAGGTGTTAGTATTTATACTTTCATACAGTTCCTTGTTGCGTTTATCCTTAATTCTGTCAAATATTTGATTACACTTTGAAAGGAACGTTTCCCATTTATTAAAAAGTCCCATTGATTTCTCTTCGCCATAGAATATTAAAAAGTCCTTTGCAATCTAAAAATAACGTAAAAAATGAAATTTCATCAATAAACAAATCAATTTCGGTTATCTTGCTTACTAAAGTGAACCCCAAACTATGTTTGAGAATTGGCTAATCGTCTAAAATTGCTCGTAAGGTTGCAGCTTTTTCCATATGTGCCTTTCGATATAGATACAATTTTTCCCACTTGTTTACACAAGTAATCCAATCACCTTGATTGAATTTTAAATAGTTCTTCTCAGACTGTACTTCGTTTTCTAAAAATAAAATTAATATATTATGTCTCGACAACCTGATTCTGATATATTTTACCGTCAAGTGAATTAGTTTCAATTCCTTTTTCAGTTTCTTTTGGTGTGGCAGATTTTTTTCTTTTTTTACAAGCTAATTCAGCTAATAAATGGTCTACTCAAGAGAAATTTATCTTGTAATTAAATTACTTAAAAGCTTATATAGTACCTTTTCTTCAACTGGAAAGTATTCAACGATTTCTTCAGAAATTTTATCAAAATGGGATGCATTTAACTTCTGTCCTCTATCAAAAATAGCGCATAATATCAAATTAATAAGTTTTGTGCGATTATTATCGTCAAGTTTATTATGCCTGTTATAATAATTTTTTATTTCCACACCTTTACTTCCTTTCAATATTTCATCTATACCCTAAACAGAATAACACATTAAGAAGTATTACACAATAATTTGGCATCAAATTACAATTTCATATGTTGCAGGTGAATTTGCAATGCTAGAAAAATTAGAACTATTTGAATCGTTGATCCAGGAAGATACTTTAGAAAGTGCGGAAAGAGTATCCTGATCAAAAAATCCATCATTAATTGGCTCATCTAGACCCTTCAAATTAATAAATTACTTGTCTATTCTCAAATTATTTATAATAACTATTTACATTTTCCTTTCTCCACAACTTTAACCTGCCTTTTAATTTAATCACATTTCCATATGAACGAGCATCAGTGCCAACTATTTTAAAAATATCATTCATATCAAGGTATTTAAGACACTCAAAATCGACTCCGAATTCTGTAATTTGGGAAGTATAAGTACTAAAAATTACGCATACACCTTAAATTTAGTATTCATAGCGTAGGTATTTTGACAAATTAAAATAAAAAATTACCTAAAAACTTTACATATAGATGAGGAAGACCCCAAGATGATAAAGTAGCTAGTAATGGATCTTCCAGATTGACCGTTGAATTTGATTGGCCAGCATTTTGATTAATATCAGTTGAATTTATAACTGATTGTAACTCTTGCGTAATATTAACAGAAACTGACCCATTTTCGTGGTTGAATTGTGTATCTAAATCTAAAATATCTCGGGGAACAGATATATTCAATTCTGTTTCACCTCCTGAGCAACTTTCACTGTAATCTAACACAGCTGAAATTACGCTACCAATATTGGTTTGCATGGAGTCCTCAGTCATTTTTGTGGGATTATGCCTTATAATTTTATATTTTATTTAGATTTAAAATCTAAACAACCTTTGTAAAAGTACGTTAGATTTTGGATGAACTATGCGGAATTCATATCATCCATAACATATATAGAATACACTTAAACTCGATACGAAATTTCTCACACGAGTACAAACACCATCAATCTGTCAGATTTACAAATCTAATTAATATGATTTCTATCACTTTTTAAAGTATAGCCAAGAAAATTGCGATTAATTATTGTAAATTAATTTTGAGGAAAGGCACTGAATAAAAACTGAGTTTATTTGATACGAAAAAGAGAATGCTATAATTTACCGTTATTTCACAAGAAGTTAAATGATTTCGTAACCAATTGCTTTGCCACACAAAATCACGTAAAACTATTATTTCACAAGAATTTACTGTGTTTTCCTGGTTTAAGTACACTGAAATTGAACTTTATGCTTTGCCAGCCAATACTTAAATGCCTCAAAACTTTCACGGAATAAGGGCACCGGTATTTTTTTACTTTTTCATAGTCGAATTTAAATATTCTATAGTAGATTTTCACATAAATGACTATGAAATAATCAAAAGGAAAACAATTTAATATTGCTTTCAGAAATCCGATTACAAAATTTTTGAATTTAACAAATTGTTAGTCATTCAGGAAAAATAATCTATCCATCAGAATCTGCTATTTTCAATAGTTGTTTTGTAAAATTTAACTATTTTTCGAATATCCTTAACAGCTACTATTTACTAACTAATTTCTACAATGTTTCTACTATTTGTAGTTAACTTTAACAAAATTCATAATTTGTCAAACAACAAGCGAAAATAGTCAAATTTGACAATTTTATTTTTCTGGGTGTAGAAATAAAATAACTACAATTTGTTCTACTGCGGTATCCGGTTAAAGTTTTCGATAAAATGTCATGCCATTGAGTATTGTACCTATACGATTACCAAACAGGATTAATCACACTTTTTTTCCCAGTTGTTCATGGTACCAAATCTTTTTTTTTTTTTTCTTCATCACTAGTATGACAGTGGGGTTGAGGAATGAACAGTAAACTGCGGTGGTGGTGCTAAAATTAACTTAATAAGTAGTTAACAATAGTATCGAGTTTGGGCAAAGTAAAATTTAACACGATCTCCAAATATTTCACATTAAAATCGCTAGTAAAATTTTGATGTATGTTAATTTGGAGAAACCAGAGTAATTCATTTTTGAATTTTGACAAAACAATTTTAACTCTTCAATCATAAAAAAAAAAAAAACAAACAAAAAAAAACTGCGAATCGCCATAGAAATAGGAAATGCCAACATTTTACCAGTCACACTTAATGCCTTGAGTCTAGTATCGAATTCGAGAATGTGACATTTCCATACAAATTCTAGAGCTGGTAAAATCGGAAGCAGAAATTTTACGGAAGATTTTACTAGTGCAATACGGAGTTAGTTTACCGGTAAAAACTGAAGGTTTCCTTATTATAAAATAGATGGAATTATACTATATATACTCCACTCATTTTACTAGGTATTTTAATGCGCAAAGCATTAAATGATTGGTAAAATTTTTACAATTTTCTGTTTCTGATAGTTAAAATTGTTTTATCAAAATATAAAAATGAATTATTTTGTTTTCTCCAAATTAACATTTACTAGCGATTTTAGTGTGAAATATTTTAAGAAATTTTATTTTGTCTGAACTCAATAAGGTTTTGTGCATTAAAATGCTTAGTAAAATGTGTGGAGAATTTATAGTGTCCTATATTTTATTTTACATAGAGGGAGAGGGAGTTTTTACCTGAAAACTCTGTACTGCACTAGTAAAACTTTCGCTTGTGATTTTACTGGCTCTAAAATTTGTATGGAAATGTCACATTTTACTCGAACTCTATACTAGACTTTACCAAATAGCCGCACAAAACTGGAAAAATTCCTCGTTTGGAATAAACAAAGAAATATATGCAGGCGATTTTCGCATAAATGAAAGAACTTAACTGTATGCATTGCCCTAGTGCGACTGAGAAAACGAGTTAAAAAACAAAAACTAAGAGAGCAAATCATTACCCGAATGGAAAAATCTTCTTGAATAGCTTCAAAATCCTTTCAAATTATTCGTAATAATGAATTTTTTGTACAACGGGTCACCCTACACAATAAAAAATTTGCACAAATTGTTGCCAAAAAGCTTAGGTATTTTTCGATAAGATTAGTGAATATTCCTAACATTTTAGGGAATATACCCTAAAATATATGTTTTTTCCCTAAATTTGAGGGAGTATTCCCTACATTTTAGGCAATAGTGCTAATATTTTTTACAGTGTACCTAAATTTTTTAAGAAAAAAAAAATTTCGCTTTGGCCAACGAGTTGAAAATTCTATAATTTCAATAAAATAAAATTCTCACTTTTCCCAAAACTATCAGAGAATCCAGCATGAGTTATACGCACTTAATTTCTTTAGAGCAAAGTGCAATTGCAACAAAACATTTGGGATCAGTTCCAACTTCTCTTCCTTCTAAAAGTATATTTTCGATGGAAGAACTAGTTATAAGAGATAGAAGGAATCAAGTTTTATCTGAAAATGTTGAGAAATTAATATTCCTCCATGCTAATCAAAATATTTCTTAAAAATTATTAATTCACTTCTTTTTTTCTCCTGAACTATTTTGTTTTTTATTTTTTAATTCTTGAACTGGGTACTATTGTTTTCATATTTAATTAAATACTCCTTTTCACAAAAAGATTGTTTAATTAATAAGTACGAGGTATGCTGCTTGAAGAGTATTTTACGTAAAATGCCGATTAAGAAAGTAACGAATTAAAAGTAACGAATATTTTTCGTGGAGTAACGAATGAGTACCGGGTAACAAAAGTATTTTTACTTAAGTATTTCTGAGTCTATATTAAGTACCTACAAATATCTAACTCTTCGTAGAAAAGTAAACACAATCTCTAGCGCAACTCCTTTTTTGTCGAGTTTTAAAGCATGCAAAGAACTGTCAAAGCATGTGCCGTACTCACGTGTCAAGGCAGAACCTTAGGCAAACTAATAACATACAAACAAGACTGGGCAAGTAGAAAAAAAATCAGTAACGTCTCGCTCGAACATAAAATCGACGATGCCTTGACTTGATGACATAACCACTGACATGTATAATATAGACTGACTACGTTCATAGAAATATGTACACTGCAGAAAGTGGGCTCACTTACATATTGCTAACTCTTTCTGTATAAGCACCAAGTACCAACTGAGAGAGAACTGAGAACTACAAATAAATTAGTGAATTCGTCGAAATACATAAGTTTAAATTAATCATTTAGGGTTATTACTGATAAAAACTGTTTTACCAAAGATAATATATTCATTAGATACGTAGAAGAAATTCTAAATGTTTTATTAAAATCACTTTCCCAGCTACGTACTCACTTTCTCAACTTCCCGCCAATGATTTTTTCAATGTTGGCACCGACGTAAGAACTCTTTTTGACACAAGCAATTATGGCCACGTGAAATAGAAACGTAAGCAGTCCAACCATATTATATACGTCAGTGGGCATAACCAAGGGTAAGCAAACAATGCTTCGCTCCAATATGAAATCAACGATGCCTCGAACTGATGCAGGGAAGGCCTCAGTTTTTTCTTAGATATTTACTGGAAATTTTTTCCTAAGAATTATTATACATTATTGGGCGGACCTCTACTAGTTTTTATGAGTGTATCGTATCAGAGGTGAATCTTTTACTCTACCTGAAGCGCCGTAAACTATAAAAAACTATAAATAGTAGCCAATGGGTACTATGCATACTATAGTTTTTAAAAGGTATTGATTTATTAATATATATTAACTGAACTCGATAAACTTCATTATATTACTGGCAACTTTTTTTTTTTTTTCAAGAAAGAATTTTTTGGGGATTCTCCGGTATATGGCAAAAGCTAAAAAATGTTCTAATTTGTTATTTCATTACACAACCCATTAATTTTTGGTGACAAGTTTCAAGTCTTGGTTCGACTCATCAACACGTCCTAAATAGCGAAATTGGGTGATTTGAAAAAACAATTGAAAAAATGAAAAAAGAAGAAAGAAATGAAAAGTTTGAGAAGTATAGAAAAAACAATTTTTTTATTTATTAAAAAAAATTTTAATTTTTTTTAAAGAAACAGATTTATTCGAAGCGAATCGAACCTGTATACGCTACGCAGTGGGCTGAAAAATAAAAAAGAAAAGTAAGAAGAAGAAGCGTTTCGTGTCATCAGAAAACCTTACACTCATCGGTGCAGCTTGGTTTTCTGCCTGCTGCAGACGCTTGAAAATAGATCAAACTGATCTCTTCTCATATAAACTCAGAATAAATTCTGGGTGTGAATTATATGAGGAAAAAACACTCCTATACTATTCAGCCCACTGCGTGGCGTATACAGGTTCGATTCGCTTCGAATGAATGTTTCTTTAAATTTTTTTTAAATTTTTTTAAATAAATAAAAAAATTGTTTTTTCTATTTTTCTCAAACTTTTCATTTCATATCTCTCTTCGTTTTTCATTCTTTCATTTGTTTTTCAAATCACCCAATTTCGCTATTTGGGACCTGTTGATAAGTCGAACCAAGACTTGAAACTTGTCACCAAAAATTAATGGGTTGTGTGATGAAATAACAAATTAGAATATTTTTTAGCTTTTGTTTTGTCAGTCGATCAACCCGAATTTCGGAATTAATAGGACATCGTTTTTATGGGAACCAAAGGTTTGTAGTCGGGTGACAAGCTTTGTGCTAACACTGGCCAAATCTGCAATACACTTGCACTACATGAGAGTCGAAGTTGGAAATCAGAACTCTGACCCACAACACCACAAGCAAGCACTTAAGTGCCACTTGGTTGGCAGATTGAAGAGACGTTTACGTCTTGAATATCTGGCAACGAACGCAGACACATTCAACTGCACATGGCAACCACTATCGTCGGTGCAGGACGGCGCCCTTGTTTTTCGCTGGTGATAGCAGGCCACAGAATTTGTGGCACTAGTCCACGAGGCTTCTTCTCGCTTTGGAACCGTTGCAAGTGCTGTGGGAGGGACAAGCGCTCCATAAGAGATGATCAGCTGGAGGGAAGATGAGGGCAGTTTGTAGAGGTCTATGATAATACAGGCTGTTCTCGTGGGACTCTATAATGGTATAGGGTAAATTTTTTCGTTCGTTCGCCTATTTAGTTTTTAATTCGGTTTTGGTCTCGGTGCTAAATTTCAAAATTTTTTTTTGAAAAATCGCTCGTTTAGGAAATTAACTTTTTCTAAAATATTTTTGAAAATTTGGTACCTCTTGGAACTGCCACGTACCCTATTGGCAAAATTGGGACTTTTAAATTTTTTGTCTATCTTTTAGATCCTTTTCAAAATTCTTGTATCCCTGTTTTTTAGTCTATTTTGAGAATTTTGTGTCATTCGTTTTTACATTTTTGTTTCATTTTTGTTGTATATTGGTTTTTTAAAAATTGTTTTAAATGTTTAATTGTCCCTATTGACCTTTTATAACTTTTAGATAAGCTAGGGTCTTTTTTGTTTACACTTTTTAGAGCCTTTTGGCACTTATTTTTAAGGATTTTGAAAAGAGCTAAAGAGCCACAAATAAAAGAGCCATATATAAATTAAAAAAAAAAAAATTATAGATTAGCAGAACTTATTTTATATTTCAATTAAGCAGTTTAAGTTTTGGCCTTTTGACAGACAATCGGGTTAACACCATTGTGCTTGTCGTTCCTGGAAGAACTTTATATGGAGCACAAGTGGTTATGCTATATTTTAACTTATGACCTCCTAGTAATAGGTTATGTAATCAATAGATATAATGCCCACCTACCATCTCTCATGTATTTTGCTTTTGAATCCTTCGTCCAGTCCAGTCTATCTCGATAACAATGCCTGGACACACACGCACACACACCCACACACACACAGAATGTATGTAATTTAGTTAAATTAACAATTATCCAAAGTGCCGTAGGTTTGTAGTTTCTAATCGAATAACTTCTCTCTTACGCTTAGTGAACCATAAAATTCGAAACACGTGCACTCTACTGAAGCTAATTAAATTTACAAAGGATTTAAGTTTGGTCAGCTTTAAGGGACTTGAGGCGAGAAGAAAATCAATCACTCTCTAATGTCAGTCGTTTCTCAATCATTTTCCCGTGAAATAGGTTAATACACAACCTTGAAATTTTACTAGAATTGTTTTATAGGACTAGTACGCGTATGTATGTATGTATATTCCCGTAGCTAACCCAATACTGTTACTATACTATAAAGTCCCATTTTGAGTCCTATGTTGGGTTTAAAATTTGATAATTACGTCGCTCATGTGAATTTTTGAGTATTTTTCATTATGTTTGTGTGTATGCGTGTGTTTGTATTTATATGTGCTATACATAAAGCCACAAAATTTTTAACGTTCATATATAGGTACATAAAACTCTTGAACTAAAAGCAAGCAAGGAAAAGCACCCATTCTTTAGAAATGATTTTAGCGGAAAGGTTACTCTCGCGTAGCGAAATTTTATCTATGGACCACCGCGGTCTGACATTGCGGAGGCAGGCAGACTAGAGATCTGGCAGGAAAATTTCCAGTTCATAAATTTCCCAAAACGGCCTTAAAATTAGGCAATCGGAAGGGTGGGCTGGTAAACATCTTCAGCCAGTGTGACTATATAGCTGGAGACATTTTTGGCAAGAGCTGTCAAGAGACCGGGGTATGGTGAAGAAAATCAATAATGACATTCACGAAAGTACATACATATATCTCTCTCTCTCTTTCTCTCTATATATATATATATTCATGAATGTAAGCCCTTGCAAAGCAATTGCTGAACATTTTGATGATGTGATCCCATCGGAGTTCACATGGAACCCGACACATCTGTGGACCAGTTAAAATAACATGCATGCGAAACTACATACCCTCATACATATATATATGTTTATAAATATGTGGTTCCATATAACTGAACTGAACTAACAAGATGACAAATATTGTTGGAAAGAGATTTCAATTAGGTCTACATACTACACAAACTCTGAATAGAATATTGTATTATAAGTCTTGCATAACTTGCACAGCCTGAAGATGGCAGCACCCTCCTCCATTCACCCAAAATAGTTTTGAAAAAAAAAAAAAACTATCCAAGAATTGCACTTGTGAATTTAAGCGAGCGAAATTGTTGGAGTTGTACTGTTAGTGTGTGGTTGCCAAGTTTGGACTGAAGCCATTATGATGAAAGTGGGTGGTGGTTGAATTTTCAAATCCAAATAGAACTATAGAGGAAAGAGAGAGAGAGAGAGAGAGGGATAGAGTAGCCCACATACCCACCCACCCACCTACGATTATACCTATTTACCTTACTCAACATGAATTATAGCATTTGGCACTTATCTCGTAAACCCATTTTACATTAGAATTAACGAGGCCATTACGAGCTACTTATTGGCTCCACGTAGGTAACAAGATTTGGGGCTGATTTACAGGTGACCTTGACAAGGATATAATCAAGGAAGTAATATAAAAGGGCTACACCTAGCCTGCACTGCAGATATATAGGTTTTTCTAGTAAAATTTAGATAACAGTTGCTCAAATACCTCTGTACTTATCTTCAGGAAAGGAATTCATGGAACGTTGCGGAAATAGGGTATTTTAGGTATGTATGTAGGTATAGAGTTCGGCATTTTTCAGCAACAATCAAATTAAAACGTGAAAATGTATCTAAGAATTTCCTTGTGAAAAATTGAAGTAGCTTAAAACTGGATGGCGGACAGTATAGTTTTGTATTGTAGGAAAAACGGAATGTTTGTTTGTTTGTTTTTATTCCCCATCCACTCACCCCACCTACATACATCTGAGAGATTTATTTTTGTATTGAATTAATTTTGATATTTTCAATTCGAGAAGGCGTTGAGCATGTAAGACGTACCTACATATCCTAAAGCTAATCTGGGTCAAATCGTGATTTGTGAGACGTCCTTGAATTTATTACCTGTGTTGAGAGTTTAAGATTAGAATTTAAAATAGTTGTCTATAATTACTAATTCCCTATACCTTCTTACCTGGAATTCAATTTCAAATACCTTTTTTTCTTATCAAACCTCAGAGGTGTTATATTTCATCATCCTACTTCTTTTCTATCACAATAGATTTCATTTTTGCTTGAAGAAGATAAGATTTTCTTTTCTTTTTTCGACATTAAGTGGGTAGAAAAGTATGGTGAAATATTTTGATAGAAGATTTGTTCTTTGCACAGGATTATAAATCCTATATGTCCTTGATGTTGTCCTATTTTTAGTATAGTATGTAGTAGCTATACACTCAAAGCTTAGGGGATACAATTTAAAGCTCTGTTATAAAACTTTGACGTGATAGAAAATTATCTAAGGGAATAAGGGGATATAAAATCAGCTATAGTTTCTGCCCATTAAAGGGGAGATAGAGTTTTTTTGCGCAATTTCTGTCTTCGTTTATTCTATTAAAATAAAGAGTCCGGCTGAGTTGTGAAAAGAACTGCCACTCAAGCTGATAGCCTGATACCCACTCTGAGTTTGGTATTTATGTATGGTTTTTATTAATATCCTTACTGAGGATTATTTTAATGTTATTAGTAGGTATCCATACTGCAGCAGCTGCTTAAAATATAATAACTCTAAAATAATCATCAACGATGGTAGACTAGAGTATACGGGGTGTTTCCGCCACGAAGGCATCTACATATGTAGGGCGGATGGTGATAATACTCACCTAGAGAAACGAAATAATTGTGGGGGGATACATCTCAACCGTGTCGGCCTTAGAGAGTGAATAACAAAATATACTAGTTTTTTCACAAGACACCCTGTATCTTATAAAAAGTACGGGGTGTGTGGTCACAGTTAATAACTAATTAAAAGACCTTATGGCCTTTTCAATAACTATACTCAAACAGCTCCATGCTTTGAGATAAAGCGTGTTTTGAGAAAATCTAGCATATTTTCTTAGTCACACTGTAACTACTTGTGACTATAGTTGAGATGCCCACCCCCCCCCCCCCCCCGCCCCGCCTCTATTTCCATACAGCTTTTGTTTTGCTTAGGTGAGTTCTATCGCTCTATCGCATCATCTACTCTTATGGACCTTTGTGACGGAAACACCCTGTATAACAAACAAAATTTTTTTTAAACAACATTTGACCATTGTATACCATTTGTACCAATGGTTTTAAGTAATCAGTAGGAAAGTCAAGGAAGGCTATGATCTTACGAGTAATCGAGGAGCGCTCTTTTAGGATGACAGGAGCGATCATTTTAATTATTATTACTCGATCACATTTTGACGTAATCATTCCGGTTTGAACTCCGAAATTATCAAAATTTAAGCTTGCGTTTTTACCTTGGAATAATTATAGATGGATAGCTCGTTTTTAGCCTTATCATAAATGGAGGTTTCCTTAACCCTTGTCCTGTATTTATGGGTCAAAATTGCCCAATGTGTACCAAATTCATATAAATCAGAATCGTAATAATTTGTACGTCGCAGCCCCTAATTTAGTGCCTTTTTCTTGGAATAAACGGTTTTTTATTGTTTCCGTTCATTTTTACAGTAGAAAAACTTACGCTCCTGGTGGTATTGGGTCAAATTTGCCCAATATTTACGTAGAAGTCTAGAAGTGGTTATTTTATCGTTTTGAACGTGAAAAGTATTGTAAAGCATTGGTGAAATTTGAGTAGCCAGGTAAGTTATTTAATAAAATTTGATTTCCCCAAATTCTTGTTCACTATGTTGTTGTAATAGGACAACTAAAAAGCTCGGAGGATTCGGGTATGTAAATATAAGCGAGGACAGCTCTGTTAATGTGTTTGCCATTGAGATCGTTCAGCTTTTTATAGCCCACCCATCATAGAAATTGTTATAGTTTGAAAACAATCCACAAATAAAATTTAAAAGTAGCAGAACATGTGTCACTATTATTTGACATCGATGCTTAACTCTGATATCACTAACCCTAAATCGTGCTTTGTTTACTCATTCTTTTCTTTTACAAGTTACCTTTTCTAATACAATTGTGCAATATACTTGTTAATGTAAAAAATGTTATGAAAAAAAAAAATTAAATTTTTTTTATAATACTGGACCAGAAAACTTATATGTTATACCTCAAGGAAGCCATATTGGGCCACTTTTTATTTATTTTGTATTACAATTCTCAAAAGAAAATTTTCTTCGCTTTTTTTTTTTTAGAAATATTTTACAGTTATAAAAGGTTATAAAATTAATCTAAATGTTTTTTTAGCAGTGTAATACCGATAGATACACAATCAAAAATTATTACACCACTTAAATGGCAACTTTTTGTGCTACTAACTTGATGGAAAGAATCATGCAGCGAGGTAATCTAAGTATAATTTTCCACTTAATAAGGGTTAATTCACATTCCCATCTTTAAGGTGAATTTTCATTATGCTAAATTAGGTGACAAATGCCTTAAAATGAGAGATATTTACATCCCTAAAATAATGGATCATTACCTTATGAGGAGCGAAACGTACATATTTTAATGTACTGCCATTCCCTTTACTCGATCGACTGTGACACAAAAAAGGCAGAAAGTTACACAGCAAAGTGTAAAAAAATATTTAAGTATTGGAAAATTTACAGTTGATATCTGGATATTTCCCACTTTGCGATGTAAACTTTTATTTTAATAAATGGAAAGCTCCCAAAAACTAAGTTTTTTCCCTTTGAATAAGGGAAACAATTCCATGTGAAATATTTACATTTCCATGTTATAAAGAGTCATGCGCTCTCTGTATCGTATTTTCCTATACATTTCACAATATTACGTCACCTAATGGTGGAACATGGTTCGTAATGGGAATACCTTGTATTCTATATATCTTGACTTCTATTATTCGCAGAAGTTTTAACAATAATAAAAAAATTCACAAGCACAATATTAAAAATATGAAAATTGCATGCAATTGTCATTTAACGCAGTCAGCCGGAGCGGCGATGGTAGCAAGGCAGCATAACTAGCGCCAGCCCTGAAAGAAATGTGAACTAAATTTTTCCCTACTAACTACATACTTTGAAAGAGATTAGTATATTTATTTTCAATAGTTAATTGCTCATAGAATTTTTAAGTGAGGAACATTATTTATTATATTTTAGAAAGAATAAAACAGAGTCTATAGGCTTAATATTAGTAAAATATTTTTATCTCTGGGAATTATAGTTTAGGGACCGAAAGGAACTTATGAAAAGATGAATCATTAATGATTACGATTACAATCTGTAATCATGATTACAGATTGATAATATTAATCAGAAAAGAAATCATTTATGGCGATTAATGATTGATCAATCGTAACCGTAATCATGATTACATGATTACATTTTTTGATTACAAATTTGCAAAAGGTTTAAAATTGTAGTTAAAAGAAAACAAACATTGTTGTATTTCTATCCCGAAGTCGGTAGTGACATATACTCTGTGTCCAAAAAATAAGGTGACATTGAATTTACATTGAAAATTCTTTATTTATTCTTCCAAATCAATTTCATCGCCTTCAAAGTAATCCCCTTCCGATGCAATGCACTTATGCCACCGGATTTTCCAATCTTCGAAACAGTTGAAAAAGTCGATTTCAGGGATGGCCTTCAGCTCCTTCCTCGCGGCGGCTGGAATCTGCTCTATCGTCTCAAAACGGTGTCCTCGGAGCGGTCTTTTGAGCTTGCTGAACAGCCAGAAGTCGCACGGCGCCAAATCAGGTGCAGATAAATACGGAGGTTGTGGAACAATATGAGTCGAGTTTTTGGCGAAATGGTCACGAAGAACGAGTGCAGTGTGAGACGGCGCATTATCGTGGTGCAAAAACCAAGAGTTGTCTTTCCACAATTCCGGCCTCTTTTGGCGGATAGCGTTACGCAAACGCAAACGACGCGAAATCAATTCGCCAACTCCTTTGACGCGCGCAGTTTAAATTCAAATGTCACCTTATTTTTTGGGCACAGTAGTAAACTAATGTTTGTAAGCACATATCTATAGTGGGATGTTAATTGAATATCTGATATCTGTGGATTGTTAAACGGTATTGTTAGCAATTAAGAAAGAGAAAATTTCATTTATGTTTTTTTTTAAAAGTTAGATACTTCTTTATGATATCAAAAACAATACTGTATGTAAATCCAATCTTTCATCCCCACTCTTGCTGTCATGTCAGTAATATTTAACCATTGCAGCGGTTCGAGCATGCTTCTAACTGTTGTATGTATATATGCTGCATTTCAGAATAACTCGCATTGCCTTATTCATTCGAACTAGGATATAACAATATGAAAAGTCTAGCAAAACTCAAAGCGTTAAAAGGCATTATTGCATTTTCCATGCTCAACGACTTTCTTATACGCCCCAGAAATCTTATCTTTTTCGCTATCTTTTTTCACACATAATCAAGATCCTCGAATTTAAGCTGATGATCAGATATGTGTCAGTCTCTATCAATAGAAGCACTTACATTCTTTACACTGAATTCAATCAATACATAATTCAACATTGCCTTGGAGTTTTCTACAATATAAATTCTTACGATCACAGATTATTTGGTTTTCTTAGAACTAAGTTTTAAAATCTCTTGAAAAGTTTCATTTGTAATAAAAAAAAAATGTAATCATGATTACGGTTACATTTTCCTAAGATTACTCGATGTAATCATGATTAATGATTGATGGGTAATCATGACTGATGTAATCATGATTGATTTAATCATGATTATTAATCTGATTACAAATGTAGTTGATTACTTCCAACACTGTATACATGTGTAGTATAAAATTAATGGTAATGCTCCGAAGTTTCTAAATCTTGCAAAAAAAGTGTTATATTGATGCATTTTGGCGAAAATTTAGGAATTTTTTCCCAATTTTTTGCTTTCGACGTCCTATAACTGCCTATTAAAAAGGGATAGAATGGTATTTG
Source organism: Dioctria rufipes (assembly GCA_963924295.1). Taxonomy (NCBI): domain Eukaryota; kingdom Metazoa; phylum Arthropoda; class Insecta; order Diptera; family Asilidae; genus Dioctria; species Dioctria rufipes. The sequence continues at coordinate 34,395,553 of OZ002744.1, read as the reverse complement.
GATACTTAAATGAAAGCTTACGTAGTTAGTTATCCTCTGAGAGGAAGAAGACCTTGATAAATATATATAGAAAGTTGCAGGGTGTAAAGTACAAAAAGTACTCAAAATATTTAACTTCTTCTACAGCCCAAATGACTCATATTAACCGCCCATCTACAACCCATTCAATTTATTGCTTGTAACACTTAAACATTTCTCCTGTTCCATTTAATACTACTAATTAAGTATCACCCTGTATCTGCAGAGGAAAATCTGTTAACAGACTTCTTAAATACACCATGGACCCTCGGGGATATTTCTCCTTCTGATTCACAAATTATTTTATTTTGTTTTTCTTTATAATAGATTTATTGACATATAATAAAAGCATATGATTTAGGACTGATTATTTTTGCAAGTATCCACTGTGGAACGCATAATATTCAAGAAAAGGACATAACGTTTTGTCGGCATCTTTTTCTTCATTCAAATTTGAATATTTTTAATTTTAATATTTCTTCTTCTTCTTCAAGTCACAGAATACTAAATTAAAAATTAAAAGTTCATTTAAATAAGTTTTATTTCTACATATCTCATACATTATACAGAGATTAGAAATCTGTATCAATACACATATAATTTATTGAAGTAATAATTATTCATCCTATTAAAGGGAAAAGTGCATTATGGTGATTATTACCTTATTTAAGGGCAACTTCACATCAACTTTTACATCTTTCAATCAACATTTCTATTTCTCAAATATTTGTTCAAGAAGGAACTTTTTTGGATTCTCCGGTATATAGCAAAAGCTAAAAAAATGTTTTTAATTTGTTATTTCATCACACAACCCAGTAACATTTTGGGTGACAAGTTTCAAGTCTTGGTTTGACTCATAAACAGGTCCCAAATAGCGAAATTGAGTGACTTGAAAAACAAACGAAAAAATGGAACAAAGAAAAGAAATGAAAAAAATGAAAAAATTAAGAAAAATAGAAAAAAACTAGATTCATTCGGAACGAATCTGGTTTTTTAAAAAAAATTTAAAATTTTTATAAAAAAAATTTAATAAAATTTAAAATTTTTTTTATAAAAATTTTAAATTTTTTTTATAAAAATTTTAAATTTTTTTTATAAAAATTTTAAATTTTTTTTATAAAAATTTTAAATTTTTTTTATAAAAATTTTAAATTTTTTTTTATAAAAATTTTAAATTTTTTTTTATAAAAATTTTAAATTTTTTTTATAAAAATTTTAAATTTTTTTTATAAAAATTTTAAATTTTTTTTATAAAAATTTTAAATTTTTTTTATAAAAATTTTAAATTTTTTTTATAAAAATTTTAAATTTTTTTTATAAAAATTTTAAATTTTTTTTATAAAAATTTTAAATTTTATTTATAAAAATTTTAAATTTTTTTTATAAAAATTTTAAATTTTTTTTATAAAAATTTTAAATTTTTTTTATAAAAATTTTAAATTTTTTTTATAAAAATTTTAAATTTTTTTTTATAAAAATTTTAAATTTTTTTTTAATAAAATTCTCCATTTTTCTCAATTTTGTCATTTTTTCATTTCTTTTCTTTGTTCTATTTTTTCATTTGTTTTTCAAGTCGCTCAATTTCGCTATTTGTGACCTGTTGATGAGTCAAACCAAGACTTGAAACTCAAAATGTTAATGGGTTGTATGATGAAATAACAAATTAAAAACATTTTCTAGGATTTGCTATATACCGGAGAATCCAAAAAAAGTTCCTTCTTGAACAGATATAAGTTTAACCCGGTAAAAAATCCTGTGGAGTAATCTCTATCTATTTCTCAAGTGTTTGTATGCTTAGAAAAGGAGGGAAAAAGCTTAGTTAAGTGCAAGTTTCATCTAAAAACTTTAAGAAAGGTGCACATACACCGAATATGTGTATTCAAAGGTATATTCAATCTTTTATAAGGAAGATTACCTCTATTTATATGTAAAAGTTGTATTTTTAATGGAGGGAATTGTACACTATTTTTTACTGCGTAGTTGATCTCTTAACTCGAGTCTTTACATTGCTTTTTCGTTATTTTTTGGCTGACTTATTTTGTTGTTTTATTTTGCTTAAAATATCTTTCCCGAAATAACCCACTTTTTTTTCTTTCCTACATCCATTCTTATGTCTCATTTAGCTGTTGATATGTATAGAAAATGTGTGTAGTTTGTATGCAAATATAAGAATCCTTCCAACGAAATACACAAAAGTGTTGAAGCTAAACATTTGCACTGTTCAAAGTTCTTAAGAATTCCTTCTCATCATACTCACTTTAGTTACTATCATGATTGCTAGTTTTTTTTTTTTTTTTTTTGTAATAAAACTCTTTAACTAGTCACGTAGTTTAATGGATTTTAACTGAAGTAGTAAACTAACTTAAATGCCTCCATGAAATTTATTTTAAGTACAGTTATACTATAGTTGTTTACTTTGTTTTACATTTTGTTTTAGTTTCAATTGTCAGTTGGTTGTAATTTCCTGTGTGCACATGAATGAATAAACAAATGAAATAAATGATACTGATGACAAGGGAATAATTAACTGTGCAGGGTGGGTACTGAGGATAGCTTTGTATGATTGCTAATTACCGGTTGGTAGCTATCATGCGGAATAATACTAAACAGATGATGGGAAAATTGTTAAAGCAATGTAATGGATCCATATGGAATCGCGTATCCGGTCAGTTGTACTTAGTCCTATGTTGTTTCTATCCTCTTCACCATTGTACTATATTTTGTGTTTACAGTGAAGTATGAATATTTGTACGTTTAAGCTTTGTTTATATTTTAATTTCCCCTTGCGCTACTCATCACCCATTCAGGGATCTACTGGTATCATGTGATTTCTTTTGTCGAAATAATTCTAATTATACTAGGTACTGGTGATGAGTTCCTTTCCGATTTCATGGTATGATATAATTTCCTATTTTATCTGTGTGTTTCTGAGTGTTTGAAATTTCTATTTTGAATTAAACTTAAACTTTTCGTCATTAATGAAAAAAAAATTAATATTGAAAATAATACCGGTCCTAGAATAGATCTCTGGGGTATAACTGAAATGAACGAAAATTGAGAAGAATTTTGACTTACCGTGACGAATTCTTTCAAAAAAACTACTGACTTACAAGACTTCGTGGGAGACAGTCCTCAGATATTCACTTGCTACACCCAGAGGTAGGGATAAACAAAATTTTGAAAACATCGATGTAGTAATCAAATGATACATTGAAAGGAAAACCTCGATGTCGTTAAAACATCGATACATCGATGGAACCAAAGTGAAAATTTTCGAAAATGAGAAAATATTTCACTTCTGCAGACATATCTATAAGAATTGCGAAAATGCTTTCCAAATAAATTTATTTAAGAATAAAAACCTTCGGACAAAGCAAAGTTCAGTTGAAATAATGTTACAACTGCTGCAAATAAAACTTTAAATTAGTTTAAGATTCTTATAGTAATAACAATATCGTAGTACATACATATGTAGGACATAATTTTAGAAGAAGAAAAAATCAAACAGTATGTTGATCCTAGAGAAAAATACTTCAAATATCCCAATAATTTTCATCGAGTATTTGGCCCGCCTTTGAGAAGAGTCTTTCTAATGGAACGGAGGAGGTTGCTACGATGGACAAATATATTGGTGATATTTTTGCCAAATTAGGATAAGATTCCTTCAAATTTTGCCACAAAACTAGAAGACTATCTGCCAGGTTTCCAATGATTGGACTTTTAAGATACCGAGTTACCTCCGCTTCTTCTTCCAGCGAAAGTAAAACGTTTTTAACAATTCGGTGATGATCACTACACAGATCGAATTTTTCCGTGCCTATAAAGTAGCGAAATAAGTAAAAGTGAAATTGTGTCAGATAATATTGTTTTTTTAACTTGTAAAATTTCATTTTCTCCTTGGTTGTCAGTCCTTTGTGAGTATGATGGCACAGATGGAAGAGCTTTTACTGTTTCCCACAAATGACTTACTGCTTTTGAGCAAGAAAGAGCATTTTTTAAATGAATGTTCTTAAACCTCGGATCGAGTAGTGTGGATAGTGCGAGTAGCAGAATATTTTCAGTTGCCCCAAAACGTCTATCAAATTCATTCTCGAAAAAGTTATTTAGTTGAATCCCTATTTGGAATTTCGGATTCATATCTTCATTTTTTTTTTTTTTATAAGCAATGAATCATCGGTATAACTTTACTACTAATTTCACCACACAATTCTCGTTTAGCCGCTACTAAAGGATGAAGTAGATCCAAAATTTCAGCCATTTGCTCTATTTTTGCAGCAGTTATCATCGGAGGAGCGAATGTATAACGGTTTGCTATATCATTTATACGTATGTGCCCTCAACTCTAAAAACAGCTGTATCGTATAAAACTTTGAATTCCATCTAGTACTAACTTCCTGTATCGACTTGGTGCCAGAATATGTTGCTTTCCTGAGCTAATCGCTAGCTATAACCCTTTGTTTAAACCAAGTTACTATAGTTTTGATTTTAGAAATGATTACTCTTAAAGTAGTAACTTTATCAATTGATTTTTCTGCAATTAAATTTATTGTGTGCGCGAAACAAGCTATACTGAATTTCTTACCAAATGCAAGATCAACGGCTTTTAAAATATTTGCTCCACTATCAGTCACAACAGCACATATATTTTCTTTTTTAATTTGCCACATTTAACATATTTCTGTTAATTTATTTGCTAAGTACTTTGTCGTGTGTCTCTCCTCTAATTGTATTACTCCTAAAGTACCGGGTATCAAATTAACACCATCAATTAAATCCACTGTCAGCCCTAGAAAGCTTCGGGACTGCATTATGTCAGCCATATATCAGTAGTTCTTAGAAGCAGATAATTTACTTGAAAATATTTTTGACGCAGCTTGATATTTTGAATCTAAGAGCTAAGAATTGTTCTGCTAGGTATTTTGTACCGAGGAACAGTAACTTTAATCAACCGTTTAAATCCAGTATTTTCAATGAAACCGAAGGGTTGCAAATCCTTGCGTATCATGTATAAAATTGCTCCGGTAATTTTTTGCGCACCTCTACCATCCTCAGCAAATGACTGAAAAGCTTAGTGGGAAAAATTATTGTCCATTTCACTCTTACTTTTAAAGTTGACACATGTGGACATATGTGTCGACTTTGTTTATCGTATATGAAGATCGAGCTACTCTTCCACTGTAATTAGCTGTCAGTTAAAAAATTTAAATTCAGACTCATTTCTCGATATATCGAATATAAAATAACGATGTTGTTGGCGATGTTTCTGAAGACGATATTTTTTAAGAAACATCGATGTTATCGTACATCGTGTGCATCCCTATCCAGGGGATACATGAATAAACGCCATTACAAGAATTTTTTCAAATAAATATTCTGACATAGTAGAGATTTATTATTAAGCTCCTTATGTAATGACTAAAATGACCAAAAATGTGATTGTAGAGCAGCTACCGGCCCTGCAAATTGTTTATTTTGAATTATTTCATTTGCTCATATGAGGAATTGTGTAGACCGAAAGCCATTATATAGCAGGCCTTAGTTAAAAGATCCTGATTTCAGAGTCCATCTTAACCCACTCAGTCCTGAATTATTTTCCTTGGAGCAAAAGAAAATTTTTTTTTGCGAATATTAACTGAATAGACGTTGAAAAGCAAGCAATAAATAATAAAATAATTTTTGTATTGCATATGGATGGATTTTCATTATGTATGCAATTGCGTACAGTAGGTCTCGTTGTATGTAAAAAGTCCATTTTAATATAATAAGTGAAAAATAAAAAAAATTGTAGTTGCATTACTTCTATATTAAAAAAATATATACATATTATACAGGATGTTCCATACGTACCGCATTTCCTTTATACCCCGGATTCCTCACTCAATCTCCAGAAATAAATTGTATGGGAGGAGAGCCGGAAAATTCATAGTGTGGGCGAGTGCTGAACAATTTTCTTCGACTTATGTATGGTAAAAATGCGGAGTACTTCATATTTCTGATTTGGATGAAACTTTCACAGTTTGTGTGAAATGCAAAAATAGCTCACCCGTATTTTATTACAACGCCCCCCCCCCCCCCCCTCTAGGTAGAGTTTCAAATTGCGTGATTTTACGGTGTAACGACATTTTCAAAAAGTTATATCTCGGGAACAGTGCAACCGATTTTGCTGAATTGAACGTCAAATGAAGCCTAATACCACAGACGAGAAATGTAATCGACGGTAGTACTAAGAAAGTGATGTATGAAATTGCTCATAGCAAACCTCAATAACTCACTGATCTCGGCTAAATATATCATGGGCACGAACCAAAAATGTTTTTCTACATTGGCGAAAATTCATTTCTTTTTTAGAATTAAAATCGACCATATTTCTTCAAAATTCGTGTGGTTTATTGGTGGCTATAGACGATCCGAGTAAATTCTGTCTACCGTCTCTTCAGTTGAGCAGGGTGTGAGGGGGTGGGAGGGGTAAAAACATTAATGTTTTCAATATCTTGCATTTATACAATACAAGAAACTTTTTGCTCTTATTCTTAGTTTGAAATTTGAATCTCGTCCCGATATTTATTTTCATATTTCACGACTAGCACCGTCGCCAACCGTACGGTTTTGGTCGTATTTGTACGGTTTTTCTGGCCCTTGTACGGTGTACGACCAAGACCATTGACCGTACCCAAAATATACGGTTATTTCACTTTTAGTGCAAAATGTGCGGTTATTTACGGATTGAACCAATGGAAGAAATCTGAACGCAAACCACCACAGCACAGTCGAATCGTCAACACGTGTTTTGTTGTACAGTCAAGAGTTTAGTAGAGTTCATTTTATTACTTTTTCTAGTGTTTTCTCGACTTCTCGATTCGTTTTCATTCTGAGAGCACGGCAAGGACACCACAATACTGATTTTTGGACTTCTTGTTGTTGTGCTTGTGTTGCTAACTGCTAGTGCTAAGTCTATGTTACTTTCTTTTCTTTGTATGTTTAAAACAATCGCTGCAAAAGTCGAAATTGTAATAATATAAACTTGAAGATGTGGGACGGAGAAATGACTTTCCCACCGGTATAGAATTTTGCAAAAGCAAATATAGTTATAGTTGCATTTTATTTTACCGTCAAGAAATGCTCTTTTTACGACTTAGTCAATGTTTTCAAAGACAATATAGATCAGGTAATAGCAGAGGTAATATATGATTAACTCTTTTAAGTCGCATAAGGTACCGTTATCTAATGTAATCGGTTTTGGACCAGATGGATGTAATTCAATGATGGGATAGCATAACTCTATTATGTCTCGTTTTAAGCAAGATTGTCCTGGAATATATATCTCGAATTGCATATCCATTCTTTGCATTTATGCGCAAGCGAAGAAGCCAAAAAATTACCGGGAAGGTGTGAGGACTTAGCTCATGATATTTACGCTTTTTTTTAAAAGCAGTGCAAAAAGAAAAGCTATATTTTTACAGTTTCAAAATTTTTTTGAAATAATGTCTCACAAATTCTTAGCCCCATCACAAACACGTTGGCATTCGCTGCACGCAGTAGTCAATCGGTTGTTAGAACAATGGAGTGCACTTCGACTTTTTTTTTTTTTTATTAAATTTTCTCAAAATGGAATACTGCTAGTGTTGTGAGAGTGTTACGAAATGTGAGCGATCCTCAAGCTAAACTGTTTTACTTTTTTCTGGATTGGATTCTGCCAAAATTTAATACGATAAATGCACATTTTCAATCGGCCTCTTGTGTGATCACAAGCACTCATGGCCGCATGTGCACTTTGTACGAAGACATCTTAAGATCATTCTTAAGTATTGAATACATACTAAGAACAGCTTTGGATGATACAGACCCATTGAACTCCACATTTCAATTAAATTACAATAAGATATATTTAGGATCAAAAGTTTTGACTGAAATCCAGGATATTATAAAAATGCCGCCAGTATGAAATTCATATTAATCAGAAACAACTAAATGATATGATTTTTGATTTTAAAAACAGTTGCCGCAATTTTTTGCACACATCTTGTTTGGAAATAAGAAAAAGGTATAAATTCTCAAACGAAGTTATGATTAACCTGAATTACCTCAATTCTAAACTTACATACATTGAACTTGTAAACTCATACCAATGTTCGTTCTCTTACTAAATTAAACCAATTACTTCCACGATGCTTAGAGGATCAATACCAATTCAAAGTTTAGACGATGAATGGCAACTTACTTAGCCCGAACTCATTTCTAATGAAAACCAAGCGGACATATTTTGGCATAAGCTACTTAATTAAGAAAATTATGATCGTGTTGCTCTTTTTCCAAATTATTCATATTTGTTTTAAATATTATTGTCTTTGCCTCATTCGAACTGAATACTCATAGTGTAGCTCAAGTACTTTTAGCCAAGCAATGTGTCTGAGAAGCAAAAAGTCGTGTCCACTTTTCACCGACTAAAGAAATGATTGGTCGATGTAATAAAAGTATTTATTCAATTGAAACTACAGTTGATAAAAACATAGAATCGGAAACCACTGCAATGATGACAATCTGTTAAAAAAATATACCTATGTGCCTACTTAAAGCTAATTGAAATGATACTTAAAAAAAAAAGTGCCTTCTAGCTGAAAAAAGGCTTTATTTTGTTTTGTAGTATAATAATTTAATAACATACTATTGATAAAAACATTAATTCTGAAACTGTATCGATACATTGATTTCAAGAGAATTTGGTTTGTATTTATGTATATACTTAGTTCCAATAAAATATTATTACATATAATTTCAAATAATACAAAACTGTTAGGTTTCGTTTTGAAACAAAACAAATGTCTTAATTCGAAATTAAAATCAAAACTTTTTGTGCAAATCGCATATGAAACTAAAAGAGATTTTTCAACAAACTATTGAAGTTTAAAACTAAAACTTGTACGTGATTATATGCAAAAACTGGAAAAGGTTTGTTACGAAACTCTTGAAGCTTTAGAGTAACTACTAGTAACCGTCTAGTAAATTTTCTGGTAAGGGTTAGTTTTATACTGCCCTTAGAAATAAAGCTGCACTGTTCAATACGTTTTCCGTACAGTTAAGAATAATAGTATTAATTATAAACACATTAAAATCCAAAATTAATAATTAAAGACACATCAGGTTTTGTTCAATATTTTTTATTAAGGTATGCTTCCTTACATGAAAATTTTTGTTAGTTATTTTAAAAGTGTTAAAAGAAAATATGTTTTTGTTTTTTGTAAAGTTAGTTTTAATAGGCTAATTAAACGAATAACATAAATAAAATGAACTGAACGTTTTTTTTTTTAAAAACACGCCATTACAGAAATAAATAAATATTTTTTTTTTTTTTTAGTTTTCTTGAAGGAACTTCGCGAGTCACTTTTCTTTCCAGTTGCAGTCGCTGGTAATAATTTAATTAAAGCAAGGAAGGCCGACGTACTTTTATTTCATTTTATTAAATAAAAAAACAAAATCCATGCAACTACATGTCATGTACTTTAAAAAGTGACAGTTATACTTGTTATACTTTGCATTCAAGTATGTGTGCTCCCGATTCTTTAAGAATGTTAAAAAATTTGGGTTCATACAAAGGCCATTTCTTCAAAAAATTATCAGTATGTACAGAAAACTGTATTTGGAATTCATACAAAATCTGAAAGTTGTAAAGATAAGAGCAGAAACTTTTTTTTTTTACTTGTTGTTGTTATTTTATTTATTTTAATTGAAAAATAACATAAATGCTCAAGCGTTACTTTTAAAGTGAGTGTACTGAGTCATCTCTGCGTAATTATAAATATTAAATTTATTATTAGGATTGTACGACCAAAATCCTACCTGTACGGTCAAAAAGTTGTGTTCGCACGAACTTTCAGTAATAAAAATATGGCAACCTTGGGACTAGTCAGGCAGCCGAAACCGCTGAGAGTTCTTGCAAATATTCGTTCTTTGACTGTACATAAGTAACATACGTGTTGTCGTTCTTTGCATTCCACGAACTGAATTTATTGGAGTAAGTTGATATTTCTCTGTGCATTTGCATCTTATTGTCGATTTGCATTAACTTCCTACTAATCTTCCTACAGGTATGCCGTAAATTTTCCCTATTCGCAATTTAATGCGATCATATTTAAAACATTTCGGATGTGCGAAACAAAAGTTTTCGAGTCTATTTTTTGTTAAAATTAGCAATTTTCTTAAATACGGAAAACAAAAAATTCAAAATCTAATTTGATTGTGCCGATTAGTGATAGCCGGTTAGGCTTTTTTTTCCTAGATGTGCGATTTGTACCCATGCCAATAGATTTCGTTAAAGTTTATAATTTTGTATACTTATCCAACTCATTAAAAAAGTGAATTTTTCATTAATGTTTACCTCCATCCACCCACCACTCACAGTCATTTCATCTCGTAAGATGATACACAGAATTTGCTCGCACAGTCTCTAGCCACCAATAAACCACACGAATTCTAAAGAAATATAGTCGATTTCAATTCTATGAAAGAAATATAGAAAAATATTTTTGGTTCGTGCCCATGCTATATTTAGCCGAGATCAGTGAGTCTTTCGTACATCGCTTTCTTAGTACTACCGTAGATATCTGGGTATTTCTTGTCTGTGCTAATACTTAAAATTTTTCACAAAAAAAAAAAAATATATAGCAGCACCAAAACGAAAAACGATGTTTGTTAATAATAGTATTTTTTTTTTTTTCAAAAATATAGTATTATTAACTATTGAAGACTTCTAGCATTTTGTTTTTTTTTTGTATTTTTCTTTTGAAGCTAGAAATCTTGTCTATCTATGTACAGCAAATTGTAATATTGTTTGGCTTTGTTTTGGAGATATCAATTTCTAAAGTGGCCATGTATACACAGTCCTTCCACACGAAAACGATACCTTTGGACTAATTATGTACCAGACCGATTTTTCTAATTCAAATGTTTTATATTTTTCATAAGAAAATACGGCAACAGCGAACGAAACTTTTCTTTTTAGTAATAGTATTTAAAAAAAAAATTGTATTATTTACTATTGTAATTGGGGATCTGTAAAATCATTTTGAAGTCAGAAGCTTTGTTTATCCCTGTCCCAAGAATAGTGCTGGGGCTCAACCTCGTTTTGACAATATAAAATTTTAAAGTGATGCAATTCTCTTCTGTTTGTCTTTTTCAACTAGTAACTCTCCAATTTCTTGGAAACTAGCCCACTTTTAACCTGTTTCCTCAAAAGGATAGAGTAGCGATTTCACAAATTATCGACCAATTGCAATCACTTTGATTTTTTCGAAGGTTTTTAAATCTGTCATTAACTTCAAATTGATGACGTATCCAGAAATAATTCAGCTCATCAATTATCGTCAATATTGCTTTCGGACTAGACGCTCATCGGAAGACTTGCTGACTTTTCGTGCGGGACGTTGGAACCATAGAGTTCAAAATTTAGTGATCTGCTTTTCCTTACTTTCAATCCATATTCATATCATCGCTGATGATTGTACCCTTGATTTCACTTACTCCTTACAGACCTCAGAATGAATGCTGATTAGGACTAAGCGAAGCTGTCAAGAAAGAGGTTGTCTATTCGATGCTATATAGCTAAGTCTAGACACCACTCCTCCAAATATCGTTATACGACACGTTATCGTACTATCATTTATTTGCTTTGTTTTTTTTTTTATCGAGGTTTCCTCTGTACAACCGCTGTACTCTGTCAAAAATTGCTGCCACTATTAATTGTGTTGACTCACCCTAAATAGCTGGGAGAAGAAATAAAAATTCCTTTATTAGGAAAGGCTACAAGTCCTTTGTCAGACACCTCCAGCGGAGAAACAGAGAAGTCCTACTGCTTAGGAAAACAGAGTTAAAAATGACTAAAGATCTGTTCGCAGGGCACTGATTCTTGAGGTATCACCTAAACAAGATGGGCTTTTTGTGACTTCATCCTCCCGTTTCTGATGTTCATGAAAGCTCAAATCACCTGCTCTGTAATCTCGAAGCATTGGCCAGGCAGAGATTACTCCACCTCAAGCATGGTTTTCCTCCACCAAACTACGTGTGGAATTTCAATCTCAGAATAGTTCTAGACTTTATTAACAGTCTTACTAGAACGGGGACTCACAATAGATATTTCAGGTTTCAGTGAATGCGAGGCTAAAGCACCTGTACTTCATCTCAATAGATTCTAAAGGTGTCATTTCAGGCGATGTGTATTGTTAGCGGGGGGGGGGGGGACCCCAAAAATCCAATCTAATCCAGTGTTGCGACCTCCCGAGAGGTTTGTGAATCTCGGCCACGTATGAAAAATCGTTAACGTCGCTTTATATCAAATCAGCGATCATTGGTAAAGTTCTCCTTTATGTCCATACAATCATTGGAGTCATTGGCCATTAGTCATCGATGTCACATATGATCACTTCTATACAGTGACGCACCCAGGATTTGGCTGGGGGGGGGCATAGGTGTCCCAAGTCCTAACAAGTCAGAAAAATAGGGCTTTAAAGAAGTCGCGTCCTGCACCCATCTGAGCACTTAAGGACTGCTATTGTAGATTAAAAGGTTTTATTTTATTTTATCGGACTTTGTAATAATATACAGACCACATTTTATACGTAATTTGTAAATTATGTTTAGAAAACTGACATTCTGGAGGGGGGCCGGTCCTGTTCGATCCCCCCCCCCTCTCGGTGCACCACTGCTTCTATAAATCAACTATAAATGATAATTACCAGTCATTTAGTCATTCTTGCGATAGCAACTCAATTTCTATAGTTAAAAGAAAATAATCCTAGATACAGAAGGAAATTAGACGTTTCTCCATCCTTTCATTACTCCTTCCACATTATATACACACATAGACAATATTAAATTTATCACTTTCAGTAGAGAATTTGATTTGTCAACCTAATTGACGGTATAAAGAAGGAAATCATGTTTCCCAGAATTGCAATTTTCATCTCCGGCCGATTACATCCCTGACGACGTTGTTTCCTTTCCTATAGGTATATACCACCTACACCACATTTCAGTTGCCTTGATTTGTACCCTAAGGACTCTGTTGTCATTAATCATTCTCTAAGAGAGATTCTACGGCAACTATTATTACTTCTACACACACACAGTTTTCTCCTGCAATGTGATAACAGCAAGAGGTTATAGGTTTAGCGTAGCACTTAACAACGAATTACATTGTCACTGGTTAGATTTACTGTGTAGTCCCTGAATTTTGAAAATGAGGTCATGTATTCGATGAAAGAGAATGAGGGTTCCTCTATAAATGAAATTTTCGGTCTCTATACCTTCATGATGTAAGAGAATATCTATGATGTACTTAGTTAGTGCAGCATGAGTGTATAATAGTAGTCCTTAAAAAGTTTCGTGAAAAGTTTCATGCTACCACCATTAAAATCTTTTGCTTTTCTTAGAATTTCTCTGTGAATTTTATTAGAGAAAATTAAGCCTGCAGGGAAAAAAAGTTTTTCATTGTGTCATCGCTGCGATGACGACGCTCGCCCACCGCTCTCATCCGGATATATTCTCCTCCAGACAAATTCATTTATCGTGTTATCATTGAATCATTATCAATAGGGAAGAGAAAATCGATCATGAAAGTAACTTGATTTGCATAGACCACTTGAATTGAGAAGAATGCAAAAATTTAGGACAAGTAAAAAGTCGGATATTGCTTCCCTAATGAGATACTTCAGAGATATTTTTCCCTTTCCCTTAGATGCATATATTATTATTTGTGCCACTTATGACGGTCCCCCAAATGCCACCTCTGGGATTAAGTGTTTTCACTGAAAACATTGCTTTACTCTTACAAAAAAAAAAAAAAAAAAAAGATTAAAAAATGTTAATTAACACAAAAGTAAAGGATTAAAACTGGGGGGGCTTCTGCTTTGGATTATACGATTAAGTCAAAAGGACGTAAATCCTGTTAGTGGATAAGTGCTCGCATAACGAGATGATATTCCATGCCACAGATCCAATAAGCATTTCATCCTCTGCCAGGAACCATATAATATTCAGGTGAATCATTTGAAATTACATAATCAAACTAGAATGACACATTTGCCAAGGTGAATGCGTACTTAATGCCGGCCGAACATATTGAGAGTGTCAAAATTGTAATTAAGTATTACCCATACTACCACTACCACACTGTATAATATAGTTTGAGGGTCATAGCCTGCCGCTTACACGGGTTGCATATACACACATACCCACATACATATATTCATACATGTCAGGAAATTGGCAGCTGGACAAATTGGATATGCAAGTATCGATTATGTGGTGAACGGACGTATTACCTGAGTATGTATGTATGTATGTATATGTGGGATTCAATAAAGGAAATGAATTTATTAAAAAGGAACTTCCGCCACATGCCAAGCCCAAATGAGACTACTGTGGGATTTTAATGTCCCCCGAATTTTTTTATTTTTTATTTTTCATCATTTTTTTTTTTTTTTCAAATTGTGGTACATGTGAAGGATGTGAAGGCTTTTTGAGGTTTCATAAGTGGTTTTACGTGAAGTTGAGTTTTATGAGAATTGCATTTGTAGCTGTCGTCAGATAACAGGAGTTTAATGAGATGAAAATTCAGATAATATTTTTTCAAAAAATAAAAGTGGATGATTGTAGATGGGTATTGAAAATAAAAGTGGCGAATACAAGGTTATTTTTTTTTTGTGAAGTTTAGAAACGTTTTCAGAAGAGTGTTTTTAAGTAAAATTAGCAAAATGTTCTAGTAAGTGACTTTATATATCACAACTAGGTGGAGTGACATATTGGCTTTTACGGAGCAATCAAAAAACAGTTGTCAAGGGACTAAAGAGACTAAAGGGACGAAAGTCTGTCGAGCTTTAAATATGCATGTATAGAATAATTAAATTTCTTAGCGATGACAAGATTCGCACTTTTGCTTTGTATTCCAGGCGTAGGTTCTGGCTATGAAGAAAGCAGCAAGACCAACTTATGTTGTATCCAGTAATTGAGCTATCACGATTTGTATTGACAACCAAGCTGCAATCAAGGTCTTCAGCTCGAACACGCCTTATGCCCATGTGCAACAGTGTCTCTGTGAGCTCTGGAAACTGGGTGCTAATCACAATGTTATTGCTTAGACTAATTAATAACATACAAAGACTGGATACGTAAAACAAAAATATGCAACGCTTTCCTGTGATATAAAATCGATCATGCCTCGATGATGCCTCAATTTACACCTGATGATGTAACCAAAGGGTAAGCCAGCAATGCCTCTCTCCAATATAAAATCAATGATGCCTCAACCTTATGTAAGGAAGGCCACACATTTTTCTTAGAAATTTACTGTAATTTTTTTTTTCTTTATAATTGTTATACATTATTGGAGGACGACAACGGGTGTGCTTGAGCCACTAACAATTATTATGAGCCGTACAGATGTATGCAGATGACTTCGAATTGTATATATCTAGGCCTGTCGCTCTCATTAAGGACTGCGCTTATAGACTAAATGACGACTTATACCGCGTTTACCAGTGGGCTTTAAGTAACCATCTTGATTTAAATGCGACCAAATCAAATTACATGATTGTTGCACGAACTGAAGTCGATACATCTAATTTTCCCACTATTGCTATCAACAATAATCCTCTGGTTCGAGTATACAAAACTAAAAATTTGGGAATTATGCTTAACAGTGGCATGCTTTGTTGTGATCACACCAACACTGTCTTACAAAAAGTTTATGGTACGCTTAGAAAGCTTTGGATATTTGCTATATTTCTCCCGATCTTGACTAGGCTTAGACTAATAAAAGCCCTCATCCTACCATTTGTCATGTTCTGTAACCTTGTATACCCTTCCATGGATTCCTCTTGTTCCAACAAAATTAATGTCGCGTTCAATGATTGTACAAGTTTTGTTTACGACTTGAGACGGTATGATCATATCAGTCCGTATCGCTGGTCATTACTAGGTTGTCTGCTAGAACTTTATCTTAGCTATAGACCATTGCACTTGCTCCTTGCACTCAACCAGACGTCTTGACTTACAATTCTACGGTTCATTAGTATAATTGGCGAATGTTCCTACTTTGTTCAAGCTTTTCGTTTGTGGAATTCATTGCCCGCTAACCAATGCAAAAAAAATTCGAAGGAAGAAATTTCCAGTAAATTTATAAGAAAAAATTGTGGCCTTCCCTACATCGGGTCGTAGGAACGTTGATTTTATTTTGGAGCATGGCATTACTGGCTTAAACTTGGGTTACGTTATCAAGTGTAAGTCGAGACATCGTCTTTTTTATATTCGAGAAAAGTGTTGCATATTTTTGTTCTACTATATGTCCAGTCTTTGACAAATCGCAGATGAAAAGAATTGACCACATGCGCGATTTCAAGATAGGTTGTAATCCGAAGTTTGTTCTAGGAGGATTGAATCTCTGCTGAGGAGGAACCGTAACTTTATCACAGTTAATACGGTGCACTGCTAATGCAAACTCCATGCAATGACTTCTGTATGGATGAGGAATAGGTTGAGAGCATTTAGCGCCCGCTCTGTGAATGCCCTAACCTTACCAAGCGTAGCAATACGCTCGGTAGCTGCTTCTTCGGCGAAGTGGGTGAGCCAGCAGGCAAGGAGTTGGGCGACCTGGTATAATTCGTTAACTCTTGCGGTTGGTTTTAATGCACTCTGTAAATCTGAGGTATCTTTCCCAGGTAGGGTTCCAATAAACTGGTCTCACATTGGACTACAAATGGTCTAATTGGGACTGATCGCAGGAGTTGGCGCGATGGCCATAACTCAAACCTAACCTAATCTGAATTAACTTTGTTAATATAGAAGGGAAACCTATCACATCTCTGCGAATCTTCGCTCTATTAATTTATACTAGACGAATGAGAGGATTAAACTACTCCTGATAACTGAAATCTGTTGAATAATAAAAAATTTTGTTCTATTCATATTAAGAAAGGACTGCTACCATTATGTTTGACAGTAATTCGTGTTAGTAAAACTTTTAGGTCAAGTAAGTACTGATCGAAGTTTTCATAATATTCGTAGATATAGACCCCAATAATTGGAGCGTTGGAGTATTTCGAATGCTCCTCAGAAATGACCCAAAATCAAATAATTCCATGTCACCAAATATTTTAAGGAGCTCCTCTGTTTTTTTTCGTATTATTTTATACAGGCCACAATTGTTTCGCACTACACCAGGTGTTCCTATTGACCTACCGATGATTAGTCCTTTTCCAACCGGGTTCCAACTGGAATTCTAAAATATGATAGTACATTGAAGTTGTTCATTT
Organism: Dioctria rufipes; assembly: GCA_963924295.1. Lineage (NCBI taxonomy): Eukaryota > Metazoa > Arthropoda > Insecta > Diptera > Asilidae > Dioctria > Dioctria rufipes. The sequence continues at coordinate 34,378,235 of OZ002744.1, read as the reverse complement.
CAGAACTATTTTTAGCTAGTTCATCCGCTATCTCGTTGTCATCTATATTTATGTGGTCAGGAATCCAGCATCAGTATCATCTTTACGCATGGTTCCGCTGGTCCTGGGCCCAGCGCCCCGCGATTCATGTGCGATAGTAGACCAACCAATGACCAATTTTTCAACCAGTAAGACAATCAATTACAAGCTAGTTGGAATACTGCAAGTAGACCAAACTTCTAAGGATATAGAAAATATCACGAAAGAAACGCTATTGGGTCCTTTCAATTTGGAACGAAAGTCTGCTTAATGGAAAATTTCACTGAATGTACCTGCTATAACTTATCAAAGGACCAATATGCCATCATCAATTGAATCCGAAGAGAGATTTGCTGTAACTCTAAAGTCTATAATCATTTTGTTCTCCCCATTTTTATCTGCAACTTTCTATCAGAGTATTCCTTAAAATTTTTGTGGTTTAGGGTTGGTCCCATTTAATCTTCATTACTTATTAGTTCCTCTCTCACTATCGTTGCAGCAGACATTTTAATAAAAGATGCCTCAGTTTTTTCCTAGCTCTACAACGTCTCAAGCAGCGACAAAAATATTATCAGTGCATGCACATTCATATAAAGTTGAATCAGTTAATTAGGAAGCCACTAGAGTTTGTAGAAGATAATTTTTATACTTGGGGTGGCCCTAAAGCAGGTGTTACAGCCCCACGTCGATCATGGTTCTAATTTTAGGGAGGTTTGAAATCAACTGAAGTATAACCAACCTATTGGCGTAACTATATTTTTAGAGACTGATTTTTTATTTCCGAAGTTACGAATTTTAGGATGGGGAATGAATGTTTCTGGCATTTTTAAACATATCATTCCACAGCTGTAAAATGCATACCACTATAGTTAATCCAGATTAAAGCTGTCTCGAAAATATTTAACAAGTCTCGAAAATAATTCTTTTATCCGCAGTCATTGTACAACTGCAAAGCTTCTTAACATGATTAATTACATCCAAATACCAATGGACATTTTACTCAGGCCGACATGCAACCATGTATTAATACAATTATTACATTGCGAGAAATTCACCCCTCACAACCCACCCCACTTTATTGATTTATTTGTGTTTGAGGACAGCAGTGAATGATGAAGCCGTAGTTTGATTGCATATCTCGAATCTTGATTGATCAAATATTTGCTTTCTGATTCCCACATAAATACTATTGATTTTACGTACCAAATCAAAAAATTAATAGCTTTACATCAAAACACCTTTAACCTTTTGTACGAGTACCTCAGGAAACTCGTTTATGGCCTTTTATTTTATATTTTAATTGTTATGTTTTTTGTTTTATAAATGACATACTTATGTATCATATTGAAGAGGATTATAATCAGCTTTCAGTAGGCAGGTTAAAGTCACATAAAAGCAATAAGTCGTCAGTAGAAAGTAATGCACTAGCTAGTAAGCTTATGGACGCTTACGGCAAGCAGCTCAAAAGAAATTTTGATAAGGCAACCTTATCCTAGCATCAAAAGAATCAATCAACACATACTGGAAGTCATAATAAATATTACAGATTACCACAAAGAGGATGGTGGTCAAATATCTCTGTAGCAGTGATATGCTTTCACATAGCCAACTTCAGGCAGGTTAGGCAGATTACGCCGAAGCTGGAATTCATCGATATCTGGTACAGAGAGGAATCGATTTACAGCGACATAGTTCAGTTAGGTTGGCTAAGTAGGTATGGTATGAGATTTCGCTAGCATTTTTTTCCTTCTCTGAACAAAGGATCAGAACAGCGGCGAACCAACGGAGAGGGGGGGGGGGGGGCGAACGAAAAAAGTGCGTACAACTATTGGTTAGATTGTTAATATCAAAATAAATCATTGCGAAAACTACGACTGCTGATGCCTCTCCTTAGATGAATTGGAAGAAAGCTCCACACCCTAGTGGCTAGAATTGGCTCTAACTAGTTCGCGAGCAGAACCGTGGCATAAATAAAGATGATGTTCTTGCAGATTGAGCAAAGGTCAATTTACTGTAAAGATAATCTGGCTTTTTGGTTACAATTAAATAGCGAAGAAACATTATAGTTCGAAATTTAAGGTAAGAGTGCAATTTACAGCCCAGAATAGATGTGGAATACGCAGTGATATGACTCAAACGCCCTAGACCAAAATCATGACATGTGGCAGTATTGATTGTTACATTAATCTTACGCAAGGAGTGGGAATCCAATTTGCAAAACACCTCATAGCCGTAATTTAATAAGGGGACTAGTAATGATTTCACTAACATTAAACGGGTTTCAACAGGCCGCAGATGTGGATAATTTGCGTAGAGCTTCATACACCCTGCCTATAACACTGTTAATGTGATCGGACCAGTTCAGAGTACTATTAACAATTATTCCAAGATTCTTGACACGTTTGCTGTCTGGAACGGCAAAATTGTTAAGCAAGTATCTAACTGGGTTTTGAATACAATTAGTGCTTCAGTTTGGCAGCGTTTTAGTGGAGGGAATTATCAACAGCCCACTTTGAGACTCTTGCAAGATCCTCATTCATTATGTACACAGCATTCTCTATAAGCCCTCAAGGTGTAGATATGTAGAGTTGAATGTTATCTGCATACATATGAGAATTACAGTCACGCAGGATAAGTGGAAGGTCACTATTAAAACTGGAAAATAATAATGGGCCGAGAATAGACCCTTGAGGCACTCCATTAAAAACGGGTAGATAATCAGAGGCAGTATCCCCACTAAACATCCCTTCTACTCGTCCGCTTAAGTATGACCCAATAAATTTGCAGGCAGGATGAGAAAAATTAAATATTGTACCAAGTTTATTTAACAGGAGCCTGTGGTTAACCTTATCAAACGCTTTTGAAAAATCTAGAAGAATGAGCAAAGTGACCTTATCACTGTCCAGGGAAGTTCTGATATCATCGATGATCTTTAACAATATTGTGGTGCCGTTGCGCATTGATCTAAATTCCAATTGTAGGCTATACAACAAGTTTCTGCTATTTAAGAAGCTGATCATGTGATTATGCAGAATTTTTTTCAAAAACCTTAGACAAGAAGAATAATATGCTCATAGGGCGATATTCAGGAGAGCTGCAAGATCTTTTGAGGATTGGTATAATTTTGAAGAGTTTCCAAACAAAAGGAATGGAGGATCTTAAAAGGACGTTGTTAAAAAAATATGTCAGGCTTGTAGTTATTACGAGTAGTAAAATTTTAACAAATTTTGGATGCACATTGTAAAGTCCAACTGCATTTGCTTTCACTGAAATCACTACTGCATAAACAGTCATCTCATTTCAAGTTGAACTTTTGAGATGAGAAAAAAATAAAAAAAAATGAATGAATAAAATTAAAAGTCTTCCAGGATATTGAAGGATAACGGATATAATCTTTAGGAGACCAAGACAGCATTTTTTATATATTTTAAAATGCTGTAAATTGTGAAATACGAAATGTATAGAGACAATTTGAATTTGTATTTTTTTTTTCGCAAATCCTCGCTTGGTGTTATCTTTGAGCTACCCTAAATAGCTGGCAGAACAAACAAAAATCCCTTTTTTAGGAAAGACTTATGGATACCTCTGGAGCAAAATCAGAAGAACTCCCAGTCCTTAGGAGAACAGAACTTAAAATGATTAAAGATCTCTTCTCATGCCATTGCCCATTGAAGTATCACCTAGGCAAGATGGTCTTAACCGAGGCTTCAACCTGCCGCTTCTGTCAGGATGCTCATGAAACCTCAAAGCACCTGTTCTGCAACTGTAAAGTATTGGCCAGGTGGATATTACTTCACCTCGAACATACTTTTCCTCCACCAAACTACGTGTGGAACCTAAGTCCCAGAATGGTACTAGACTTTATTAACAATCTAAACCTAGGAAGGGAGTAAATCGAATAGATCTTTCAGATCGCAATGAATGTTAGGCCAACGCCTGCTCACGCGTCCATAAATCTAAATCTAAATCTTTCACAAAGCCTGCAAGTATGTAAAATTTATAAATGATTGGTGATGATCATGTCTTAGATGTCGTTTATTTGATATGGAATGACCCATATACTTCCGGGGATGTTGCGGGACCGCATGTCCATATTACGTCCACTAATGTCCATATAGGCTAAAACGCAATCATGACGTATTGAACGCCCGACGACCACTGCGGAGTCTTATGCAATTATAAGGCTTCACTCAGACTAAAAGCGTAGCACCCCGTAGCATGAACGGGCGTTTCTTTAAATCGATTATTTCTTTGATATTGCGTATTAGCGTACAATAACGTAGCGTACAGTAGCGTGGCGTACAGTAGCGTATCGTAGATGAGCATAATTTGAGCCACATGATTGGTTTGCATTTTTACGCTCCTAGAAATCGACAGTCGTGATTCGTTGGTCGAATTGTGAAAATGGATTGCGAAAATTTAATATTTGAAGTGTGTCTTCGACCTAAGCTTCACAAAACGTTCCTAGAGAAAGTTTTGTCTATGACTGCAATAGACGTCGGTCTGAGCAACTATGTTTAAAGGCTCAATTAAGTCGGTCGTAATGAACTTTACGAATCTGAACGAATCTGGGGTTTACTTACGGATGATTGACATTTTTGCCCTAAATAAATGGACGTCACATTCGGTATGGGTTATTATCTTGGAATTTAATTTATAAAAATTTTAAAAGGTGGTAAAAGCAAAAAATTTAACAAATGGAAGTTATAGACATTAGGTATATAAAAAATATAAGAAGAATCTGAACATAATCAGCAGCATTTCCAAAAACAATATGTCGCTATCTTGGCTCCTTTTCAAACCTTTCTCTTGGAAAGGACCATCTCTTTTCGTTCTACAATAAAATAAAATAATAAGAGTGTTACCGTTTTCTTTAGCATTTCATTAATATCATTGATTAAACAGATGAGTTCTTACGGAATGAGTAACTCTTATCGTACTTGACTTACGGTAATTTGACATTTAAACTTAACGAATGTTCCTTGCCGACGCTTAAGATTATTTTGTTGCACGTATGTTTAATTTAAATGGCGCGTTCGCCTTGTGTAACTAACTTTAGGCTGAACTACAATAGACGTAAATAACTTTACGTAATTGAACGAGACTGAGGTTTACTTACGAAAAATTGATATTTCTAGCCTAAATATATATCAAATTCCGTAAGAGTTATTATCTTGATATTTAATGTTTTCAATTTTGAAAAGTGGTAAAAGTGAAAAAATTAACAAATGGAAGTTGATTTAATTGAAGATTTATGCTTTCTATTAATTCGCAGTACTATTTTTATTCCATTTTAATTTTTACATTGCACTTTTAATCATTTAGTAATAATTGAATTGTTTGGACACATCGCGTTCTTACGGAATGAGCGGTTCTTACCACACCTTTACTGACTGCAATTTGACTTTTAAACTTAACGAAAGTTTCCCTCACACGAGTTAAAGTTAATTTCTGTACGCCTGTTAAATTAAAAGGCGCGTTCGCTTTACGTAAGTAAATGTACTTACGTATACTTCTATTGTAGTTCAGCCTTTTACTTTCAGACGTCCGTATCTCACGTCCAAAACACTGATGTGTATGTGCATATCGAGCTTCAGGTTTCTTTTTATAATTTTGTATAAGCAGCACAAATTGCGTGGATTGAAAAAATCTAAATAAATATTTTTCATTGTTAATGAAATTATGATTAATCCTATTGAAGATAAAGAAAGCAGTGGCTTCATGGTACATGAAGAGATTTTACCAAATAGAACTTGAAATTCAATATCTTCAAGAAAAAAGTTCTTAAGTGTTCAGATGGGTTAAGGACACGTTTATAGAGCCCTATTTTTCCAACATATTTTAGACTTGGGACACATATGCCCCCCCCCCCCAAACCAATTAATGGATTGGGTACGCTACTGATATAGAAATAACAATTTTTGTTATATATAACGCTATAGAGTCATGGAATCATAGGGCCAGAATTTAATAAAGAAAGTGGGAAGTGTTAATTAGTTTTTTACTCTTTCGAGACCCGTATAAAATACAAGTCTACGGGCAATTCTCAACCTACTGCATATGAGCAGAGAAAATTAAAAAACAAGTACCGAGGTACTGTCAGTTATTGGCCTAAAAGCCGAAGACCAAAACTTCCATAAAGAAATTTTTGGGAGTATAGGTACTGTGTGTAAAGTGTTTCGATCAACATTAACAGGGCGATCTCATCAGGACAGTAATGAACCCTGAAAACTGCCTGCTGTCTACACTACAGTAAACTCAGATGCCAATAGACTTATTTAAAATGGTTGTTCAAGGGCCAGAATTTTAAAGGTATACAAAAATGCAGCAACTTCCGTAATCATCATGTTATATAGATATATTTGTACAGTAAATAGATAGTAGCGCGCGAAGTACCTACATACCACAAATCAACGAAATAATAGCATTGTATAATTCTTATGGGTAGCCATGATGCAACATTTCATTATATTGCCGTTATTGATCAGCATCCAATAAATCTGACTTTGGCGTCTCTTTGTTTAAAAACTAGGCAATACAGCTAAAAAACAAGAGAGTGAATAGTTCTTATATCGAACTAATTCGAAAGTGAAGGAAGTAAGTTGTCCCACATGTGCCATAATGTCCTTCACAGAGTACCAGAAATCTCACCCTTAGTAATTTCAGAATGAACTCCAGAAACAAATGTATTTGGGAAGCGAAAGTGGTCAATATAGGATAAAAAATTAATCTGCAAATGCTAAAAAGCCTGAAATTCATATTTCGATTTTAATCACATCCACCATGTAAAGATAGATGAAAATTATGTTTTACGCGACTCAAATTCATGAGATCAAAATCATCAAAATTTCATTTAAATTTTTTTCTCTTTTTTTTTGTTTTTTTTACTTGTCATCCACATCCAGCAAGCAGTGATAAGGGTGTGACGGATACAAACACGTGTCATCTGAGCATCTCTAAATTGGCTGTTGGCAGATACAACATAAATCCGCCCAGATGAAAATGCAAACAATAGAAAATATCTAAACCCTAAAATGCTCGGTATGTGAATAATTGGGGCGAAACATCGTTCTGGTTTGCCTTTGGTAAAGTTAAAATTGTGAAGTTTTGTGTAGCGGTCGATATGGAAATATATTTTTTTTTTTGAACTCAAAGTAGAAAGGATAAACAATAATTTACCACAACCTTCACTATAGATGGAAAAAAATTGTAGAAACGTGTTTCAAACTACTTTTTTTTTTTGTATATAAAACGTGAACCTGTGTAAAATTGGCTAAGTACTCATCAAGTCCAGTGTTTTATACTTTACGTTCAAAAGAATTAATAAGCATGGGTTAATTCATAGCTGGGGTGATTAAAATAAAAAAGAGTAATTTTTTGATGGGAAAAATTTCACTCTTTTCCTTCTCCACCCACCATTTTGTTAATATAAATAACTAGAAGAGGTTTCTATCGCCTACCCATGCTCATCAGTGGAAAATTTAAAAAGTTCTTAGAACAGTTTAAAACGGGCAATTTTCTTGCTTTATTTTAATCAAACACCTGCCACTTGAATCTACTTTTACGATGGTGTTAAAAATGTTTCTTTTTTACTTTTATAATAAAATTTATAACGTTTTTTTTTTTTTTTTATATAACTACGCAGTCCAAGGCTGGTATTGTTTGTTTTTATTTAGCATTGTATTTTTCGGTTCTTTGTTTTTCGAATTGGGTGATGGTTTCTCTAGACAGCTTAGGGATGAAAATGTATCTCGTTGTTTTTCTTTGTCATTTGCTTACTTTTTTATTCTTTGTGGTTTCTTTCTGAAATTCTCGAAAATCTCATGCATTATTCCTTAGCACAAAAAAGCAATACGTTTAATAAATAAACGATCAACAATACATGCATTTCATTATTTAGTCGGTGTTAGTATTAGTATGTTAAACTAAACATAAACCAAGCACCGGATTAAACAAAAAAGATTAAGTATTATATAGGATTTTTTTTTTAGAACATGGTTAGAAACGTCAAGAACAAAACGCTCAGGCATATTATTAAGAACAATGCACATGCGATTACCAGGTTCATGCTAAACTTAGACCATGAGGAGTTAAAATGCAACAGAGGTAGCCTTCTCAAATTGTGCGTACTATCACGGAAAGAGATTTTGTTAAGTAATAACGGAGAATCAATATTCGTGTTTAAGAGTTGATGCACAAAAATTACATCGGCAACTATGCGACATTTCTCAAGCGAGTTCATATTTAAAAGCTTCAAGCAATCCTCATAGGGTGGAAGTATTGATGAATTATTCCAGGGTAGGTGTCTAAGACCAAATCGTAAAAAGATTTTTTTAACAGACTGACCAGACTTGGCTAGCGTATTCAAGAACTGGTCTCATAAAGCAAGTGTACAAAAGCTGTTATGGTTGGATTCGAAAACTCTCGGGACGAACGTTTTATAAAATCCAGCATAGAACTACTCTTTGTAGTGACATTCGACACCCAAGTTACAGACAGAACCCACATTGCGAACCGAAGAATCCAAGAACTCATAATCATAAGTGATTGGTGTCTGATTCCTATGGAAAGTCATAATCTCACCTTTGTCGATACTAAGTACCAAATTATTGCTCCCGAGCCATGTGTAAAATTTTTGAAGGTTACCCTGTAACTGTTCACAATGGTTAACAGATTTAATATGAGCGAAAAGATGAACATCGTTAGCATAAATCAAGAGCTTCCAGTACCTCACAACAGAGACAAAGTCGTCAATAGACAGAAAAAATACCAACGGACCTAAGTGGCTACCTTGAGGTACGCCAGACGAAGCTTTCAAGACTCCAGAGATGGAATGGTGGAATAAGGGTTGGTATGTTCTGTTATCTAAATAAACCTCTGTTCATTTTAGAAATGTTGGGGGAAACCCATATTTTTCCATTTTAGAGAGTACCACGGAGTGAGATAACTTGTCGACGGCTTTGCTAAAGTCTGTATAAACTCAATTCGTTTGGAAGCCTTTTGCCAATCCGTCAATGTTATCCGAGACAAATTCCAACAAATTAGTGGTTGTAGACCTGCCCGAAATTAACCCGTGTTGTTTTGAAGAGAGCAAATTCTTGCAGGAGAAATTGATAACGGAGAGTAAATGAAAGATTCGAATAACTTGGGCATGCAAGATAATTTTGCAATAGGCCTATAATTATGGATATCTTTTTTACTGCCTTTTTTGTAGACAGGTATGATAAAAGAATTCTTCACAGCTGCGGAAAACAATCACTGTCGAGAGATTTTTGAAAACGGCTGGAGGAATCCCATCAGGACCAGTTGTGAAGTAATTTGGAAGCCCATTAATATGATCGAGTATATTCTCTTCTGAAAATGAAGGAATAGTGAATGAAACGTTATTAGAGTCGTTCATATGACTGAAGTTGCTATTTTCAAGTTGAAAATTTGACGAGGCGAAGGCATTGTTAAAAAATGAAGCAAACATGTCGCAAATTTCAGACGAATCATCACTAGCAGAATCTTTGTACCTCATGGTATTGGGGTAGTTTCCGTTTTTTTCTTCATGTTAATAAACTTAAAAAAAAAAATGCGTGGGTCACTAAATAATTTCGTACGTATGTTTTGAACATACTCATCATAAAGTGTAGAGGAAAATTCTTTGAACTCATTATAGGATGTGAGAGAATTTTAGTGACTTATAATGTCCCTCATACAGATTTTCCGCATTTTTATTTTTAAGACGATTCAGTTCTTTATTGAACCATGATGGTGTTTTAGAGTGCCGTTGATGATCGCGGGGCACGTGAGAGCAAAATGAATCGGAAATAAATATGTAAAATTTAGAAACGTCCTCGTCAACATATTGCTAGACAGTAATGTGTTAAAGTCAATAGATGTAAGTCTACTGGAAAGTTCCGAAAAGTTGGCCTTTCTAAAATTGAAAAAGTATTGTGTTTCGTTACAATTTATTAAGTTTTGGGTTTCATAGCCAATATGTAATTAGTAGAGGGAAGTGATATTTGTCAAGACTAGACATTCTGACTGAGCTAGGTTCGACTAAAAGGTTACCCACGTCAGTAGAGAAGACCAGGTGCGACACTCCTGCAAGAAATTTTATAAAAGGCAACACAAATCTTTTACTTCTCTGTTAATTTTATTGAACGTAAGAAAAATTTCAGGTACGGTTGGATTTAATTCATATCACGGTTGTATTAAGTGTACTATAAGGGGAGAATATGACAAGGCTGAGAGACATATGAGTTTCCCAAGAACAGACTGCGCCCGTAGGACGGATTATTCTTTTAGAAATAAAGTAGATCACGAACATCATAAGGAAAACACACCTCTCACAGAGCTCCCTATTGACATGATAGAAGATGTTATCATAACTGATTCACTCCATTTAATTGATCTCGGTGCGCATAAGTTTCCATTATCCATGGTTTTTATTACCATTTTTTGGGTTTGTAGGTTTAATGAGGATATGCCTTTACGGCTGGGTTAATGGCAGCTACAACTTCCATAAAAAATTGTCGGCAAATGACATTGATTTGATTTCAGATCAACTTGAAGAATGTAATAGTTCTAAGCCAATTGAAATTCACCGAGCGTTAAGAAGATTGCAGTTTCTGAAAGTATGGAAAGGTACTGAATACCGAACATTTATATTGTACCTTGGACCTGTAGTATTGAAAGATTTTCTTTCCGCTGAACTATATCTTCACTTCCTCGTTTTTTTTTGTACTGTAAGGATTGTGTCATGCTATGAATACTTAAAATACATTAATGTTGCGAAAACACTCTTCAAAGATTACATTGAACAATTTATTGATATATATGAGGAGGACGCTATAATATATATAATAATATAATAATGTAATAATAATATAATAATAATATAATTATGTCTCGGTCAAATTCCAACCGATTTTATTTTTGCTAAATTCATTGCGAGTTTTTTGTGATTTTTGGAAACTATTACGAGACTTGTACGGCGAGGGTTACAGAGTAGTAACCCACAACCACATATTTTTATAAAAATAAATAAAATATAACAAAAAATATATTTTCCCGGGGTTTAAGTATTTATTTTATATTTTGTCATCTGTGTAGAATATTCGTACAAAATCTCATCAAAATCGGATAATAAATTCAATAACAAAATGTCATTCATATACACCAATGGGAAAAAGTTTCTTATTTCCCGAATTCGGGTATTTTGATGGAGGTGGGTTAAATATTATCTAATTTACTAAATTTTGCTAGTATTTTGTGATTTTTTTTTTATTTATTGAACATATTTTGCCTCTCCTTCTGGTTAAGTTGCAGAATTTAGTTTTCGATGGCAAAATTCTGTCTGAAAAATTCATTTCGAAATGTTTTTCTACAACTTATCGAATAATCTATTTTTGTTTTTGTCTTTTTTTATGGATGCGCTTTTATTAAGAGATTATCTCTACAAAATTTCAGGAAGATCGGATGTCATTTAAATATTTAAAAAAAAAAAACAAAAAAATCTATACAAATTTTGTATACCCACTTTTCGCCATCTACCGGCGATCTTTGAAAATGCACAGAAATTTTACTTGCAGAATCGAAAATCTAAATACCTCCTCTGTTGTTGGTATTTATAGCCCGAATGAATTTGGCACTTTCGTTCATATTGTGTTGCAATTTAACTGCGACAACTCCCGCGAATATTTACAAATTTGAGCATTTTCCAAGAAGTAAGCATAAAAAACCTCGGGCTGCCCTAAATTATGCACTATTTCGATTTTGTTTGATCATCTGGAGCTCCCACTTGTGTGACTTTCATTTCTAGTCAAGCTCTATCTATACTGTGAATTTTGACGTAATCGGTGATCACAAGTAGGGACCTTCTCCTTGTAAGACCAATTCTTATGATACCCTAGATCAGTGCTCGGCAAACTTATTATCCAAAGTGCCAAACATTAACAGTACAGCGACTAAAAATACATTTGAGAGTTAAATATGTTTATTGATTTAGTAAACCTTTATTATAATTTAGTATTTCATTAAATTACGGGTACACTGAATAAAACTTGATTCAATACTTAATAACTCTTCGTCGCGGATGATTCTATGGATATACACTAGTGTCATCCGACCCATGTTAACCTACGGTTCAGCGGTATGGTGGAAAGCAATGGACCTCGCCAACCATAGCAAGATGCTGGAGAAGATCGAAAGACTGTGCCTTCTCAGCGCAAGCGGCGCTTTTAAGTCAACTAGCACCCGGGCTCTGGAGGTTATCCTCAATATACACCCGGTGCAAATACATATCAAGCAGAGGGCGTCAACTACAGCGCTAAGGCTGCATCTTAACCTCGGCTGGCTTCATGGGGGAACAAGGGTAACACATGAATCCATTTATGAGTTCGTGCAGTCTATCGTACCTGGCATTGACAGAGATAGCGACTACCTCCTCGAAACCATGCTGGAAAGCAATTTTGAATATAGAATTCCATCCAGGGCAGAATGGGAATCACATTCCAACCATTGACAAACCCAATTATAATATATACGGATGGTTCTAAGTCCGATGAAGGCACCGGAGCGGGAGTTTTCTGTGAGGAGCCTGAAAATGAGTTCTCCATTCACCTTAAAAACCACTCCACGGTTTTCCAGGCAGAAGTCAAGGCTATCCTTGAAGCGGGAAGACAACTCCTTAACTCAGACACTGAGAATAAGGAGATAGCCATCTGCTCGGACAGCCAAGCAGCTATCAAAGCTTTGTCTAAACCATTTATAACATCCAAATTATTAATGGAGTGCAAAACCACCCTGAATTCCCTCTCTCGGAGCCGGGGCACAGCAACATCAGCGGGAATGAAAGGGCAGACGAACTTGCTCGTCTTGGAGCAGCCTCAGAGGAACCTGCCTCTACAGTCGGGATTGCACCAAAACATCTTGTCTCAATCATTTCAAGCTGGGCTGACCGCCAACACAGTCGCCTTTGGTTAGAAGATCCCACGGGTAGGACAACAAAGGAACTGTGGGGTACACCAAATTTAAATCATACGAATAAGCTCCTAAAACTCAGCAAGCCAACCCTAAGAACTCTGATGTCCATTCTCACTGGGCATTCCTCTCTCAGGGGCCACCTTCACAGGATGAGACTTGTTGATGATTCTATATGCAGGGGTTTCGAAGAGGAGTCCGAAACAGTGACCCATTTTCTATGTCACTACCCGGCACTCTCGGGAATACGCTACAGAATTCTTGGTTCACACCTCCTGGAAGAGCTGCATGATGCCGACAAGGAGGGCTGGGAGCCAATACTGAAATTTATAAGAGCGTCCGGTTGGGACCTATAAGCAATCGCGCATGGGTCTGGAGGGTGAACAATGGGCCTTGTCTTGGCCTTAGTTCGGGGGACCTGAAGAAGGGGCCCAAACCTCATAAATCAATCAATCAATCAATCAATAACTCTTCGTAATCGAGCTACCTGTCCCATTCGGAAAGCTAATAAGAAATATTTTTTTAACGAAGCTAAGTTCTTCTTTGCCTGATGGAAAGTTTTGGAAAAATCTTAAGAACATTGGAGTAGGCTCCTTGCATTTGTGTGATCGTGATGTTGATCCACAAAAATCAAAACCATGTTCTTTAAAAAAAAAATGCGCCACCTGGGTCAAAAGCAGCGTATCACATCTCTAGATGGATCCAGCTTCCAATTTTTACAGAATGGTTCCTTTATTTTTTACTTTCCATTACAAAACCTACAAAAGACGATCCTATTCTTCTTATTTTGGACGGTCACTACAGTCATACTAGGAATATTGAGGTCATTGATCTGCCGTGAAAAAATTGTGTAACAATTATCTCCTCTTACCACCATACTCGACCCATAAATTGCGACCCCTGGATAAAACCTTTATGGGTCCGCTTAAGGGATATTATAATGGGGAAATAAGAAAATTCATAAAAGCAAATGGGCGAAAAGTTACCCAATATGACATATCGGAGCTTTTTGCAAAGGCTTATCTAAAAGTTCAAACAAGCCAAATTGCTGTAAATGGTTTTAAGTGCACACATAATGAAGTGTATCTTGGCTTATGCAATATTAAGTCAATTTTACATATTCCAGATTAATCCACGAAGAAAAATATTAAACTGTCAACGAATTTTACTCTACTAGATCATCTAGCTTAAAAACAAAAAAAAGCAAAAACAATTCTAATTCTTAATATTATTCGATGTGGAAAATAAAAAAAAAATTATATTTATTTTTAAGCATTCCACTTAGCATGCCACACATATCGCCTTGAACTTGTCAGGCTTTTCATGCACTCAGTCACATTTACATCAAATCAAATGATTGCGACAGTAAATTTCCCACAGTTTACCATCATTATGAATTAGGTATGAAAAAAAAAAAAAAATGTAGAGAAAGCACAAAGATAAAATCTTTTTTTTTCCCTTTTCTTTTTCCTTGAGCTTACTACCGACACACAGCAAAGCAGCCCTATCCCATAGAGTATACTAACAAAAACATTGAGCAACACGAGCAACAAAAGCTTTTCATTAAAGTTATAAGCTCTTGTCTACCTGTCGGCTTTTGCTTATTATTACTCCCTAGTCCCGATCCCGACTAAAGCATCCACTTCTCTCCTTGATATGTATCTTGTGTATGGAATGATGATAACAATGATATTCCAGAAAAGGCTATTACCGACATCATGTAAACTGTGCAGGACTTGAAAACATGATAGCAAAAAAAAAACAACAAAAACAAAAGCTATGATAGAAAATAGTGCCTACTTTTGCCACCTCATTTTGCCTCCCATACGTCACTGCCACACCTTATACTTTCCATATGAAAGGACGAATTCTATGAAGCTTTTTGGTGACACAAAAACGGAATATTGCTACATGGAATGGTTCCCTAGAACGATAGGCGTTCGCGTATAATAAATATGTCAAAAAGCTTCGACTTATCCTTGCACGTATTGGCGTGACTATGGGTTTAATACTTTTTGTACACGGGCCAGGCCATCATCCCCCACATACTAAGTATGAGCTGAAAATAGAACGATTTTTCTGCTGGTAGACTTCTTAAGGAAATGCGTTTCCTTTTCTCATGATGCAGAAAGTTCCAATGTCAAAGGGTGTGCGCTGTTTGGATCACATATAATGGAAGCCGGATACATTTTCTTGGGGATATGTATGTATATCCTTGCTCCCCACCTAGCTCTCTTAAATCACCGAATCACCGTATCTCTTTCGAGATGAGTCAAGGACGATGTTGCCCTGACATTACATATATATACCTATACCTATACCTATGTACGTATGTATACCTACAGTAGAAAGTTATATACAGGAAGTTTCGACCACCTTCATACTTTCTACCGGAACTAAGGAGTACCGGGATGCTGGGAGCACACATTCCCACAGGAATAAGTAAGACAAAAATATGTTTTGGGCGTAGGAGGATGGTTGGGTTTTAATTCAAGTCGAGGACATCACCAAGAAATTATCACTTAGCGAGAAAATGTTGGAGAGGATGAATGTCTACGAATGAATGATGAACAGATTCTGAATAATCTCTGGAATTTGTATTAATGCACTGAACTTTATTACGAATGGAATTTCTGAGAATGATTGAAGTTAGATTTCTACAACTGATTTTGACTAATTGAATTTTCAGAACAATTAGATACGTCACATACTCGTACCTATCTAGGAGAAAAATTTATGAAGTGTTGAACAGAGTTCAGGGGAAAATGTGTTGGAATTTTGGATTATGAATAATTTCATTTCGATATTTTTGTTATGTGAATATATATTATTGGTAAAATTAATTTTATAATTTGGAAATAATTAATACTAAAGGCTAAAAGTTTTCAAACTAATTCCTCAACTCCATCCAACAACATCATGAAGATTTTTTTGTTTATTTATTTATTTATTTAGCCGACAAAAATATTCCACCTGACTATTACAAAAAAATAAAATAAAAAGTAAAAAATAAAAATAAAACCTAAAAAAAGTAACAACAAAATAATCAGAAGATATAAATAAAAAATAAAAACAATAAACAAATGATTATGGCATGGGAGACCTTGAAGTGCGAAGCGATTAAATCTCGTCTGTATAGATTCCAAGCGCCTTAGAAGAATATAAATCATAAAAATGACATCAAATGGGGATAGCATACTCAATAAGAGGTCGCAGAAAAGCTAAATACAAGGTCCTTAAAGTAAAAGAATCATCAGGCGTCCGCCTTCTTACAAAGCCTAATGCGGCATTAGCCTTATAGATTGTCTTGCCAACATGTTGTAAAACGCTAAGTTTGTAGTCTAAAAGTACACCAAGGTTTTTGATTTTATTGGCTTTTGCAAGAGCAGCGATACCATTTATATGATATGATTGTCAGAAGTGGAGAATTTTTATGGCTTTACACTTGTCAAAATTTAGGTAACATAAAATTTTTACTACACCAAATGAAAAAAACTGTCAATGTTGTAAAGCGCAACAACTAATTGAAATATCGACCGTGTTAAAAATTTTGACTAATAACGTTTGGAAAATCATTAATATATAAGAAGATAAAAAGCAACGGACCAAGATGGCTGCCTTAAGGAACATTGGAAGATATATGTATTACACAAGAGACAACCGACCTAAACAGAACTTGCTGGATACTATATTTAATTAATATGACCCTAGCATTGTAATGAAAGAAATAGAAAATCTGAAGACACCAAGCTTCAAGAGCAAAGTCTTGTATGAGATTTTATCGAAGTCCTTACTGAATTTGGTGAAAATGCAGTCAATTTTCTTTCAATTTTCCATAGAGTTGAGACAAACTGAAGTAAATTCAACCAGGAGCCGAATTCTGTAACACGGACAGTTGGGGAGTTTGGTAGATGAGAATTTTCGGTTTCCCCGATTAGAACTCCCTAATTGATCATTAAATTCGGGGAAGTGGCACTAAATTAGCCCTAATTGAGCCCTAGATTTTGACGTATTCAAAACTTTTCTACCATGAAATGGCGGTCCCAACTTAATCTACGTCAAAAAGAAGCGATTAGAATTTGGGCAATTCCATCGTCCACATATATGAAGCTTTACATAAGGATCCTCATATATTCTTCCAGTATATGAAAATGAGTAAAGAACACCGTTCAATTATATAAAAGAAAAAACATATAAGAATTTGCCATCAAAATTAGTGCGCTGCACTTCGTGAAAAAATGAAAAATTTCATTCTCGAGTGAGATACCTCGAGGTGTCTCGCGACGTCGCGCGTTGCCACAGCTTTGTTATGAACACTCGCATAGTACAGCGTACAATCATTTTATTTCTTCAACTCTTGATATAGCCGCGATTCGCCCCGCCTCGCCTCGCCTCGCTCGCCTCGCCACGCCTCGCCACGCCTTGCCACGCCTCGTTGTACAAGTACCTTAAGAGTCTTTGTAATTTTCCGCACACTTGCAGGATATGGACTGCCGTCAAGGGGTTGTTTGAGCAGAAAGCACAAAAGGGGCACAGCTGCTTGAAGAAGAGGTGCTTTTTGATTGCCATAAAATGACGTAATTTCAACCTTGCAAATGATACCCATTTTTTCAGCCTGGGCATATCTGCCATGCTTGGTTTAGTCACTTGTTGGTAATTGCTAGCCCAGAAGGAGCTCGAGTTTAGCCAACCAAGTAGTTTATTGGCTTGTGCCTGTCTTCTGGCTTGAGCTTTTATAGCTTTATAGGCCGAAGGTGTTATAATTTCCCAGTTTTGCTGCAGCATGCCTGATTTTTCTTTACCCTGCATGCTTACATGCGCAGAGCACTATGCAAGCGTAATTTTCCTTGTACTTAGGATATTTCTAAGTTTAACTGCCAATGGATTTCTGTTTTTGTAATTGGCGATCGCTTTTAGAGAAGACAGAAGAAGGGCGAGGTTGGTAGCCCACGTGGCTGCCTTCCAGATCGCCGTCAGCTTGGCCGTGAAAACGTCTGACCACGTTGGCATTTTATTGATCAAACTGGTTTCAAAATTGAGGATTTCCAGTTAAAATATTGATTTTAAATTAAAATTAAAATTTACTTTTTGACACTTTCAAAATACGTTTGCTTGCTCAGAGATTTTGGTCTACTTTTTGGATTTTTTTTTTTTTTGTCTAAATAAAGGGAACACTTAAATAACATGAATTGAAGCTGTGCTTAAATGAAGTCTAGCATGGCTCAAGAAAGCTAATTCTTCTTTCTACAGAGACGATTTCAAATGATGGCAACATTGAATGCAAAAATATCTCGATGTAGGTGGTTAATAATATTTATGAAAACACAATTTAAGATGTGTGTTTTATTTACATAGCTGGTCCGAAAATCTTTTGAATCAATCTTATATAATTCAGCATATGATTTCTAGCTCCCAATAAAATTCTATCGAAAAATTGATTCATATTAAGAGCATGCTCCAAAATTGGCATACTGTTGACGCAATTAATCTGATTATTATATAATGGAAGTAGCTCAACTAAAAAACTGCCCTATATTGTGGATTAAATTGTAGTGAAATTTTAAAGAGGTTTTTTTAAAAGATTTTTGACCACTTTTTTTTCACAAATTATAGGAGTCTTATTAGACAAGCTGGTTGTCAAACTTTTTCATTTATTAATTAGATTAGGTCCAACAAGAATAACATCTTTTTGTTCGTACCTAAAGCAACGGAACGTATTAAAAATAATGAAAAAGAGAAAAGAAAAGAGTATAAGAGTATAAAGGTATAAAACAACAAATATCAGTACAACTAGTAAATACAAAGAAAAGAAAAAAACACCACTCTAAGCAAAATAAGCGAGAAAAAAGTATATATAAACAAGAATTCATTTTAAACCACAAAATTGCTCTATTACGCCATTACTGAAAGTTTCAAGCACAGTCAATATGAGTAGAAAGTGGGTTCCAAAGTCGAACAACTTATACTAAAAAGGAGCGTTCACCAATCACAGTATTAAATTTGGGTGTTAGTATATTAATTCGCGTTGTGGGCGAAGGAATGTGAGAGATGACAACAGATACTCAGGACCCAAGGTATATAGAAAACAAGGTATTCCCATAACATTGCAGCTGATAGCCTGTCATGCAATTCTGTGACTAACATATATACATTTTTATAGGAAAGACAGAGAGGGGAGAGAGAGTATTATGTTCTCTGTATGGTGCTTTCCTATACATTTTCACGATATTTCGTCAATAATGGCGGAACGTGGTTCGTAATGGGAATACCTTGTATTCTATATACCTTGCTCAGGACTACAATAAATTATTTTATGGAAAAAACACAATAATTAAAATCGAAATACATTTTAAGGGAACAACCAGCTATCGAGGAAAAATTACGAGACCATACCAGAAAAATGAAAAGATGAGCGCCTTAATCAACCTTATACATGTTGTAGTTGATGCAGTTATAAAGTTGCATGAAGCTTTAGCAGAGATGAGTTTATATGATCACAACAAGTCATTTTATTATTAAGAATAACATCCAAATTTTTAGCTTTATTAACACGACTTCGGTTAAATTATTGAGGCGAACTGTAGGTAAATACAAGATTTCACCAAGCTCCGTGCGCGAAAAAAATAGTATACCATAATTTTGATGGATTCAGAGAGAGAGAATTAGCAATTCACCAGCTCTAAATGCGAGCTAAGTCACTATTTAGTTTATTTACATATGTATTGATAAAGGTAATTGGTGCGCTAATATAAAGTTGGCAAGGCAAGGCATTAATGTACAATCTAAATAATAATGGTCCTAAAATCGAACCCTGGGGAACACCGCATAAAATTCTTTCAGTCTTAGATAATCGGCCGTCAGATTTTACTTGTTGTGTCCTGCCAGAAAGAAAACTATGAATGAGCCTAATAGCAGACGATAACATACCAAATGTAGAATATAATTTATCCAGCAGCTTTTCGTGATTAAGACTATCGAAAGTTTTAGAAAAATCAAGAAGAACTACGTAACAAATCTCTTTTCAGTTCAAAGAGAATCTCAAATCTGTAGTGACTTTTACTAAGGCTCATAAAGTCAGAGGGAATAGAGGAACAGAGGTTTTTGGCAACGGGAATAACAAGAGCATGTTTCCACATACGTGAGAAGGTAGAGTAAGTGGGATATGACTTGTAAAATATTCGGCAATAGTAATTTTATGAATTTGGTTGGAATCCCATCAAGACTAACAGCATGCGATTTTATGCTGCTCATCGCCACCAGAATATCATTTGGATCTGCACTGTGAAATGTAAATCCATCAGAATTCTCATTAAATTTTGTATAACGATGAGTGAGTTTCACCTAAAGCATTGCTTTGAAGTGAACTAAAGTGAAGATTTAGTGAATTAGGCTCCAAATCACAGCGAGAGTCTGCTTTGAGATTTTTCCACAGTGTAAATTATTATTAAATATTTTGCCAAAATATATGCGTTCAGCAGTATTGATCTTAAGATTTATAAGGTTTCATACTTGTTTCTAAGCCAATCTTAAATTATTCGCTCTGAGTCTCTTGTAATGACGATATAAAAATTCGCATTCATTTATGAGGTCATGAATCTCTTGCGAGAACCAAGGTATAGCATTAGGTCTAGCAATCTTAGTACAAAGGGGAGTAAACTTATAAAATAAATAAAACTTATCATCAATGTTCATAGTATAAATATGCATTATCCCATGGGAGACTATTGCACCTTTAAAGTAGCTAGAACTTGAGTTAATACTATCATAATTACGGAAAGAGATGCAGTTTGTTGCAATACTGCTGTCCGTGGTAAAATTATAACAGATAAACAATATATCGTGGTCGAAGATACATGGAGGATCAATTTGATTGTTGAAAATTAAACTGAACCAGAATTAAATTCAGCTCTGACTACTTCAATTTTCACAACAGGTCAACATCAAAGTATATACGTACTCTGCCTGGTTGAATGTAGTATCAAGTCGGGTATTCCACAAGGATCCATATTAGTGCCGCTATTATTTAACATCTTCTTATTTAACACATTTCACATAATAAATCTTTGTAGTCTTCTATCACCTTGTACAATATTGATTTTTGCTAAAATTTAATTTGATTGTTGTAGACAGATTTGCTAACATTTTCTCAATCAACTACAATATTAGTATTATGTATATATTGGCATTTTTTTTAGACTTAATAAATATAAGGAGGACATACAGTTGTTGCAGTGAAAGTTTCTTATATATATGTAGTATTTGCTTACAAAACTCTCCCCATTTCACTTACATCTCAGGAGATACTTCAAAGTAAGATGCTACTTTGTGAGAAGTTATGAGACCCCTTTGAATGCAGTGATTTCATTGAAATAAATAAAAAGGGTCTTGAAGAAATGTGAATTTGCAAGAAATTTTCATAACAAAAAAAAAAAAGAAAACAGAGCTAGAGATGAGAGTTCGCGTATAATGTACATGTAGAAAAGGCGAGTCAGTTTAATTTCCAAGAAAAAAGGATATAAGCGCCAGGAGAAAAATATTTTTTTTTTTTTTTTATAAATTGCTTATAGCACACCACACAACTTTTGAACAACTTTAAATAAAAAAGCTTAAGGCACACAGGAACAGTCATTCTGAAGAACTTTCTCAAGAATTTCCAGAAAGGATGTAAAAATTTTTCTCATTTTTCTGGGTGCTATCTCTCATTCGAAACTCCTTGTTCATTCTTCATTTTGTAGATAAAGAAAAATTGTTTTTTTTCTTGTTTTTGTATTTTTCGTTGTTTTCGTTGTATTGCTTTTACACGCGTCTTGGCATGGATCCCATCCTTGAAAGAAAATTCTCTTTTGATGCAGTAAAAGAAAACTTTCCAGGGGGTATAGACTGCATTAATTGTATACACCACACTCTTCCTCTATCTTAAGTCAGAAAAAAAAGTGTAAGAAAAAACAAACTTCCTCAGTCCTTATAAAGCCATTTTTTTTGTCTAGTCTCATGTAGAGAGAGAGAGAGTGAGTGATGAAGTGTCCTTTTGTAGTGAGAATCATGTTGTGAGGAATGCTTCAGGTACTTAACCCTTTTCGACCTTGTGCTTGTCAGTATAAAACACTACTAAGTGATGACTTTCAGCTACATACAGTCCTTATACTAAACAATGGAGGAAATATTTATGTAAATATGGTCTTATTTGTTTTTCTCTGTTCCTATGTTTAAAAATATGCTTCCAAGGCTGTGTATAATATTCCTGTGTTAAGAAAAAAAAAATGGGCCTTGGCGATATCACCTACCCTACGGGCGAAATTCTTGTTTTGTTTATTAATTAAATTTTACTTGGAAATTGAAAAAAAAACAAAAAGAAAATGCTGATTTTGTTGTTTGCGTTGTAATTGTATGTTGTAGGGTGTAGAAATTTTTTTAGTAGGGAATTATTGCAGTATGTTACTAATTAAGATTCAAATTTTGTGTGTTTTTTTTTTCTATTTTCTTAGGAACCCAAAATTTTAAATTTATAAATTTTTAATTAATTTTCTCCGATCTTTTGCCTTTTTTTTTTACTATTCCTGTCTGTTTGTGTGGGGGTGTTTGTTGTTGCTTTTTTTTAAATTTAATTAAAGTGTCAGCAGTGCCTTAAAAACCTGTTTTCTCCGTCTGTCATGAAGAAGCTGAAACAAATATTTCAATTAAGATTAAAAACTTTTCATCTTGAATATATAAAAATTTATAGATATTTTTTTTTTATTAATTCTGTGGAAATTTATTCCACGTCCTTAAGATCATATTTTTGTACAACAATAATTTTTAATGGAAAGGACTTAACTAAACTCTCAAATCACACCTCATTAGAACAACTCTATAGAAAATTTAGATGGCTCTCAATGTTTGGGGAAAACATTAAGACTTCTTACTTCTTACACATTTAATACCTAATAAAATAAGTAAAAACGAGTTTTCAAACAAAACTGAGGCCAAGTCGCATGAAAAAGTAGAAAATACACTTTTCTTCACACGCAGAGGTGGACTCAGATTTTTTGATTGGGACATTTCTGTTGAATATTCTTTCTCTTTATGAAACAAATCACTTATTATTTCTGATTGATCATACTGAAATATATCGGTGATTGTCAGCGAATAAAATCTGAGTCCACCTCTGTGTGTGAAGAAAAGTATATTTTCTACTTTTTCATGCGACTTGGACTCAGTTTTGTTTGAAAACTACTTTTATACTTATTTTATTTTCTGCCTTTTTTACGTTAACTAAATTGGAAAATTCTGCATTTTTCCTGAAACAGATTTATCACTAATCATATCGATGAAAATTTTTCCGAGGATTTTCCCGCTTTTCCGGGTATTCCATGGAGTTTTCCACAAAAGCAACTTTATGAAATTCATTTGCTCTACAACTTTGTCTTAGGTTGCATTTTTTCTGCAAGTTTTCACCATTGTCGGAGAGAAAGTAATGATGCCAGTTGATAGGGAATTTGATCCTGCATAATTTAGCAAACCGGAAAATTTTTCGGAAAAATCGGAAAGCTCTGCATTTTTCCTGAAACGGATTTATCATTAATCAAATTTGTACCAAATTTTCAAATGATTTTTCCCGATTTTCCGAGTTTTCAATGGAATTTTCCGGTTCGAATTTTGACAGATTCAATTGTCACGCGACATAAACTTGTGTACCAAATTTCAGCTCGCTGTGATGACGAAAAGTGGGTCTACGAGAGTGTCGAAAATAGTAAAGAAATATATAGACAAATTCGTGTACGAGTTAAAGGGAATGGCTGGCCTCAACGAGCTAAAGAGAATATCTCGCCTCAAAAATATGGTGAGCAAATAATATCTCTCCCATTATCTCCTTCTTTATTCTCTGTCAGTTAAAAAATGGCTACTTTTCTCTCTATTTTATTAAATACAATGCACCATAGCCTCTTAGTTGAATCGCTGTTGGTTATGCCAGAACTATTAAGTATTACAGGAGAACAAATGAAAGGTATCTAACTTAGTTTTATTGATAATAATTTGGTGGCATTTAAATAAATGTGCTGTTGTCGGAAGCCCGTTGATAGCATCATCCATTAATGTTAAATGCCACAAAATATAAATTTGAATATCATCTGTATATATATATATATATATATATATATATATAGGTGTAAATTGCAATCATATAATATTCATGGAAGAGATTATTATTAATGAAGCTTGCAATTAAAAGTGGACTGAGAATGGACCCTTGTGGTATATGTACACCATAGAAAATATGGTGTAAATCTGATGAATTATTATTACACAAAATTTATTCTGCTTTTTTTATATCATAAATAAATCTAAACGGTACAAAAAGGGAGACCGCACACTGCCGAGAATAATCCAGTCAGCGACTGGTCTGTTGACTTGTCACCGACTGATTGATTTTTAATCGTTACTGATTGACTATCAACAAATTTTTTTACTCCTTTTACAGCAACTACATATGAGACTGACGAAAACAACTCCAGTTTTCTTATTGTCTATGACTCAATGCCTACTAACCCCAATAATATCAAAATTTTGATTTTTTTTATATTATTGAATGTAGCCCTTTTAAACGATACAAAAAAAAATAATTGTTTTGTTAGGAAACCCAACCTACCCGCATTAAAAATTAAAAAAGAAAATATTTCATAATATTTAATTGACATTCTGACAAATTTCAAATTCCTACGTCACGCCGTTTTCGAGAAAATCGTCTGTGATAGACAGACGCACGAGCAATCTTATAAGGGTTCAATTTTTTTCATTTTGTTGTACGAAGCCCTAAAAGGACACAAACATCAGTAAAGTAAATTTTCTTTTATCAAAATCATTTTCATGCCATCAGCAAAAGTCAACTGATTTTTTTTAACATTGCTGATGCAAACTCAACACTCAGTCGATTCGATTGTGTCAGTTCAGTTTCCAGTCGTCAGCTCGCTTCTGACTGTTTAGTTGCTGGTTGACGTAAAATGGAGCAGTTTTTAACGAAAAAAGCCAACTGACTTTTTAGTCACTGACTGTACTGTGTGCGCTCTGCCTAAGGCTGTCATTCTGTTTGCAACGCTCAAAAGTCCGAAATAATTCTCGTAGAACTAAAAAGGTTGGAGAAACACGTATATATTATAAAAAGTTGTCTTGATTTTTACATGTCTGTCCATCCGTCCGTCCATCCGAATGATTAGTCGAAAACGCATGTATATAGAGAGCTAAATTTTGTATATGGGTTTAAAAAAAAAGCAAAAAAAGTAATTAAGCTCGAAAATGGGACAAGTCGGGCAATTCCTTCACAGGGTTGCCATACAAAACTTTGGCTTTTGACTATATATTTTCACACTTCATGAGAACGTTTCAATGCGGACATGGCGCTTATATAAAAAATCCTAATCCTAATACAAGTTCAAAATGCACAAAATCGGGCAACCCTTTTTTAGTGTTACTGTACAAAACTTTGATTTTCAATTATGAATTTGAACTAGTGATGGGCGAATATGCTTGATTTAAATGATCAGTTCGATTAATAGATTTAATCGATTATATCTAAGAAGAACTCTGAAAAGGCTGGACAATTGATAACTGAAAGAAATAGGTTATCAGAAAAGCGCGTCAAAAAGATTCTATTTTTAAACGGATCACCAAACTCTATTATAAATGGAATTCCATGAATTTGTAAAACAAAATAATTATGCATGCCCCTTAACTTTTGAAGAATCAAATAGTGAATTGAATTTTGTTCTATTTTGATCGACAGAACTCTGAAAATAAAGGACGGTTTTAGTTTTTTTTTTTACATGTAGAAAGTAAACTGCGCCCCCGCAGGGATCAAAATTTGATTTCGTACATTTTGAAAAATCTAGTCCAGAATCGAATAGCCCAGATCATGAGAAAAAGTTTGAGTACACATACCCCTATGCTCCGAGATCAAATGTCTGGGCTATTATTGAAAAACCCTTGATCCCCTAATTTCCCCCTCCACCCTGATCGAAATAAAAAAATAGCCTATGACACACAAATTTTAATTATCAATAAATATTGGAAATATGAATCCGATCGAATGGCTGGTTTGGGAGGTAGAGGGTCCCAGATTTTTGCAATGTACGAAAATTTTTGAGGCCAAGTCCCTCTAGATTTTTTATTAAAACTACTGTCGGCTAGCTGATTACTCACACTACAAAAATGTTCCGGTGAAAAGGATTAAGTTTGAAGAGAGATTCTAAATATTTTTACCTCATTTAAGGCACTCAATGATATCGAATTAGATTTGTTACAGGATTAAGCGTCATAGGGCACTACTTTTTATACCCTAGATGAAATCTATAGGGTATACCAAGTTTTTCATTCCTCCGTTTGTAACACCTCGAAATAATGATCGTAGAGCAAAATGGATTGGACACCCACGCATAATATTAAAAATTATTTTGATTTTTACATGTCCATCCGTCTGTCTGTCCATCCGTCCGTCTGTGCGCACGATAACTTCAAAACGCGTATACTTAGAGAGCTGAAATTTTGTACACACACTTAAAAAAAATGTAAAATTCAGTTCGAAAATGAGACCAATCGGGCAACTCCTTCGTGGGGTTGCCATACAAAACTTTCGTTTTCCTCTGTATATTTGCACACTGACTGAGAACGCATCGGTATAGATAGCTGAAATTTGGTACATGGTGTTTTCATTGTACTAGCAAAAAACGTTTCAAAAATAGACTAAATCGGGCAACTCCTTCTTGATGTTGCCATATAAAAATTTAGGGTTTTTACGTATACTGTGAAAACGATTAGTCCAAGACATTTTTATTGAACTAAAAACTTCTTCAGAATACGAAATTCTATAAAATTGGTTATAATCATTTTTTCTGTGCGACAAACCGTTCTAGAAATATATGCGAAAAACCAATTCACAAATTCAACTTGCATAGATCGGTGACCTTACGAAATTTTATACAGGCATTCATCTAGGGTTTCATAAGAATTGGTCCTGGACCAATTCTTGCCTTTTTAATTGTTCTTTATAAATTTTACCTTTAAGACTAATTAAAAAAAAATCTTCCTTCTTCTTTTTTTTCTTCCTACATTTCGTAAAAATTAAATTGAGCATATTACACTCTTCCCACTAGCTTCCCTATGTTGACATCGTCATCATGTCACTTAGAAAATTGCGTGCGCTGAATTAAGTAAAGTTAGCGCATGGTTTTAATGTTGTTTTTGTTTAGCAAAGAATTGGTTTTTTTTTTTAACTCCTAAAGGTAGTAAATGCAATATGCAAGGTAATGTGGCAGCAATATTTTCTTCCCATTCAAGAGAAATTTTCGCAATTAAATTTAAATGAAAACAAAAAATATTTTTGTTAGCGTGTCTCACAAATTTCAGCAGGTGCCATTCATCTTCATCTCATCTTTTTTTTTTTTTTTTGTAATGGTTTTCTGCGGTCATTAGTCATACATGGTCACGTACTACTGGAGAACTGTCTATAATTGAGCTCCATTCTCCGGTGGTAGTGTAGTGTAGGCTTATGTAACATTGCAAACCAATTTGACCATTCACGGCCGTTTCTTCTTAATTGAGTTTAATGGTCAAGTTCAATGCCAGAGTACGAAGTGAAGATGAATCTCTCTGCTTAACATGTAACAGCTGACTTGAATTGGAAGTTGACTTTGATAATGGGAAAATATTTCTAATTGCATTTGTTTTTTTTTTTTTTTTTTTTATAGAAAATCTAATTTCAATATCTCTTGTCCTTCTCTATCTATCTCTATCAAATATTGTTTTTATCTCATCATTTAAAATTCCATTTCGAATATTTGAATTGAAAAATAAATTTTGAAAATTTTTCTCTCTTTTATTACAGATCCAGAAACATCATCTGCAAGCAGTGCCAAAAGGTTGGTCTGCTGTTAACGACAGGACCCCGCTATCATATCTAAAGTCGATTGGATTGAGATTAACCGTCAGAAGTGGATTATTCGCTATACACTTGTCAGCCAGTGGACGGTGCAAGTGAAAGTTATAGCACTGGCAGCAAAATTACAGCTGATTACAACGGACCAGGAAAGGATTCCATCCCTAACGACGGGGAAGAGGAGGGAGAAGTGTACAATTCATCCGGGTGTTGGCGAAATAAAAGCGCCAGCCCTAGGAAAAGAATGATGGTGACCAAAATTTGGAACAGCTGCTTTCCAGAATTATCATCGCAACAAGTTCACCGACATAATTTCTACCTATGTCAGGTGAGTCCAGGTGTTTTGTATATTTTTTTTTTGCTTTTTTCTTCCTTCAAATGACTTTGTATTGATTTTTTTATTTTTTTTTTTCATTTTTCTTTACCACACTGTCGAAATGTGGCTCATTCATGAAATTTATATCGGCAATAGAAAGGATATATAGGAGAAATTTAGAATGAGTGTGAGAGAGATGATATATGTATGTATGTTAGAGAAAAAGAAAAAAGGGAAAAATTTATTATTATTTGCCAAGTATTTCTGAGAAAGTTTTCTGTCGCAAGATTTTTCTGTTTTTAAGCGGCGGTAGATCTGCAGCAACACTTTCAAGGACGTTTTAGTGTAGCAAGGAACAAAAAAGAAAAAGAAAAACGGAGAAGAAATAAATATTAATTTAGGGCAACACTTTATCATTCAACCAATGGCCTGGATTCGTGCCATTTTGATTGCTTTATTTATTCTTCGGATTTTTTTTTTTATCGATTCTGTTTTCAAAGAAGGAAATTGCATCCTTTAAATGTCGCGTTTCTTAGATTCTGTAGTGGTTATTTTCCCTCTTAAAAATTCAAGTTCATTTCTGCTATTTAGGTTTATACCAGAGTTGACGTGGTTGGATTGAGTGAATAATTTTTCGGTTCAATTGTCGGTGGTTAAAATTTTTAATTGCTAATTTTGACAGTTTATTAGAAATGTTTGTAAGGATGTGGATGTTGTTGATGTTTGTTTGCAATTTCTCTTAGCTGTTTAAAATTCGGATTCTTGCAACATATTACTATTCCAGAAGATAAATTACACTTTTAGAATTTTTTTGTACATTTTAATAATAAATATAATACTCTAGACAGATTGTCTCCATAATGACTTCATTTTTAATTAAATGGAGACAAAGATGCACAGAGTGTGTCACACAAATGAAATTCAATAAATGCAGATAATCTTATTCCATATTAGTGAAATTGCAGTAAAAGTGCCACGTAGTGCCATTAAAATGAACTGAATTTATTGAAAAGTGGAAAGATTTTCCAATAAATTCAGAAGTGACAGCCATTATGAATTTTTTTACAACTTTTTATACTTACTCTAGATGAAATCTACAGTGTATACTAAGTTTGTCACTCCGTTTGTAATGCATAGAAATAACGGTGGTAGAGTAAAATGGATTGATATTAAAAGTTATTTTGAGTAAATTTAAGTTCGAAAATGAGACCAATTGGGTAACTCCTTAGTGGGGTTTCCATATAAAAATTTCGTTTTTCACTATATATTTGGACAGTGACTGACAACGTGTCGACGACGTAGAGAACTGAAATTTGGTGCATGGTGTTTTCATATAACAATAGTAACAAACATGGACTTTACTACATTACGTAATCTTCTGGCTTGGAGTTCCTAGTGATCCTTGTGATGAGCATTTCATGTAATAATTTATTGTCTGACAGCATGGATGAGGGAAGATTGGTCGTGGACTACACAAATAAGAATTCTGCATTTTTACATATCTATCAGCTCAATTCCCGCACTGTAAGATCATCTTATAATGATCGGGTGACTTTAATATTACTATGTTGTAAGATCAAGGCGCACTTTTCTAGAAGCTATTAGTCTCAGTGTAGTAAATTCTTTGCCAACTCATGTTTGTCGTAGTAGTGAATCTCTTCTCGATCTTTTCATCACTGATTGAGGCGATCTTGTGGGTGATCAGCTAACTTTCGACGTTCCCGGAATTTCGGATCATTCTGGAGTTATTGTTTCTTTTAATATCAATGTTGTTAGATATAATAGTCCTTCAAAATTTTTTTACCGATCATATAATGATATTGACTTTGATGCCTTAACGTCTGCTGCCTCTCTGATTGATTGTTCATATCTTTATGATACAAGTCATATCGGGAATCTAATAGCTTTCTTTAATATGACATTTTGTGGGATTGTTCAACAAGCTTGTTCCGCTGAAAAGGATAAAATGCCGTTCTGAGTCCAATATTGGATCAATGTTGAAATAAAAACTTCTATTCGTGAACGAAATTTTGCCTAACTATAAACAATGGGAAATGGCTCCGTGGTGAATTCATACGGCATAATTATATCGGACTCTTAGAAATAAAACTTTTGCTTTAATTAGGAAGGCTAAAATTAATTTCTACTCTAAAAGTCTTGATCCAAGTTGCGAATTTTGGAATAAGATTCGTAAGCTCAACCTCAGTGGTATTAGATACTTCCGATCTTTCTATTCCTAATGCTACAAATGATTTCTCTTTTAGGAACATCTGCACGACTGAGCTTCTGGATGCCTTTAAATCTATTAATACTTACACGTGCCACCGTTCGGATCAAAGTACGCGGCCATCTTTTACCTCCGATTGTGACAAATTAACAACCCATTAGACAACTCGGGCCTCACTACGCAAACATCTCTCACGATCGATCATCGTCGGTTGCGTTCGCAAAAATGAATTCGCGCGTTCTTCAGATTTTTTTAAAGTTACTCGCACCATCGTATACAGTCGGGTGTAAAGGGTTAAATAGTCATATTACGCATATATTTAATACTGCTATCACTACTGCTTCTTTCCCTTGAGCTTGGAAAATAGGCGCCTTGTTGTTCCTATTAGAAAGAAGACCAATGTGTCGTTACCGAAAGATTATAGACCTATTACCATTCTTTCTATAATGTCCAAAGTATTTGGAAAAAGCATTATACAAATAACACATCGAGCATGATAATATTGTTATCCATTTCATTGTGTCATTTTGCGATGTCCTTTGGCTAGGTCACCGTATTCTTCAATATATCCAGCTCCTTTTGAAACCAAAAATAGAAGATGTGACTTAATCGCAATTCGTGATTGAATTCGATGATCAGAAGCAATCATTGAATTTGGAGAAACTTTTGTGTTGAGGTTTTCAGCGGTTGATTCACCCTCGAAAACAGCTTTCTTTTTGTCGAAGAGTTTAAACAATTATATTGAACTTGATTTTGCTTCGTACTAAGCATAAACGTCTCGTTATTGGTGAAATGAAAAATAGAACGATCTAAAGGCTTTGCTCTTGCTATAATGCTCTGCCCAGCTGGCCAAACGGACTCCAGTTGAGCCAAGCTGCTCCGTTTTGCGGTTCTGATAACTCAAACGCCAATCTAACGGATCAATGTTACACAAATTTCTTGTGTGTACAATTTCAACTGGAAGGACAAGATCTTTCAGGATAACATCATAAACAGCCGTCAGTGTCCTAGATCTAGGCCTCTGATGGTTAGGGGAATAATGTGTCTTCCTTATTGTTTCCCTGCAAAATTTTCATTGCACAAATAAAACCAACCTGTTTAGCGGAAAATTTCGCAACCAATTTTATTTTATATATTTTTTTTTTTTTTACTTTATTGATTTTATTTGATTTTTAATTTTAAAAAACAAGCGAATTTTATCTTATCTCTTGGTCTTTTACACACACAGCCAGCACCAGACAAGACACTCTTCCCCCAATATGGCGGCTTACAACCTTTTCTCCCAATCCTACTTAGCGACATCTATTTCGAGCGTGCACACTATTTAAAGCTACATTTTAGTTTCCTTAGTTTTTATCTGTTTCTACATTTACTTTATGTCAAATAGTTCATTATAATCGTTTTTAATTTCTTAGACTAGTTTTTATCTATTTCTAAATTTACATTATTCTACAAAAAAAATACGTCTTTTAATTTTTTCCAAGTTTTATCTGTTTCTGTCCATTTTGACTATCTGTCAACTGGTTCACTCTCATTTTTCTATATTTGTGACTTTTTTTTCATAAATGACGTGTTATTGACTGACATTTGTGTGTGATTTTAATTCAATAAATGTCAGATGGTTCAGTGACTTTTATTTCTTTCTAATTGCTATTTTTTTATGGCGATTTTAATTCAATAAACGTCAAATGGGTTAATTGGTTTTGACTTTTCTTATATTTGATAAATGGTGTCCGTTCAAAACTCACAAATCTCAAAACTATCGTTTGGTTTTTTTTTATTGTTTTTTTTTCATATTTCTCTATTTTTCTGGGATATGTCAAGATATTTCCTTTGAAAATCATTGTGACTCTACATCTGGGCATAAGAGCAGCAAAATGCTCGTGCTTGGTGCTACTACGTGTGATTTGACCCTTCACGAATCGCCTGGGTGGCTTATTTAGAACGAACTAGGTGTCGCGCGGAATCGTAGGGATTGATTTAGGATTTCCCTATGGTTCAATGTCTCCCTCTGACTGATCAGCTGACTGAACTGTCAAATCCGATTCAGTGTTTTGTTTTGTGTTGTACTTAATTTATGGTTTTGTGTAGTTTTCTTCTGCTACTCGTGCAATTTTGTGTTGATTTTCGAATCAATAGTCAAACCAGGCAGGGGACACCTCGCTCTCCGAATGCACTCCAAACTGCTGGATACTAGTCGCCAACAGGTTTATGGGAAAGCAACCTGCCACAATATTCATCGAATTATGCACAGCATTCAGATTGTGTTTGTTTTGGTAAAGGAGGGATGTTTATTCGATCCGACAAAAAAACGATGTAAGTAACTTGATATCTTGATCAGTTATATCCAGTCTGGTTTCAGAGCCAAACACAGCACAACTTCATCCGTATTTCTTTTCACGGATACGATTACATGTAATATGGAAAACAAAGAAGTAACTCTCCTTACCCTACTTGAGTTTTCGAAAACGTTTGACTCTGTCGATTTTAATAATAAGCTAGAATTTCGTTTTGTTGGTTCTGCGGCTAAACTCATCTATGATTACTTAACTAATAGGAAGCAATACGTTGTTTGTAACTCGAAATCTTCCCAGCTCTGTTTTCTCTATTCAAGAGTGCCTCAAGGATCTATCTTAGGTCCTCTTCTCTTCAGTCTATATGTAAATGTTCTTAAGTGTTCAGATGGGTTAAGGACAGGACTTTAGAGCCCTATTTTTCTGACATATTTTGGACTTACGACACATATTTCAATTTTATTTCAAGGATAATCCACAACAAGATACATAAATATTTTCAGCATGTACATCTAAAAATTCCTACTAACGTGCAGAAAGAAAAGAGAAAAACAAAACAGCAAAAGAAAATAAAAAAAGATGGAGAAAAGGAAAATTATATTAAATGATAATGAAATACAAAAATTAAGAAAAAATTAAAAATTTGGAAATAGATGAATACATGTTGAAAATAAAGTAAAAAAAAAAAATAAAAAATAGATAATAACCTATATTAGTTACTGCTATACTGACAAACAAACCTAAATACACTACAGATTTCTCAAGTTCATCGGACGTATGCCTAATTCTCGTTTAATAAATACTGAAAAAGAAACCTCGTAAACATGCCGGCTGACCCCCCATGCATTGCAAATTCACAGGAAGAGAATTCCACTTGCGAATTATATGAACAAAGTAGGAATGTTGGCCCAATACTGTACGGTAGCCGGAAGTCAAAATATCCACATGTGTAGTGGAATGCAAGAATCTGATACCATTGCAGAGATAAGAAGGCTGATTGGTATAAATTAGCCTATGAAGGAAACTAGTGCTTTATGCAAAAGATATGTCTTAAGGGAACAGTTCAGAATTACATTTCTATATTGGCTTATTGTGATCAAAACGTCGAAGTCCAAATACGAATCTTATGCAATTATTAAATGCGATCTCTAATTTTCGAGAACAGCTAGGGCAGTGAAGACTAAACTCCATAAGTAAAAAAAGGTACTAAAAGTGCTTACAGAAAGTACATGTGCTGAGAGTCAAAAGCGATCAAGTCTGCCATACACTTTTCCCGAGATGCTATTTACATAATCCTAGCAGCTCATCCAAGAGTTTAGTATTATACCAAGATTCCTTATACGCTCTAATATAATAGGGAAAAAAATCAAAGGATCCAAACCTCTTCGGTGTACTAACATATAATTCGACTTTTTAGCGTTCAATGTAAGGTCGTTTATCGTTTATCTGCTCAAGATGACTATAGGATAGCCAATAGTACAGCTCATAAAGATTTGCACGTCATCCGCATATAAATGTATAATAGCATGACGTATAACACCCGGTAAGTCATTAATGTAAAGGCATAATAGCAGCGGTCCTAGAATAGAGCCTTGGGGGATACCACATGTCAAATTTATTGCATTAGAAAGGCAATTATTTATTTTCACTTGCAGTGTTCGTCTACACAAAAAGCTGTTAATAACTGAAAGTGCAGATTAGGCGAAGTTAAAATTCGAAGTTAATTTTTGCAATAATTTACTGTGATTGACACTGTCAAAAGCCTTAGAAAAGTCCAATAGCACCAGAATTCCCTATCAGGCGCTTCACGAATATCGATGATAGCTTTCAGTAAAACTGTTTCACAGCTGTGCTTGCGTTGAAAGCCAGATTGACAAGCAGATAATAACGAACGGCTCTTAAGATACTTAGATATTTGTATTTAATCGGCTTCTTCAGAGCTTTCGCCAGAAAACATAATAGGCTGATAGGTCTGAAGTCAGACATGTTACTTGGGGAGGTATTTTTAGCAGTGGCTAAAACAACTTCCCTTTTCCACTTTGTTGGAAACTTTGACGTAGTTAATCAAAGCAGTGTTAAAGATGTTCATGACAGCAAGTAATATAGCAGGCAAAAGAAATTTCACAAAAAGTGGAGGAATGTTATCCGGCCCGCTAGCGTTCGAAGTTATCGAATTAATGGCATTACAAACCTCTAACGAATCTAAGCAACAGAAACTGAAACCATCACCTAATGTTGATTGAGGAGTTGGATGCAAAAAGTCAGATGCCCCTCCCCCCTGCTCACCGTCCTAAATTCTGGGTGCGCTACTGATTTGGAGATCTCAAATTTTATACACAGTATTTTCATAAAAATAGAATAGAATACATAATTTGGGAAATGAACTAAATCGGGCAACCCATTCTTGATGTTGCCATACAAAACTTTTGGCTTTCAATTTGCTTAACTTTTATTTTCATTCAGGGTATAATATTATTGGTCTTTTCTTATTTCTTCTCTTAGTCCAGGAGATAGCGATGCATTTTAAGTAATATTTTTACACTGATCGATTATTATCTTTTTCAATAAATCTGGTATGACTAATAAGTGATTCAAGAGTCAGCTGACGCATGCGCGGTAGGTTCAGGTGTAAGAGGCTGCGAAAGTCGTAAAAAAAAACAATTTTTGTATTAGTATGCCAACTGAAACTTTTTTTTTATAAAAATTGACATCATAATGAGTTTAAAAAAACTTCGTTAGCTGCTTCGTGGAGGGGGATTATGCGTCAGCTGCTCGGATGAACTTATAAAAACAACACGTAAAATAAAATTATAGTAATAGCCTGACAACTCGTCGACGTAGAAAGCTGAAATTGTGTACACTGTGTTTTCATGATAATGGTAAGTTAAGCTACAAAAATGGACTAAATCGGGCAACCTCTTCTTGGTGTTGCCATATAAAAAAAATTGTTTTTTACGTATACTTTAAAAATGACCAGTCCTAGACATATTTATTGTAATGAAAAGTTTTTTAGAATATAAAATTCTATGGAATTGATTACAATGATTTTTGCTGCCCGACGAACCGTTCTAGAAATATAAGCAATAAACCACTTCAAAAATCAAATTTGCACAGATAGGTCATCATACGAAATTACATACGGGCATTCATCTAGGGTAGCATATGAATTGGTCTTAGACCAATTCCAGTTTTTTTACATGTTCATACATATGATAGTGCAATATTGATGACTTTTAGGGAATTCAAGAAACGAATGTTCATTGTATTTTTTAAATCATTCTCAAGAGTACTCATATTGCCGAGCATTATGATACAAATATCTATGTCTGACCAATTCTTATGATAACCCTCGATAAATGCCCGTATGTAATTTCCTATGATGAGCTATCTTTACGAATTTGATTTTTGAAATTGTTTTTCGTTTATATTTCTAGAACGGTTCGTTGGACAGCAAAAATGATTATAACCAATTTCATATTCTAAAGAACTTTTCAGTGCATTAAAAACGTCTAGGATTGACCGTTTCACTATTTCAGTTGACATAAAAAAAAATACGACTTTCGCAGCGCAGCCTCACACACCCACCGCTACTTGAGCAACTGACGGTTCACTAGTTAGTTGTACAAGATCAATTATCGATACCAGAATCAGCCGGCATACTATGACCTTTTCATTTGCAACGCTACCCCTCTGAGTAACTCTGTGACCTCTTTAAAAAAAAAGAAAATACAAACAAATATCTTCTGTCTAAATGCCTTGCTGCAACTACAGCAAATACTCGCAAATTTTCTTGATAGCATTTAATTAAATTATTGAACTCTGCTATGAACTCTACTCACAGTGGGGAACTGTCAACGTTATTTCGAATCAATTAATTTTCGTTCATTGCGTATCACATTTTCATTTTCCTGAAATGACTGAATTTCAAATTGAGTCATTATGGAGACAGTCTGTCTAGAATATTAGCTCGAGTTCAGTTTAGGTGCACTTTACCTAACGACTTTTATTGAACTATTATTAATTTATTTAACCCTTGTGTCAATACTTATAGATACCTTGGTGTGCTTGTAATTTTTGGAGTGAAAACCCTTTATTGAATTTTTGATATATTTCATCAATCATAGCTGGCTTCGTAGGGGCTTCACCAAGATCGCGAAGTACCGTACCTACGTCTCTTATTTATTTTTTTAGCTAGAATTGTGTTTATCGTATATAATGAAGGCTGCCAGAGCAGACACATCCAAAATATTATAAAAAAAAATTGTTAAGGTCCAGCGCAGTGGACGTCTCTTGGTGGTACAATGTCCTACCATTTTATCCATATTATTTACTTGACTCTTTTAATTGTTGTAAATGGATATGATGTCAGGCTTTTAGAGGACAGTAGTATAGCTATTCAGGTTCTGGCGCAAAATCCCATATTATTTCTTATGGAGGTCCTAATTCACTTTTGCCGCTGTCTCGCTCGCACACATCATCCGTCTCTGTCTCACTCCCACTCATGATGAGGGGTATGGTTGTATGACGTCATTGGAGGACCCTTCGCCCGCGGTGCATTACATTCACCCACCCACCCAGCCACGACACACACACGCACACACACACACACACACACACACACACACACACACTTGCATCTTACGTGTGTGAAAATAGAAATTTATAGTTTATTAGAAATATAAATGTAGCAATTACGAATGACAATTGACAAGCCAAAGGCAAAAACAGATTACCAGTCAACCAGACACCATTACAGGCAATCGCAAACTTTACACCCATGTCCCACTATAGAGTAAATCATATTGGATTTGGGCGTGTACACGCGAAAAGTGAAAGTTGATGAGACTGAA
Organism: Dioctria rufipes; assembly: GCA_963924295.1. NCBI lineage: Eukaryota > Metazoa > Arthropoda > Insecta > Diptera > Asilidae > Dioctria > Dioctria rufipes. Next base: position 34,340,656 of record OZ002744.1, on the reverse strand, counting down.
GTTGCTTTTTGTACCACTTGTGTGTAAAGTAAATGGCGGAATTCAAAACAACTTCCAGAAAACGGAAGCGTGCTTATACCGTGTGCCACTGTTGATCTGAAAAATGAAAGTAGAGTGGCTATGTTCGGACACATGTGAATTCATGCAGTGTACCTGCTCAAGAGGACGGCTTATTTTTCGCGTTTGGATCGCGAATCGAACTTGTTTTTCGCATGTGACCGCGGTTTTGTTTACACTCCGTCTCCGTGGGGGCTCGTGTGGGGGGTAATTTTGGGGTTGGGGCTCGTGGTGGGTGGGGTCCCGCGGGGGGGAAAGTTGTCAGATAGATACGGATGATGTGTACGAGCGAGACAGCTGCAAAATTGAATTAGGACCTCCATAAGAAATAACATGGGATTTTGCGCCAGAATCCGCATACCTATACTACTGAGGACACCACTAACACTTTTATCATAATGGACTGTTGAAAGAAAAATTACAGATTTTCTCTTTTTCAGTACGTTGAAAGCAAATCGTTGTTTTGGCACAAAATCCAAATTCGGTGAAAAAGCGGTATACGGGAAAGTATAGCTAGCATTTCTTTAAGAATGTAAGGTTTATCGTTTTTTTTTTCAACGTTCCGACCAGTCCAATAACTATTCCACGATATCCATAAACAGGCAAATTATCAACAATAATAATTCGTCCAGAGTTCTTGCATAACTGAATTAAATCTTTTTCACTACTCATTCTCCTAGATTTACATCACGCTGATTATTAATTTTGCCAGTATAAATTTGACCTCCCAAGGGATACAATCATAAGCACAAGCTCACCAAACTTTTATACCGTATTTACAGATTTTGATGGTATATATTGATTGAATTTTGTCCTTCCTCTGTATGGAAACACCTGCTCATCTATTGTTATACATTATGTAGTTTTTCTGTAAATTTTCGTTTAGCATTTCCCATATATCTCGAATAGGGGCCGCTTTATCAGTTAACGCTCTGCTGGCCCGTGATAATTCGTTGTCAAAGTGTATAAACTTTGAAATGCTCCAGAAGTGATTTAAGGACATACTCGCTCGATACGGAAGGTATAATTTCAGTATTTTCAGAATTTGAATTATGAACTCCAGAGATAATTAAAACTCCGAAATATTCTTCAAATTCTAAAGGAATAATTGGTTTTCATACCTTCGGTATTCTTAAGGAATGCACTAAATTCTACTTAGCATAGCTCTTTTGTACTTTTCTGTTGCTTTCTTATATAATTACATCGCACATTTCTGCTGTGATAATTTTTGTTAACGTTTCAATTTCAAGTAATGCCGTTTCTTTTGTATGCCCTCCTAAGTGACTATCATTATTGTGACTTCTCACTCGGCTGATTGCAGGAGCTTCCTCTTGCACCAATGTGCTCCATCGCGTGCAACGAAGTATTCCTTAGAGATTTTTCTTGCTACATTCTCTCCTTGCTCATCGTACATTGATACTTATGGAAAAGTGCCATACATTGATTTTATATTTGCTATAGAACCAAACTACTATCCATACAGGAAAATAATATTTTAGTAATTTACAGCTTGATTCCTTACCTTTCCAAAGACTACCCTTAGTATATACCTTACTTAACAAGATAATAATATAGTTTTGATTAAAACGTACCTTACCATATTACGCTCAATACTTCTCAGCTGAGTTATAATTGCATGTGTGTATGTGCAGCCAGAGTCCGAATCTGTAGGCAGCTACATTCGATATCATCAGCCCACGGGCATACCATGATGAATTTTTGTTTGAGAAACCGTAGTCATTTGGTTAAGATAAATTTTTATAAATAATTTTGTTAGGAAAGGTATGAAAATTTTATAACAGTTCAGAAGATAAGAAAGCAAGCTTAAAATTATCAGAACACCATTTTTCTGTATGAATAGTAGTTCAGGGCGGAGGAGCTATTCAAATCAAACTTTTGTCAGTTTTACATAAGAACACTGCAAATATTTTAGAAAGTAAGGACTCCGTAGGGCCTCGCATGTGGTAAGGAGGGAGTCTGCTTCATGGCTTGTGAAGTATTCTCGAGGGTTTTGCTACCACCCATCTGCAGTCTACCTTTCATATACACCTTCTTGCACCTACACTTCACTGGATGCTAAAAGCTGTGTGCCAAAACCCTCGAGAATACTTCGCAAGCCATGAAGCAGACTCCTCACTACCACATCTGAGCCCCAAACGAAGTCCTAACATTCTAAAATATTTGCAGTGTTCTTATGGAAGATTGACAAAAGTTTGATTTGAATAGCTCTTGCATCTAAAACTGCTATTCATACAAAAAAATGGTGTTCAGATAATCTTAGGCTTGTTATTTGATTCCAAATAAAATTTATAAATACAAGCAGAAAAAACAACCGAATCGTCCGGGGTTTGAAACCGGGAGCTTCCGCTTGCCGGGCGACTGCTCTTACGACTGAGCTAACGAGACAGATGATTTTCCCTCTTGCATTTATCAATTTGTAACTAGCTTACTAAGCCACGATTTGCTGTCAGCTGGCATTTACCAGTCCGCGGGAAAAATAAATGAAACTTGAATTTATAATTTATTTGTGCGCTTTCATCGTTATTGATTAATGCCAGCTGAAGGCAAACGTGGCTTAGTAGGCTAGTTGCAAATTGATAAATGCAAGAAGGAAAATCATCTGTCTCGTTAGCTCAGTCGTAAGAGCAGTCGCCCGGCAAACGGAAGATCCCGGTTTCAAACCCCGGATGAGACGGTTGTTTTTTCTTCTTGTATTTATAAATTTGATTTAGAATCATTAAAAATAAAAGTTCTTAAAATTCCATTATACAGGATGTTTTCGTCTAGGTGGTCAATACAGCAGGAGGTGATAGTACTCCCCTAACAAACAAAAAATCGTATGGCAGGTGAGGGGGCATATCAACCGGTTCGGAGTAAGTTTTTCCCAAAACACCCTGTATCTTAAAAAGTACGGGGCATATGGTCGCGGAACTTTATGGCCTTTCCACGGGCAGCTCAACAAGCCACGTACCCCAATTCCCCAATGGATATATGGTTGTCTAAACTAAAAATTTCGGATTTTCTTACCTTTTTTTTACTTTGACCTTGCAGCCGTTAAAAAGTTATTAACTCAAAACCGAAATTAGCTGATATTTGTTTTAAATGACATGTTTTCAGTCACCAAAGGAGCAAATTATCTTTGAGAATAGGTTTGAGAATAGAATTCAGAATAGGTTAAGAGCTAATAACTCTTTAACGGCTGTAAATACCACTTAGGGTGTAATAGGTCAAATTACAGAAGTGAGTCTACTGTTTTCAGTCTTTATAAAAGAAATTATGTTAATGCCCTTTTTGCAAAACTGAAAAAAAAAAAAATAGAGGTCAAAGTAAAAAAAATTTAAGAAAATCTCAAATTTTTAGTTTAGACAACCATATCTCCATTGGGGAATTGGGGTACTGGGCTTGTTGAGCAATCATTGAAAAGTTTCTCAACAATGAGCTTTTAACTGTAAACATATGCCCTTTGCTTTTTAAGATACAGCGTGTTTTTATCGAAAACCAGCTCTTTTTCTTTTTTTATCATCCCGTAACTCCGAAATGGTCGATATGCCCCCCCCCCCCCCTCTTGGCAACCCATTTTTTGTTTATCTAGGTAAGTACTATCACGTCCTGCTTTATTGACCACCTAGACGTAAACGCCCAGTATACATACAGGGTATCCTGGAATGGCACCGCCATACTGCACCCATAGAATCTTGACAGAAAAAGGAACAACAAAGTCCAACAGGACATATGTCCTATCTTGCGTAGTTTTGAAGTTATTAAGGAAAAAACTGATTTTTGTTAGAATCCGCTCCGTAACTTACAGTTTACCCTATAACTTGGTAAATACTTTGCGGAAATAAATCTCACCTAGTAATTTTTTTAGAGCAACAAATTAACTTTTAAACTATTTATTAAAAACTTTCCAAGGTGATATGCCTTCCTTTATTTTTGACTTAGAATGTGTCGTCGTGCCTTTAGAACAAAATAAACCCCAATTTGAAAGTAATAATTCTTGAAAATTTCTTATAAGAATGAATGCGTAAGTATGGGAAAAATTTCTTCATTTTATGACCTTCTAAATTCCCGAAACAATCATTTACTTAAAATCAACGTTTTCGAAATCCCAAAGTAAAGTAGGCCTCAGGAACCCTACCTAAACCCCTGCCAGCCAGCAAAGAAAGTTAGCAGAAATATTTTTTATTTTGTAGCTAATTTCTTATTTTTTTTTAATACTTCCTTGGTTTTCTTGTCAGCTTAATATTTTCTTCCTGGTTCATATCGTGGCTAAAATTGACTCCTATTAATATTTTTTGAAGATGCCAAGTTTTTCTTTTGAGGAATACACAGATATCCTTTAAATTTACGGTGTCTGCGATCGAAATGCAAAGAGGACATGTAAGGAGTACAGAAGAAGGTTTCCCAATAGGAGACAGCCAGATCGCTCGGTTTTCGCATATCTCGTATAGCATCAAGCCTAAATAGAGAAGAAGAAGTTCATCGAATCATATAGGAGGATCCAACAATTAGTATTCAGCGCATTTCGTCCATGACGGGATTCCCGAGATCATCTGTCGGCCGCATAATTAAAAGTGAACGTTTGCATCCTTACCACTATCAAAGGGTCCGGGAGTTGTTACCCGCGGGACTACAGCCAGCGAATGGAGTTTTGTCGTTGGATATTTCGTGAAAGCCGAAGAAGCATAGGCTTTATCAAGAAAATACTCTGGACAGACGAAGCGAGCTTCAGAAGAGCCGGTCTATTTAATCAGCATAACCGTCACATTTGGAGTGCCGAAAATCCTAGAGTTCCAATACGATTTCAGGATAAATGTCTGGGAAGGAATCGTCGGAAACCATTTTATTGGACCTTATATCTTACCTACCACACTTAATTCAGATATTTACTTAGATTTTCTCCGAAATGAACTGCCGACTCTTCTGGAAGAAGTTCCTTTAAGTACTCGGGTCAACATGTGGCTTTAACATTATGGTGCTGCTGCACACTCAGGACGAAACGTACGCGAATATCTACACCAGACATTCCCCCACAGATGGATTGGATGCTTTGGATCAGTTCCGTGGCCAGCCAGATCTCCGGATTTAAATCATCTTGATTTCTATTTCTGGGGTTGCTTAAAAGAGAAGGTTCAGAGTAAGGTTTCAGAGCAATAAACCAAAATTAGTAGAATAACTCCAAAACTGCGCAAGATAGGACATATGTCCTGTTGGACTTTTCTGTTCCATTTTCTGTCAAGATTCTATGGGTGCAGTATGGCGCTGCCATTCCGGGACACCCTGTATAAAGTAGGAAAATAAGACAGTTCCACAGAAAAATCCTTAATTATGATTACATACCCGCGGGTATGTTTTGGGTTTGTTTCAGTCATTTCTGGTATCAATTGACACAAGGGTTAGAGGTCGAACACAGGATCTTGGAGTATGCAACTTAACGAATTTTTTTCTACTATATCCATGCAAATTTACATTGGTTCTTTTAATAAAGGCATTTTTACCTCATTCATGAATGTTCTGATAGCTTTATAAACCTCTCTATATAACAAGTCACAGTAACCTGATCCTGTATCTACTTACCATATTTGATGATTTATTTTTTTAGAGTTTTAGACCTCAGAATTTTCTGTTGTGATACTACCTTGTTGGAGTTTACATGAAAATTAGTTGGTCTGCAGGAAGACTACTATTTCTGCTGACTACCCAGTTACCCAACTTAAAATTGAAATATTACTACTGCATCGCTAGAATAAAATTATATGTACAGAGTGTTTCCTTCTAGGTGGTCCATAGAACAAAAAATTGTATGTCAGCGACCGTACACCCTGTACTTTTTAAGATACAGGCTGTTCTGTGAAAGACAGCATAATTTCTTAATCACTCTGTATCTTCCAAACGGTTGATGTGGACTGATTATGACTTTCTATACGAATTCTAATACTTTTGTTGCGTGATATATTCTGAGTTATCATTATCAGTACTTACCGCCTGATTTATATCTGACATTTATTCTTGAAAGGCACTCAGTCCGGTAAATAGTACCATTCTCTTTTCACTTTAACATCCATTTCATATCATTTAATCAAAATATATAACCGATTCTGTATAGGCTACTCGAAAGACCAGCTTTCTTTCTCTTGGACGCTATCTGATGTTTCTCAACAGCCTGACTCTTTTCGTCTTATGTCACTTTTTACAACTATAAATTTATCATAAATATCCAAACGAATAGATGTTAGAGCATGTACATAGGTTTTATTGTCAAAGTTGGAGTAATACACAGAGCTCCAGTCACGGATAGGTCTTTGTATTTTTGTAACACTCTTTAGATGAATCGCTTTTTCTATTGTGTTCTACTATACAAAGACCCAATATGTGAGGATTGGTCTTTTAATAAAGGTGTCCATCTAGTACCCAAAAGGGTGCCATGTTCCATATCTAGCAAAAAAAAAAAAAATTCTCCTGGTTTTTTCAAGCTGCCAAGTATCATTTAACTTCCGCTAAAAATTAAATCATTTCTGATAAGAAGATGAAAAAGCAACAGGCTCAGCGTTTTTTTTTCTAGACCTTTAGTGTAAAAAGTGCTCATGGTAAATACTTGTAATTCCGATGTATCCAAGTCTCTGTAATTTTTGCAACTCTGCTTGCACTGTTTTGTACTGACATACAAATATAATAATTTTAGCTTTCAAACCTTATTTCTTTCTTCTATAAAGTTTTTCGACATCTACAGAATGCTATGGTGACGTTCTGCATCATTTCTGACATATGCTATCTTCCTGTGAGCTTCTGGGCAAAGATGGATCTCAGAAATGACACCTTTCTGGAGAAAGGAATGATCGTTCTATATAAAGAGAGTAATTCTAAATATACAGGGTGTCCCGTAAGTGGAGTGAAACCCGAAGTCTATTGATAGGTCATACTTAGGCGAGCATAAAATTATACAGATGGTGGGGGCGAAATCCTAAGACTTCCATGATAACATGACTTTAACATATTTGGGTATATTTTCATAGATCACCCTGTAACTTCTCCAGATTATTCCCATCATAATAATTTAAGCTTTCTAACAATCTACAAATATTTCCCCTCCTCCCTTTTTTTTTTTTTATTTAACTACTATTTTTATCAAAACACATGTCATCAAGACTAAATTTTCATATCGGATTTAAGAAGTCCAAAAGCTTAGCCTTAAAATAGCCTATTATACACTCTGTACGCAAAAATGGCCCTTTCTGCGTTTTTTTTGCATTTTTTCTTAAGAAAATCCAACAAAAAAGTTGAATAAGTGCCAGAAACTAGGTAATTATTTTTTAGGGAAAAGCTTTTAAAGCAATTTTCACTGGATATGTTCAAGAAAAAGTGCAAAAAATGCAGAAAGAATCACTTTTTGAGTAAAGAGTGTACTAGATTATTTTAAAGCTATGCTCTTAAGCTTCCTCTATGCAGCCTTTTCTTCTTCCATATAGAAAAAAATACGTCTGTCCTTTTAGAAAATTTCTCTTGATCAGTGCAACTTTCGGTGGTACACAGCCTTGTTGCTCCCAATCTATTGACAAAAAAACATTTGTCGAGTGCCCTCTTCTAAGTCGAGGTAAACACAAATGCTGTATCAACTATTGATTATTCCTTAAACTTACTGTCTTAATTGTCACATATGTAGATAAATGTATAAATTAAAAATCCCCCCAAAATTGTATTATTTTGTGTAAGCTACTATTCCCGTTTAAAAAGCAAAACCCATAACACATCAGCTGATCGACCCTACATAATCTGTATATAGAAAAAAGAGATGATAAACAATCATCGGCATTCTCACAATGAAGTATCAAAACTAACCCTTAAACAATTTCTACTCTGTTTATATACTGCTTCTTAACACACAATAAATATTCCGGTGGCCGGTGGGGGGAAGGGGGGGTCGGTAATAAAATAACCTCCAACGGGAACTATTAACTTTAAAGGATTATCGACCCGTAAAACAATGTCAAGTCAACCGCAAGCTATTGGGCAATAATTTAACATTTTCGAAAACATGTTATCTCCAGCAATTCAGGAGCTCAACGAGAGTAGGCATCATCGGCTTGTAAAAAAAAAAAAAAAAATTCTTATCCGCATTTATAAAAAAACCCCCCTGAAAAGTAATTGCATAACTCTCATTGGTTTTGCGGAATATTCATGAAAAATTCGTGGATATCTAGATATGTACCCCCATATCAGGGCGCGTGTGAGTTAAATGATAGCGCGACAGTACTATGCCGCCCGGCTTAAAAGTTTTCCTGGGGGTTGGATAACCCCCCGACGGACGAATCGTCCACACTCATGAAATTGTTATGTGAATTTCACCATTTTTATTTTTTCATCTTGGGAAATCCTTGGCTGTATATGCATAGGAAGGCGGTAAATTTTGATCATTTATTAATGACCTCATTTCTTTTATGAAGGATTTTTTCGGGGGAGTTTCGACCGTTTTTTTATTTTTTCTTCTTCTACCTTTTTTGCCCTTTAAGGGTGTTGTATATGAATGAACTCGTACAATCACAATCTTCTTATAATCCGTAGTCAATGTTATTTCACCACGAAATTACTTTTGCAGAATTTTATTTCATTTTATACGATAGAAGAGTGGGGGCGGTATGCAATTACATAATTCGAGGGGTTTTGTTTTACTCATTCAGCTTATAGATGTCGGTACAAACATAATATCGTACTGACACATATATATGTATGTCGATTGCAAAAATGGCACGTTTAAGTTGTAAAAATATACGTAATCCTAATACTTTTTACATAGAATAAAATCGAGTTAAAAAATTTGATTGCAGACGTGCCGTTTTTACTTTTGATTGATAAGAGATAGGCGAGTATAGGGATGCCATCTGTAAAATCATTAAACTAGAACAACAAGTTCGAAAGCCCGGGATATTTTAGGTTGAAACCCGGACATAAACAAATCTTCTAAAAATTAAAAATTCAATTTTACATTTACATTTAGTGTGACATATAGCTTTCAAAGTAGCTTCATTTTTCGGGAAAGGTGAAGCTACATGGCGAAAGACTTTAAATTCATGAGACCACTTTCTCGATTTCTGGACACCCAGAGACCCATGCATACACTTTGGAGATGCAAAAATCTGTAAAGATACCAAATTACTAGAAATTATTTTGTTCTCCGGGTCCGGTCTCCCGTCGTGTGTTTCATTTCAAATCAATCGGGTTTTCATACTCGGTCTCTAGTCTTCGAAGTTTGCTCATTTTTCATCTCTAGATTTCCGGAGACTATTGTGTATTCTGCTATTAAGTTTACTGTGTAGTGAGTTTGGCAAGGCTTTTTGTGAATTTTTATTTAATTTATCATAGGGTAATTCCATTGAAAATCGAACAAAATTTACACTTTCCCAACGTTCTTCTTTTACTGAAAGTTAAATTTTTTTTTTGTCGTGCGATGAATATTGCCTGAATTATACTGAATTTAAACTAACTTTGAAACCCTTAAAATTTTCCAATTTTTGGTATGTGTAGTTACTAAACGTACCTGAAAGTTATATTAAAAAAATGTTAACTTTGAATCCAAATACCTATCACAGAGACACAGTCTTTAAATTATTTCAGAGAAAGTTATATAAAGAATGCCTTTTATAATAAAAACAAGTAAAAAAGCTAGAATTGATATAAGACCAATTCTTATGATGCTATAGATGAATACCCGTACGTAATTTCGTGTGGTCACCTATCTGCACAAGTTTGATTTTTGAAGTGGTTTTTCGCAGCGGTTTTTCGCATATTTCTAGAACGGTTCGTTGGAAAGTATAAATGATGTTGACCAATTTCATAGGATTTCATATTCTGAAGAACTTTTCAGTGCAACTAAAACGTCTAGGACTGATCGTTTTCACAGTATATAAGTACAAATCTTAAATTTTTAAGTGGCAACACCAAGAATTCGTTTCCCAATTTAGTCCATTATTGAAATTTTATTTACTATTTTTATATAAACACGATGTACATAATTTCTACCTTGACGTGCTCTCAGGTAGTGTCCAAATATACAGTGAAAAACTAAATTTATGTATGGCAACTCTAGCAAAGTGTTACCCGATTTGTCCCATTTTCAAACTTAAATTTACTTTTTTTTTTAAAGCCCGTGTGCAAATTTTCAGCTCTTTAAATATACGCGTTCCCAAGCTATCGTGCTGACGGACTCACGGACGGCCGGACAGACGAACAGACTGAAGTCTCAAGTTGGGATAGCAATGGCTTTAAAGAAGAGAAATTTTTTTGTTAATAGTGGGCTGGTTATTTTTCAAAAAAAAAAAAAAATCACACTTTGTTGTGTTGTTCTTTATTCCGTCAAATGTTTTTTTTAAAGCTTTTTCACTTTTTTTCTAACAATGTTTTTCTTGACAATTAACACAGATTTCTGGAGATCAAATATAAATTTCGTGTATACACTTCAACACGTGTCTCTCTAGAGACTTTTTCTTATGGTCAGAACCTAAATTTTTGATCTGATACAAGAGTGTCTTGCCATGTAAATATTTTGGAGATTTTAGATTCTGTAAACCTGAGACTAAAGAGCAAAAGCCTCTCACCGTGTGTCATATTTTTTAACAATGTATAAAAATCAACACAATTAAAATCTTTAAAATTAAATTTTGTTTTGATTAGTGACGAAGCCGTTTATATATTCAGCGAGTTTCTTTCTTTCATCCACAGTTTAGAAATTGTTAAAACACTCTTTCTTCGTCGTGGGTAGGGGGCGGGGGGAGGGGGGTCGGTACATAAAACAAACACAGGTATACAAGTCAAGTTACACAAGCAATTGCCGTACTGCTAGCTTCGTTACTGAGCTAAATAAGACTAGCTGGGACCAGAAGAGAGAACTTGAGTGAGAGTCGAGCCGATCTGACTGTCGGCATTATCAACTACACTGTACATACACACAAAAATAAAAATTTTATTTAATTGGTTTCCAAAATTTTAAAACCCGGACAATATAGAAAACCCCGTCCGGACGCTACCAAATCCGGGGAACATATAACAGTATATTTCCCGCGGATTTTAGTAACACGATGGAAAAGGATAAGAGAAAAATGGGAATCAAATGCAGTTTGAATCATTGCAGAAATTCGAGGAGGGAGACTGAAAATTTCAAAAAAATTCAAATTTCCTTCAGAATCCTTAAATTTTAATATTTAGGTTAAAAGACGTAATCTAAACTGTAAAGATTTTTTTCTCTTAACATCTCGTCTTAATCAAATCGGCAAATGATTTCTATTTCCATAAAAAAGATAATTAAAATCAAAAATATACTCGTAATTATCCTCGACTATAAAAAATTAAAATTAAAAATAATTATTATTTTTTATCTGATATCCGAAAATTAACAATTAATAATTTTGCCCTGATACGTTCTATTGACTCATAGGGACAATCATAATTAGTCATGAATTCTGCTATAAATTTTTTTTACCCTAAATCACGTGATTAAATCTAATGCCATACAATTAGTTTTGTGACCCGATGTTCCATACCTATGCTACGATTCATAGTCTTATTCAAATCTTGATTACGTATATTTTTAGGAGAATAAAATTTTCAGGGAAATTGAAAACCGAGAGCGATATGTGCAGTGACGTTGTTAATGTCTGAAAAGGGATCACACGGGTTCTGCTAACAAATCCCAGAGCGCAATTTTCCGGGTATAACCGAAGCATGGTCATGCGACATCTTTATGTTGTATTATTTTTGATATTGCACTTCCCTGATCTAAGAAAAGTTTAGCGTTTATTAAATACATTAAAAGCTACGGCTAGGGCTAGCTCTAATAAAGTATGCAGTTTAGGTAAAGTCTCAAGTATGTCTAGAGAAAAAGCATACCAACTTTCTATATACAATTGTCCATGCTCGGTTTAATTCCTTCCTGCGATCAGAGATACAAGAACAGGGCTACGAGTAGTGCATATATGTACATATATTTCTAATGATTGCGAACCGATCTACAGCAGGCTGGCTGGCTTATAATGAAACCGAGAAGAAAGATTATTTTTATCCCTCTTACTACGTTTCCATGAGCCAGAATTGAGTTAGGAGTGAGTTAGCGTTAAGTTTTGCTGGCTGAGTTACTCGATTCTGTTTCCATGAACGGCTTGAATTGAGTTGACATATAATATTGTTGCGAGCGTGGCTTTTGGTTCGTTATTTAAAACACAATATTAAATATTTAATATACAAGTCCTTTATTTCACTCTAGTCTTATACAATTCACAAACCTTCAATTAATCAACTACACTTTAAATATCGCTTAATACTGTACTTTCAATTATCGCAATCTAATTACAACACTTTCGCACGTTTATTACTTTCGCTTGTTAACACTGCAACGTCTAAGACAAGACTCTTTCTCTGGCGGTAACAACTGTTATATTTATACCCTAGAAACTCTCCAGATTATTCTAGAGTGTTCTATTCCAGAACCTTCTTGACTTTTCTATTCATTCTATTCCTGAACCTTCCCGAACATTCCGTCATCGATTCTCCGAACCTGAAGTTGTTTACTCTCCATTGCCAGTAGATGTCACCAGTTGTCTATTTCTATTGCACCATTGTGTATAGAGTATATAGTGGTTGCAAGTAGCTTTTTACAGCGTTTTGTTAACTGCTCACTTGCGGCGCTGACGTCAGCTTAGTATGCACGTAACAATATATTTCATACAAAGTTTCTGGATTTGTATTGAATAAGCCACCCATCCGCACTACTCTAACTAATACTTACACAAAGCCCAACTCAACCCGACTGGTTTCGTGGAGTTAAGATGGATTGAACGAAACTCAACTCAATTCTCGTTTCCATGAGCGCTAATTCGGATCCAATTCGGATTGAACTCTGCATGGAAACATAGTATCTATCTGCTGAATACATTCCATTACTTGGCTACTCCATCAAAGATCAAATTCATATTAATTTAGTGGATTTAAAGCTTATTTTAACTTAGCACCCAAGCATTGCAGAAAGCTCAGAAAAGTTTCATTTAGGTGATCATATATGATGTGTACAGTTCGGGTGGAAATTATAAATTCATTGGTTCATTCATTTGTGATACGATATTTGTGAATTTGTATCTGAGATTAATTCCGTCACCATATTTTACTTGTTAACATTGTAAGTACAGTATGGTTAAAAAATTTAATTAATTTGTTTTTTTTTTTAATATAAATATCGCTATTATGATTCTGCGATATTTTGTACTTCCACTGCAAACCCTTCCTATGCTCTTTTCAGCACAGTTTTATGAAAAGTAAATCTTACTACGACTAATTTGTTGGAGTTTACTAATTTCTGCATTTCTGCTATTGAAAGCGGCAAGCAAGTGGATTGCATTTTCATGGATTTCAGTAAAGCTTTTGACCGAATTAATCATAAAATTTTAATTCACAATTTGACTGTTCTTGGTTTTCCTATTGTCTATTTATCTGATCGTACGCAGCGAGTTATATTCCGCGCAATTCTTTCTGACGAAATAAATAATACTTCCGGCACTCTTCAAGGCAGCCATCTTGGACCACTCCTTTTTATAATTTACATCAATGATATATCTCTGATTTTGGCTAATTCAAGAATACTTTCCTATGCTGACGATGCCAAAATCTTCCGTATTGTGTGGACTCATACTTAGACACCTTTCATAAGATGTATGCTATTTATTAACTGTATTCCTCTTAATATCAGCATATGTATTACTATGTCCTTTTCTCATAAAAGGAGGCCATTGGGCTTTAATTATTCTTCAGATGGATCCTTATTAACTAGACTTGACAAAACCAAAGATTTGGGTGTCTTCCTTAATACTCGTCTTTTCGTCGAACATCATATTAATACAATCATTGCCAGGGCTAATGCTACTCTGGGGTTTGTAAAGAGATGGTCAAAAGAGTTTAATGATCAATTTAAAACGAAAATCCTTTACTGCACATTCGTTAGACCGATTTTGGAGTATGCCAGTCCTATCTGGTCTCCCTTCTATGATGTATACCTAAATCGCATCCAGGCTGTGCAGCGGAGATTTGTTCGATTTTCTCTGCGTGGACTTCATTTGGACAACCCTAGTATTCTGCCTCCATATGTTGATAGGCTAAATCTCTTTTGAGAATAGACAAAAATCTTCCGGAGTTTTCTTTGCATTTCAGTGTATACCATTAGTGATAAACTCCCCTGATCTCTTAAATACTTTCAATATAGCTGTTCCTGTGCACTCTTTGAGGAACTGTGACTTGTTCGTTGTTCCTTATCATAGTACAAACTGCGGCATGCACGAGCCGGTTTCATCCATGTCTCGTCTCTTTAACCGTCAGTTTGATTGCATTGACTTTCATCTTTCAAAAAGTCAAATAAGAAATCAGCTTAGTTAAAGTTATTTATCTTTTCATTATTATTGTTATATTTCACTTTTGTAAACTCAATAATCAGATCCTTGATGAAGTTCTAAAATAAATAAATAAATAAAAATATACTTTCGCAAATGATTCAATTTTGTGCATCCGAATAATGCAACATTCTTGCCCCCATAAGTAAACCTAGCAAAGAAGCTATAATTCCCCTAATAATTTTTTTTGATGTGCATAAATTCATATAACTATTAAAATTATTACCGGCTACGCCACTGCATTCGAAATAAATTTAACTCGTACAAACCATTTATCCGGTCATCAATTCAATATTTTTCTGTAGGTGCCAGTTTCCAAATGCATTGTTGGCTACTACTGAGTCCTCAAAATGGATATTGTAGTAAAATTAAGGTTAAAATCTGATTACAAAATTTTATGAAACTTTTAAATTTCTAAGTACAATGTTTATCGTTTAAATAATAATAAAAAAAAAACCTTGCAGTAGCTCCCAAAATAGTCAACTATTTGGTTATTTACATGAAGTTTATCATGAGCTATCAGTTTTATGCGAATACAACTTTGTTTTCATGTGGGCATTAATAATTTTTTTTTTTTACGAAAAACAATAAATATCTGCCGACAACATTAAAAAACAAATCAAATGACTCATTTTGCTCTGATTTGTTGACAGTTTGGAGTTTGTATATATTTAGAGATCTAAAAATAATCAAAAATCAATAAGATACTGCGAATAATTTATTACACAGTATTTGAAATCCTTGTAACTTTTTAGTTAAGTCAACTAGAACCCAACTCAAAAGTTTAGAGAAAATTAAAGATTACGGCTATTTTAATATTAACAGGAACCCTTAAATAACCAAGGCTTCGAAAAACTAATTGTTTGTAACTTTTTAGTTATTATGATAGAAAATTGTTCGTGAATTTATTTTATTTAACTTGTTTCTTTAGATTTAACTATTCAATACAAAATCAAAACAGAAGCTAAAACTATTGAGGAAAGTTTAGCTCTTCCTATACAGCGACTTAGTTTTGTGATCTACGAAAACAAAAAAAAAAAAATCTTTAGTGTAAACCAAAAAGAGGCATAGAAACAAATTAGATCTTAATATAGAAAATTAAGTTCAGTGAGCATTATCAAAATACTTCCAAATATGTACTGCGCTATATTCAATGTACATCTGAATAATGATTTAAAAAAAATGATTCGTTAACATTAAATTTGTTACTTGTTCGTTGCAGACAAATCAATCGAGTTTTATATTTCAATGCTCTTAATTTATCTATAATTCGTATATAATCTTAACAGCTGAGGTTAAGGTTGATTTTTTGAACATTAAATACATTTTGATTCAACGAAACCATTTTGGCAAAGTATTAGTATTATTTAAATTTCTAAGATTTATGCTTTGTTATTGTTTTTATAACTAACTAATCACAGCATTCAAAAAAGATATTTCATTGTGTATTAAAATTTAAATAATATACCCACAATATTCTTCTAACTAATTAGTTACATAGGTGAAAGTTACCTTCAGCTATATATATATGTTATAATAAGTATATAATTGAAAATGTATTCCAAAACAAATAAAAAACTATCAATTTAGGAGTTAGAGCAATAAATCTATCTAATTTACAATTACTTGTTACAAATTCATCTTTATTGCAATAATCTTGCAATTTTTACGTAGGTAATAAATGTAAATTTCAATTTGTAACTATATTGTTACATTTCTACCGATTTTTATTCGAATGAAATTCAGATTATTGCTAGAAGAAATCAAATACAACGAACGAACCAAAAAGTTAATTTTATAACTATGAAGTTGCAGCCAACTATTAAAAAAGAATATAGGCAAATGCAGTTGTCTATAACCAGCACATTGATCTCCAAAATCGATACAACGAACGAACCAAAAAGTTAATTTTATAACTATGAAGTTGCAGCCAACTATTAAAAAATAATATAGGCAAATGCAGTTGTCTATAACCAGCACATTGATCTCTAAAGTCGATACAACGAACGAACCAAAAAGTTAATTTTATAACTATAAACTTGCAGCCAACTATTAAAAAAGAATATAGGCAAATGCAGTTGTCTATAACCAGCACATTGATCTCTAAAGTCGATACAACGAACGAACCATAAAGTTAATTTTATAACTATAAAGTTGCAGCGAACTATTAAAAAAGAATATAAGAAATGCAGCTGTGTATAACCAGCGCATTGATCTCTAAAATCGATACAACGAACGAACCAAAAAGTTAATTTTATAACTATAAAGTTGCAGCGAACTATTAAAAAAGAATATAAGAAATGCAGTTGTCTATAACCAGCACATTGATCTCTAAAATAGGTACTTAAATTTGTTTTCGTAAGCATTTAAAAGATTCTGCAAATATCCAAAGCTCCACGAAAAACAATTGAAACTACCGTCTTTTTCCAAAAATAAGACATCCTCCGAAAATAAGCCCTATCGTGATTTTCGGAACTTTTTGCAAAATAAGACATCCTCCGAAAATAAGCCCTAGTTAAAATAATGTGACAAAAAGAATTCGTTAAAAAATGCTGTTGATTTATTAAGTATAAGTAATAATATGTTTAGCTTTCCTAATACTCGTATTTCAGAGAAATGTTTGAAACAAAATATTCCGAGAAATTAATTGTTTACCTCTACAGTTCGTTACAAATTAATTCTTGGAAATTATCTTAAAAATACAATATAAGGCAGCAGCATAGACAAACTAATAACCTACAAAGACTGGACAAGTAGAAAAAAAATATTCAACGCTTTTCTGAAATATGAAATCTACGGTGCCTCGACAATGCCTCGATTTTCCCTTGATGACGGAACCAAAGCAGTGCCTCGCTCCAGTTGCCTCGGTCCGATGAAGAGAAGGCCACAATTTTTTCTTAGAAATTTACAGAAAATGAATTTATCACTTTGGTAGCCGACTGGAGTTATTTTCAGATACAATGTGTGCCATTGCCGGCCTCCAAAAATGCGTATAACTTCTAAGAAAAAATTGTGGCCTCCTCTTTATAGGGCCGAGGCAACTGGAGTGAGGCACTGCTTTGGTTCCGTCATCAAGGGAAAATCGAGGCATTGTCGAGGCACCGTAGATTTCATATTTCAGAAAAGCGTTGAATATTTTTGTTCTACTTGTCCAGTCTTTGTAGGTTATTAGTTTGGCTATGGCAGCAGTCTACATTGAGCGACAGTGCAGGTATACAATGTTCATTCATTTCAGTCTTGTAAGTCTGATTATTTCCTCATTAATTTTATTTAAAAATAAAGTGAATAATTTTTAACCCCAATTAAAATGAGTACAAAACGAAAGAGCTATTCCGTCGAATACACGAATCGTGGAAGACTCCAGGGGTGTAAATCTTGTAGCATTCTGTAAAGGGAAGATGCTGGATCTCCGTATGGTTCGTAAATGGCGTACAGACTACGATTACCTGTGTCAACTGGTGGACCAAGGAAATGAGAAAAAACGCAGAGTTAGATCAGGTCGGCAGCCGTTATTTTCTGAGTTGGAGATTGCATCTGGGAATGGATTGCAGGCAGGAGAGCAATGGCTTTGGTTGTGCGCAGGGCTGATATATCAAAAATTTACCCTTGAAGCAGCAATTGAATTTGATATATCAACAGAAGAATTTAAAGCATCGTCACACTGGTTGGACAATTTCCTTAAACGATATGAACTGTCTCTAAGGAGATCACCAACATTGTTTAAGCTGGAAGACAATGAAGTTGTTAAGCGTGCACTTGCGTTTAAGCTTTTTGTTGATGGCATCGATTTTTCGAAATACCAACTCTCCAACATGATTGCTATGGATGAGACTGCGGTATTCCTAGGCCAAGGAGCTCAAACGACAGTTCACCACAAGGCTTCTTGGTCAATTGACGTTCCTTCTACCGGTTACGATAGTGCACGTGTTACCTGTATTTTGGCGATTCGTCTAGATAGCAAGAAAGTATCGCCATTTTTAATCACTAAAGGTAAAAAAGACCAGATTCAACGTGTTTCAGGAATTTTAGTCATTGGTAGTGAAAAAGCCTGGTGCACCCAAGCAGTTATAAGAAAGTGGGTTGATTTTATGCTGCCACCACTGTTGAGGGGTCAGAATAGAGGTTTACTAGTTTGGGATTCAGCCAGTGCTCACCGCGCTAAAGACATGAAAAACTTTCTTGCTGAGAGGAAGATTGATTAAATAATGATTCCATCACGAATGACTGGTTACCTCCAGACACTTGACATTGCAATAAACAAGCCATTCAAGGATCATGTGCGGATGGAAATCAATGAATATATGGAAAACAGAATGTTGAGAAATCATCGAGGTAATTTTGTAAAACCAGGCTTACAAGAAGTTGTGAATTCGGATAAAAAATTCATGTGACAAAATAACTGATAGTGATGTTTCCAATGCACTATGAACAGGCTACTTAGACAAGAAGTATTCATTTAACGATAGCTATATCGCAAGACATGAGAGATTCGGACCAATGATTCAACTGGAAATGGATTTGGAAGAAAATCAGAATATAATTCGGAATTTTATTTATGACGATGTTCCAGAAGAAGATGCATCACTGTAATTGAATAAATTTAAATTTCTGTATTCTGTGTAAAATAAATATTAAATAAAAATATATACATAAATATGCTTTTATTTTTGCCCTCCCCCGAAAATAAGCCCTAGCGCGTATTTTGGACCAAAAAAGAAAGTAAGACAGTGTCTTATTTTCGGAAAAAGACGGTAGCTGTGCACAATGAGGTTTCAAATTGTCTGTCTCTGATTTAAATGTATGTACATTTGGTACTTGTGCCGCTAACTTCAAAATTCCAAATTCTATGCTAGACTTTTTATATACCTATTAGGTTAGATTTATATTCTAATACTGATTACACTCACAGGATGCCATTAAGTTGAATTAAGTTGTGACTTGAATTCTTCACATACGAAATTAATTCTCAAAAAAGGGGTACCTAGTTTACCTAATGCATTTATGGTTCTTGGATTTTATTTATTTTATTTCGACCTCAGATGTTTTTTATGCATTTTGTTTTTTAAATAACTCATCAAATTTGATTCACAATTAATTTATGAACACCACACTCATAACCAAAAGCACCTGTTGATATCTGGCCGCATACCTACCTTCTTATTCATTTCTTCGTCACTCAAAATCATTTTCACTTTTCACATATAAGAAATTTATTAATTTTTTTGAAATCTCTGGAAATTGTGTTTATTATTTTTTTTTCTAGTGGCAACGAAATACCCAAGTTCGAATAATTTATCTTCTCTACCGATGGTTAACAGCTATAACATGTCTAGCCGTATTAGTTTGCTCACTACTAGACATCGGACGTACCGACGAACAATTCGAACACCACTACGCCAAATGGTGGATATATTTAACACATTGGGGCCTGTTAGCGTGTACAACTCAGGCATGGTTGGGGGCCTGGATAGTAACGCAAGGAATGATGGTCGAACGTGAGGATTTTGAATTAGTTCGTCAGGCGAAAAAGAGTCGACTTCATCACCTTTACTGGGTCGTGTATACAGTGGCGACAGTGTATTCGTTCATAATCACAATGTGCTACTGGACTCTCGTCCATAATCCAGGTAATATCTATAAAATTTAATGATACTAAAAACAGAATCTACAAAAATTGCTTTACTTTTACTTGTATTTTTTTTTTTTTTTATTCTGTTTTTATATATAAAACAGAAATTCACAAAGTGGACACCCTTAACATCATGGTGCACGTTTTCAACTCTGTGATAATGCTAATCGATTTAGCCATCGTTGGTCATCCTATAAAGCTAAGTCATGCTTATTGGACAACCGGAATTGGTGTATCTTATGCCATATTCACAGGCATCTATTTTTTGGCTGGCGGTACAGATAGGTAAGATTAATATTAGGTAAAATGACCGTATGGATCGGCCTTTGTTGGATGACTTTTTTTATCATAGAAAAAATAAATCGACAATATACCCCTTATTGGATTGGACAAAGCCCGGAAAGGCTATTGTGGTAACAGCTTGCGCAATTCTATTCGTTTTTGTTATACACGTCGGAGTGTACTGTTTATATCGTTTGCGTGTTTGTATCTTTTCAAAATTATGCGTACGTCATACGGGCAGTCATGATGCTGAATTGGGTGAAGGTTTAGATCCTCCAGATCATACACGTCAATCTGATATTCATATACATTCGCAACAACCACAATTACAACAACATCAGCAGCAGCAGCATCCACAATTATTACATCATCAACAGCCGACCCAACAACATCATCAGCTGACGCAGCATCAGTCGCATCAGCCGCAACAACAACAACAGCAGCAGCAACATCATCAGCAACAACACCAGACACATTTATACCAACAACATCTGGACAATAACAACAAAGGTAAGATGACATCGTTGAGTCGTACAGTTTCAGCCTTGGAAGCCGGACAACGAGAGCAATTCCTAAATCCGAATTGCATAGTAGAATTGAAAATGTAAGGTGCATGTCCTTACTATACTCTAAATACATTTCTATATAATGTATATAGTTACTTATACGACCCATGGTAACTATTTGTGACATAAATTATTATTTTGGTTTTTTTTTTTAGTTTATCTACTATTATTAATTTTTTTTTTAACACTATATTTTTGTGTTCGACCTTCCGACTATTGCTCTCACCTCTTTTTCGTTCGGTGGAGGTTTTAGTCTAAGGTGATCAGTTTGGAATTTCGAATTTTCATTTCCTATAGAATTTAAGTAGGTTTTAAGGATAGTTTTCAAATTTAATTCTTAAGTACTTCTAGGCCTAAATATATATAAATATATATATATATGAAAAAATGAAAAAAAAAAAAACAAAAAAAAACAAAAAAGGAAGTTGTAGTTTTGCAATTTTTACAAAAAATGAAATTATAACATTTATTCGTGAGTGGTAGACTGAATTACTAGTGATAGATGATAGCGTATATTATATAATATTAGTAACCGAACTGTAAACATTCCTAAGTAATACGCTCAAAAAGTATATAATATTTTTTTCTTTGGTTTTGTTTTGTTAAGTTTTTTTTTTTTGTTTTTCTTAAATATAATTGTAAATATCTAAGTAATATCGAATTTGGTTTTTTTTTTTTGGATATTCATTTTAAATTCGAAATTTTTAAAAATTCATGGGTTCTCTGGCACTATTGTGTTCTATAAGCGTATAATACCAAAGTATTACGGATTATGTATCTAATGATAGTGATAAAAAATTAATATTAAAAATAATATAGAAAAGATATATTATAATATTCATAATGGAATGATGGAACTCAGTTAATAGTGATGTCTTCGATGGCAGTAGGTACACGCTCAATTTATTTATTTTTGTTTTTTTGTTTTTGTTTTTCATGTTAATATGTAAATAATAATGATTTTAAAATCAAAAAAATAAGAAAGAATCAGGGAAGAATGTGAATGGGTGAGGAGAGTAGGGGTAATGTTTAGTAAATTTACTCGAATAAACAAAATTTAATTTAAATTATTATTTTTATATATATACTTTTTTTGTTTGTTATACCACACTATGAATGCAGCTAGTAATAATGCTCTGTCTATCTTTGTAGAGCAGTGATAATAGCTTTAGGAAGATTGTGTGTCCCAAGAAAGAATGTTTTATTTTATACTAATACTATTTATATTATAACGGATGATATTGATCGGTTAAAAATATTGTCTTGATTTTAATATAATAACTATTTTTTTTTCTTCTTATGCTATTTGTTATATTTTTAATACGTTATGAATTCTTTTTATAAGATTTATTGTGTATTGATTAGTAAATGAAATAATTTAAGTAAAAACGTTACACAATAGAAAGATCGTGATTAGCTTCTGTTAAAGAAAATTAATATCCTAATAGTCCTAAAAGATCTATACATAGTAGTTCTAGTAGTCAAAATATATTAGGAAATGTGATTATAAACTTGTACGAAACGAGCAGAAAAAGAGACAGAAAGATAGGGATAGAGAGCGACATCTATGTGTAGGTGGTATATATAGCAACGAAAAAAGTTTCAATATTAACTTTGTTAGTTTTGTAAGATGATTTGATGGTGTGCCCAGGGAATTGGTTTGTTATTAGTATTAGATTTAGCTTATTTATGAAGAGGAATATTATTCTCCTCTGCTTAGTTTAACGTATATGTAATATATGCGACCTTTTTTGATTACTAAATTATAAAACAGCTAAAGACCGTTGATTGGTTTTTATTGCTACAGGACATTCCAATAATTTTAGAAGATTTGTTCTTTGTTTTTATGCAAAAGTTCATGACCAGTTTTCAATATTTCCAAGATTTGTGCGATTATATGAAATATTTTAGCATAGGTACTACTTTCCGTTTTTGATAATTTTGTAAGTGCAGAGCTTTATAATCTTATGGTATGAATACAATTGTGATTATTAATGATTGACGCAAACTATAATTTGGACGGGAAAATTAAAAAAAAAATAGATATACGCAATAATAATTCCCGTGTACATATCGATCGATGGTTATTGTCAGAAGGGTTTACCTATAATTTTACTCATTTTGAGTTACGAGCAGAATTGGTTTAGCTTTGAAGTTCTCTTTACTTTAGAATGGGTGCGTTCACTGACAGGAAAAAAGTGTGCATGCAAAAAGTGATTATTAGCATAGATCGCACCACAAGAACTAAATGTCGAATGGTATACCAGAGCAGAGTATACAGATTTTGAAATGGTTAGTGCATTACGGAATAGGCCACAACATGTTTTAGATTATCTCAGAAGCAAGTGTTTCTTTAACAACAGTTTTTTGTTAATTCAATTGACTTCCCCAACACGGAAGATGCAAGAAAATATGAATCACTCGACGTATCCATCATTTAACAAATCTAATCTAATCCATCATTTCAAATGTTGTGGTCCATTACGGAATGGACTACCCAGCCATACAAAATGTGTATACTCTGCTCTGGTATAGCATGCGATATCTAGTTCTTGTGCCATTTATGCTATTAGTCACTACCAAATGCTATCATGCGTTCACTGTGCATGAAAAGTGACAGATAACCGCTTCCTTTTATTATCTTCTGCGTTCAGTGAGGGCGTGTATCTCTTTTTCGCTCTGATCGAACAGATATTTTAGAACGTTCAGAGTACTCTGGAAAAAAATACAAAGCCAGAGTGCTCTGAGCGTTTTGTTCGATTTTTTTTTTTTTTTTTTTTACATTGGCAACACTTGTGATTCGTGAAATATCAATTAATAATACAAGATTCTTTATAAAAATATATAAAGTGTGAATGCTAGGAAAAAAATAGGAAATTTCAAAAGTATTCACATTTTCAATAGAATTTTTTTACATTTCATTGATATTACTGACGGATGCTCAGAGATTTAACTACGATTTGTTAGAGCATTCTGAACAATAATGAAGATACACGTTCAGAGCGCTCAGAGTATTCTGAAAGTGAATAAAGTGTAAAGATCTCAATTTAAGTCAGCCAACTCGACGGCCCGCCCGATAGCAATTTACCGCCTATACTTCCAAACTAAGAATGAATTGCTTCTACCACTCAATACCTTACTTAACCTTGGCTATGCATTTTCAAAAATGCTGTCGCCACTGTTAATTATGTTTACCTTATTATACTCTATTCTAGCTACCACTACAGATAATCCTGGAGCCGGCGTATACAACCTGTCATATAATCTGTGACCTATCCTTCGTCTACCCTTAATGCATTTCTCGAGAATTTCTAACTAAACTGTCGGTTTATTGCTCAAGCCGTCGAGAAGGTTTCTTGGACCTTGAATTTAATTACCTGTTCACAACGATCTCGCCAGATGGGATTTGTTTGGCGACGATCGTTACAAAAGTTACAAGAAATCTGTGATCAGAGCGCTCGGAGTGCTCTGAGAGTGATTTGTAGTGCGCTACCTTTCACCTAAGACAACTTACAATTAGATAAGGAAATCTCCATATAAACCAAGATCAATTTTTCAAAGCTATCAAAGCTTTTTATTCCAACCAATGAAAGCTATCATTGCGAAGAATTTATGGCATAATACAGCAAGAGAGAGAGAGAAAGAATGCCCTCTATTAGAGGGTCTTTAACTCATTTTAATTCGACCGTTTTTTTTTGTAAGTCTTTCACATCTAGATGTAAGTTGTCTCAGCTTTCACTATCCTACTTTGGAGCGAAGTGAAGCCATTTATTAAATAACTAATAAGGAAACGGCATATCGGGTGAAAACGTAAGCCACTCGGCGAAATGTATTAGTGTGCTCTGTTTGTATTCGTTTCGTCAAGGCAGATGTGAAATTTCTGACATTCTGAAGGGGAACATTTTTTATAATCCAAATTCCTATGTAAAATAAACAAATTTTTAGCTCGCCCTTATTTTCAGATAATATTTCTTCGCGTTGCTTTTGTGTGACTGGAATAATTTATGTAGACACCAATGACAATTCAATTGTAAACAAACAAACCGGCATTGGTAAAATGTTAAATTTTTTGCCATGGCTGTTTATTTTTATAAATATTTCACTTTTATTTTGTTACAAACACTAAAATTAATTAGTAAAGCAATTAAAGTTACTTGAAGAATGCTTTCCCACGACAATAACTCCGTTCGCTCTTGCAGCACAACACAGCGCACTTCGTTAAGATAATTTAAGATTCCGGAGTCTCTATTACATAAATTATCGTTCACAAAAGAATACTTTCCACTTATTTCACACTACTATTACGTAAAAATCACGTTTAATTATTTATTTTTCACAATATCGCGAATTCAAATCAGCGAACTTATTTTCAAAATTATGAAATGTCAGAATGAATAGCCACTAGGCTTGCTTGTCATTCCCCCCCGCGACCATAGGTCGCACTGTCATTGAAATGCTTAAACATGTACACTGTAATCGCACGATATCCGGCTTCCTTAATAGTTTATTATTCAATGAGTGAAGCATTACCTTGGATTCGGATAGCAGGACGACAATAACATGGCAATTTTGTTAGGTTAGGAGACAGTTTGCCAGATTGGAAAATTATAAGAAAATAGCAATATTAAATATTCCAGGATGATTGTATTGTATTTAAAAGTTTTAAATTTTTGTCTACACATTTGCGAACATATTTTATTAATTTATGTTTTAAAAAAATCGAAATCTAAATATTCAAAATTTTTACTTCACTATGCTGCGCTTTCTTTCATTCATAATGGTAAGATATGTGGCGTAGTAATTAACTGTCAAAGCAATTGTTTTGACATATGTTTACTATGCTACAAGATGCTATCGTGTCGGTGAACGTATCCAATGACCGATGATGCATAAACAGCCTAAATACATTTACAGGTTGTTTCCCCTTAGGAGGTCAATAGAGCTTGAGGTGATAGTACTCACCTAGCCAAACAAAAAGTTGTACGGCATGGTGGGGGGGGGGGGGGATGTAATTTGAACCGTTTAGGAGTTATAGGGTAATTAAGAAGAAAAAAACCTAGTTTTTCACAAAACACCTTGTATTTAAAAAAATACTGGGCATGTTTCACAGTTAGGCGCTCGTTGTATGCAGAACTTCATGGCCTTTCCAACGACTGCTCAATCAGCCTCATAACCCATCCTCGTAGGAGTTACGGGGGTCTAAACAAAATATTTCGGATTTTTTGTTTTTTTTTTACGTTGACCTCGTATTTTTTTTACAAAATGGTCGCTAATCTAGACCGCCGGAACTCCTGAGGGGATGGGGTATGGAGCTAGTTGAGCAGCCGTTGGAAAGGCCATGAACTTCTGCATACAATGACCTCTTAAATCTGACCGTGCGCCCAGTACTTTTTAAAATACAGGTTGATTTGTGAAAAATGAGGTAGTTTTCTTAATCACCCTGTAACCTCTAAA
>OZ002744.1:34286433-34314048 GCA_963924295.1 Dioctria rufipes | reverse complement strand
CAGCAGCAGCAACATCATCAGCAACAACACCAGACACATTTATACCAACAACATCTGGACAATAACAACAAAGGTAAGATGACATCGTTGAGTCGTACAGTTTCAGCCTTGGAAGCCGGACAACGAGAGCAATTCCTAAATCCGAATTGCATAGTAGAATTGAAAATGTAAGGTTCATGTCCTTACTATACTCTAAATACATTTCTATATAATGTATATAGTTACTTATACGACCCATGGTAACTATTTGTGACATAAATTATTATTTTGTTTTTTTTTAGTTTATCTACTATTATTTATTTATTTTTTTAACACTATATTTTTGTGTTCAACCTTCCAACTATTGCTCTCACCTCTTTTTCGTTCGGTGGAGGTTTTAGTCTAAGGTGATCAGTTTGGAATTTCGAATTTTCATTTCCTATAGAATTTAAGTAGGTTTTAAGGATAGTTTTCAAATTTAATTCTTAAGTACTTCTAGGCCTAAATATATATAAATATATATATATATGAAAAAATGAAAAAAAAAACAAAAAAAAAAAAACAAAAAAGTAAGTTGTAGTTTTGCAATTTTTACAAAAAATGAAATTATAACATTTATTCGTGAGTGGTAGACTGAATTACTAGTGATAGATGATAGCGTATATTATATAATATTAGTAACCGAACTGTAAACATTCCTAAGTAATACGCTCAAAAAGTATATAATATATTTTTCTTTTGTTTTGGTTGTTAAGTTTTTTTTTTTTTTTTTCTTAATATAATTGTAAATATTTAAGTAATATCGAATTTGTTTTTTTTTTTTGGATATTCATTTTAATTTCGAAATTTTTAAAATTCATGGGTTCTCTGGCACTATTGTGTTCTATAAGCGTATAATACCAAAGTATTACGGATTATGTATCTAATGATAGTGATAAAAAATTAATATTAAAAATAATATAGAAAAGATATATTATAATATTCATAATGGAATGATGGAACTCAGTTAATAGTGATGTCTTCGATGGCAGTAGGTACACGCTCAATTTATTTATTTTTGTTTTTTTGTTTTTGTTTTTCATGTTAATATGTAAATAATAATGATTTTAAAATCACAGAATAAGAAAGAATCAGGGAAGAATGTGAATGGGTGAGGAGAGTAGGGGTAATGTTTAGTAAATTTATTCGAATAAACAAAATTTAATTTAAATTATTATTTTTATATATATACTTTTTTTGTTTGTTATACCACACTATGAATGCAGCTAGTAATAATGCTCTGTCTATCTTTGTAGAGCAGTGATAATAGCTTTAGGAAGATTGTGTGTCCCAAGAAAGAATGTTTTAATTTTATACTAATACTATTTATATTATAACGGATGATATTGATCGGTTAAAAATATTGTCTTGATTTTAATATAATAACTATTTTTTTTTTCTTCTTGTGCTATTTATTATATTTTTAATACGTTATGAATTCTTTTTATAAGATTTATTGTGTATTGATTAGTAAATGAAATAATTTAAGTAAAAACGTTACACAATAGAAAGATCGTGATTAGCTTCTGTTAAAGAAAATTAATATCCTAATAGTCCTAAAAGATCTATACATAGTAGTTCTAGTAGTCAAAATATATTAGAAAATGTGATTATAAACTTGTACGATGCGAGCAAAAAAAGAGACAGAAAGATAGGGATAGAGAGCGACATCTATGTGTAGGTGGTATATATAGCAACGAAAAAAGTTTCAATATTAACTTTGTTAGTTTTGTAAGATGATTTTATGGTGTGCCCAGGGAATTGGTTTGTTATTAGTATTAGATTTAGCTTATTTATGAAGAGGAATATTATTCTCCTCTGCTTAGTTTAACGTATATGTAATATATGCGACCTTTTTTGATTACTAAATTATAAAACAGCTAAAGACCGTTGATTGGTTTTTATTGCTACAGGACATTCCAATAATTTTAGAAGATTTGTTCTTTGTTTTTATGCAAAAGTTCATGACCAGTTTTCAATATTTCCAAGATTTGTGCGATTATATGAAATATTTTAGCATAGGTACTACTTTCCGTTTTTGATAATTTTGTAAGTGCAGAGCTGTAATACTTATAATCTTATGGTATGAATACAATTGTGATTATTAATGATTGACGCAAACTATAATTTGGACGGGAAAATTAAAAAAAAAAATAGATATACGCAATAATAATTCCCGTGTACATATCGATCGATGGTTATTGTCAGAAGGGTTTACCTATAATTTTACTCATTTTGAGTTACGAGCAGAATTGGTTTAGCTTTGAAGTTCTCTTTACTTTAGAATGGGTGCGTTCACTGACAGGAAAAAAGTGTGCATGCAAAAAGTGATTATTAGCATAGATCGCACCACAAGAACTAAATGTCGAATGGTATACCAGAGCAGAGTATACAGATTTTGAAATGGTTAGTGCATTACGGAATAGGCCACAACATGTTTTAGATTATCTCAGAAGCAAGTGTTTCTTTAACAACAGTTTTTTGTTAATTCAATTGACTTCCCCAACACGGAAGATGCAAGAAAATATGAATCACTCGACGTATCCATCATTTAACAAATCTAATCTAATCCATCATTTCAAATGTTGTGGTCCATTACGGAATGGACTACCCAGCCATACAAAATGTGTATACTCTGCTCTGGTATAGCATGCGATATCTAGTTCTTGTGCCATTTATGCTATTAGTCACTACCAAATGCTATCATGCGTTCACTGTGCATGAAAAGTGACAGATAACCGCTTCCTTTTATTATCTTCTGCGTTCAGTGAGGGCGTGTATCTCTTTTTCGCTCTGATCGAACAGATATTTTAGAACGTTCAGAGTACTCTGGAAAAAAATACAAAGCCAGAGTGCTCTGAGCGTTTTGTTCGATTTTTTTTTTTTTTTTTTTTTACATTGGCAACACTTGTGATTCGTGAAATATCAATTAATAATACAAGATTCTTTATAAAAATATATAAAGTGTGAATGCTAGGAAAAAAATATGAAATTTCAAAAAGTATTCACATTTTCAATAGAATTTTTTTACATTTCATTGATATTACTGACGGATGCTCAGAGATTTAACTACGATTTGTTAGAGCATTCTGAACAATAATGAAGATACACGTTCAGAGCGCTCAGAGTATTCTGAAAGTGAATAAAGTGTAAAGATCTCAATTTAAGTCAGCCAACTCGACGGCCCGCCCGATAGCAATTTACCGCCTATACTTCCAAACTAAGAATGAATTGCTTCTACCACTCAATACCTTACTTAACCTTGGCTATGCATTTTCAAAAATGCTGTCGCCACTGTTAATTATGTTTACCTTATTATACTCTATTCTAGCTACCACTACAGATAATCCTGGAGCCGGCGTATACAACCTGTCATATAATCTGTGACCTATCCTTCGTCTACCCTTAATGCATTTCTCGAGAATTTCTAACTAAACTGTCGGTTTATTGCTCAAGCCGTCGAGAAGGTTTCTTGGACCTTGAATTTAATTACCTGTTCACAACGATCTCGCCAGATGGGATTTGTTTGGCGACGATCGTTACAAAAGTTACAAGAAATCTGTGATCAGAGCGCTCGGAGTGCTCTGAGAGTGATTTGTAGTGCGCTACCTTTCACCTAAGACAACTTACAATTAGATAAGGAAATCTCCATATAAACCAAGATCAATTTTTCAAAGCTATCAAAGCTTTTTATTCCAACCAATGAAAGCTATCATTGCGAAGAATTTATGGCATAATACAGCAAGAGAGAGAGAGAGAGAGAAAGAATGCCCTCTATTAGAGGGTCTTTAACTCGTTTTAATTCGACCGTTTTTTTTTGTAAGTCTTTCACATCTAGATGTAAGTTGTCTCAGCTTTCACTATCCTACTTTGGAGCGAAGTGAAGCCATTTATTAAATAACTAATAAGGAAACGGCATATCGGGTGAAAACGTAAGCCACTCGGCGAAATGTATTAGTGTGCTCTGTTTGTATTCGTTTCGTCAAGGCAGATGTGAAATTTCTGACATTCTGAAGGGGAACATTTTTTATAATCCAAATTCCTATGTAAAATAAAAAAATTTTTAGCTCGCCCTTATTTTCAGATAATATTTCTTCGCGTTGCTTTTGTGTGACTGGAATAATTTAGACACCAATGACAATTCAATTGTAAACAAACAAACCGGCATTGGTAAAATGTTAAATTTTTTGCCATGGCTGTTTATTTTTATAAATATTTCACTTTTATTTTGTTACAAACACAGTGCACTTTAATATGATAATTTAAGATTCCGGAGTCTCTATTACATAAATTATCGTTCACAAAAGAATACTTTCCACTTATTTCACACTACTATTACGTAAAAATCACGTTTAATTATTTATTTTTCACAATATCGCGAATTCAAATCAGCGAACTTATTTTCAAAATTATGAAATGTCAGAATGAATAGCCACTAGGCTTGCTTGTCATTCCCCCCCCCCCCCCCGACCATAGGTCGCACTGTCATTGAAATGCTTAAACATGTACACTGTAATCGCACGATATCCGGCTTCCTTAATAGTTTATTATTCAATGAGTGAAGCATTACCTTGGATTCGGATAGCAGGACGACAATAACATGGCAATTTTTTTAGGTTAGGAGACAGTTTGCCAGATTGGAAAATTATAAGAAAATAGCAATATTAAATATTCCAGGATGATTGTATTGTATTTAAAAGTTTTAAATTTTTGTCCACACATTTCCGAACATATTTAATTAATTTATGTTTTAAAAAAATCGAAATCTAAATATTCAAAATTTTTACTTCACTACGCTGGGCTTTCTTTCATTCACAATGGTAAAATATGTGGCGTAGTAATTAACTGTCAAAGCAATTTTTTTTGACATATGTTTACTATGCTACAAGATGCTATCGTGTCGATGAACGTATCCAATGACCGATGATGCATAAACAGCCTAAATACATTTACAGGTTGTTTCCCCTTAGGAGGTCAATAGAGCATGAGGTGATAGTACTCACCTAGCCAAACAAAAAGTTGTATGGCATGGTGGGGGGGATGTAATTTGAACCGTTTAGGAGTTATAGGGTAATTAAGAAGAAAAAAACCTAGTTTTTCACAAAACACCTTGTATTTAAAAAAATACTGGGCATGTTTCACAGTTAGGCGCTCGTTGTATGCAGAACTTCATGGCCTTTCCAACGATTGCTCAATCAGCCTAATACCCCCGACCTCGCAGGAGTTACGGGGGTCTAAACAAAATATTTCGAATTTTTTGTTTTTTTTACGTTGACCTCGTATTTTTTTTGCAAAATGGTCGCTAATCTAGACCGCCGTAACTCCTGAGAGGATGGGGTATGGAGCTAGTTGAGCAGCCGTTGGAAAGGCCATGAACTTCTGCATACAATGACCTCTTAAATGTGACCGTGCGCCCAGTACTTTTTAAAATACAGGTTGATTTGTGAAAAACGAGGTAGTTTTCTTAATCACCCTGTAACCTCTAAACGGTAGATATTGCCCCCCCCCCCCACTGCCATACAATTTTTGTTTTTGGCTAGGTGAGTACTATCACCTCCTGCTCTATTGACCTCCTAAGGGGAAACACCGTGTATAGACTCTATCTGTTTTGTATAACTACTTGAAGAGGTAGTGTTGTAAATATAATGAGGACTGAAACCTTTTAATTTTTGCATTTTTGTAAATAAACCCTTCTGATATTAAGCCATCAACATGCAACTTTAAGGATGCGTTTAGATACGTGATTTGTGATTGGTAGTTATACATGAAACAGGTAATATGTTGAAGTATTAGAAACGGGGGGAGGGACAACTTTACGGTTTTTTTCAGATATAGGGTGTTTCAGAACCGAAAAGTTGTTCAGGTACTTGACGCTTGACGTAACATTTCTTGTAGTAAATAACAAAATGCTCTTTCGTAGAGTGCATGTTCAGTTTCAATAGCTTTCACATTTATGGCGCAGTAGACTTAAATATGAAAGGCTTCAAATTTTATTTTCCAAATTCAAATTTCACGTGATTTTATGTGAATTTTAATGCATTTCGGAGTACCTTCTGCTAACAAAATTCAAAAATTATTCTAAAAAAAAAATTAAAGTGATTTTTGTATGAAATCGTTATCGAAAATGAAGGATGGAGATATGTGTACAACAACAACTTTATTGTGCTACTACACTGAAAAGCATAATTTTCACTAGAGCTCAAAAACTTTTTCAATATCAGAAAAAAAAAATTATAATTTACTCTAAACTATTTGTGAAAGAAGTTCTACTTTTGGACAGTGTTTTTTAATTATATCCACAATTTGCAACAAGTAGAATTACCCTAAAGTTGGTATAAGTGCCATTTACAGCAATTGGTTTTTGTTTTTCGGATCGATCTTAAGAATCCTGTAGCTCAGGCGGGTATCCAGACCTGTATCCTGAATTAATATAACCCTTTAGAACCATGGTCGGCCACCAATAGTGCATGAAAAATCTAAAGAAAAATTGTCAAATCATTCTAAAAAAACTGAATGCTTGTGCCCTTGTGGCTGAATGACAACAATCAATTCACCAATTTCTTTAAATCGTTGTTGATGAATTCTTATGAACAATATGTAAGTAAATTTCTAAGAAAAATTTAATGCTACCCTACAATCGTAAAAATTTTAAACAACGCAGGCTTGAATCAATATCGCTATGAAAAATCAACGGGCGGCTATTCATTGATTGCATGGAACTAAGGTTCTACTGGAAGAACCCTAGAACAAAATTTGTTAAGTCAGTTTATTTGCTCCTGTTGCAAGATCCCATTAAGATGTCCTGCCATCGATTTTATGTCGGAGATCAGATAGGTAAAAATAAAAAAACAATTTATGATCGCTGACCAATTTTTAAGCAACAATAGTTTGGTTTTTTTCGCATTATGGGTCCAGGTCATGATCAGAAGTAATAAGTTCGCATTCAATTATGATTTAAAATATTTTTGGCATAATACAATTTTCAATCACATTGCATTGGAATAATGAAAAATGTAAAGAAAAAAGTGTTAAATTTTGAACATAAGAAGATTTTTCGTATTTAGCCAATGCTACAATGAGCGCTACAAGCTTCACATTCGTATTGACAACTTAACGTGCTCAGGGGATACCGTATGGTGCAAAGGACAGCATGGCAGGAAGAAGATATGGAAAGAATTAGAATATATTAGAAAAGTGGCGGGGGTGTCGAAGTATGTCGCCCTTAAACAACCGCAAATTGTATGCCGGAGGAAAACAGAATATGGTAAGCTGTTCCACATTCGCACTGTTTAGGATAAGAATGGATCACGAAATTTTACTGTACGGCCGAAAGTTATTTGAAGAGTAAAAGGATGTGCGCAGTTGTAGCGCGAAAATTGCGTGCAAAAATCACTCTACAAAGGATTAGACTAGATATTTCATCAGAGAATTGACCATGCATGTAGCGATAAAGGAGCAAAAAGTATCCAACATTGCATCGGTACTCGAGTGAGTCGATATGGCAAGTTATTGCCATATCACCAATGAGCTTAAATGCTCTCTTTTGGACAGTTTCCAATGAAGCTAAGGCTTTGCGACTAGCCTCACCCAATATTTGGGAATTGTATTCCATTCCAGGTCTAATATAGGACTTGTAGAGGAGCACTAAATTTGAAGGGGCTTGAATATTTCTTACACACCTTTTCAGAAATCCAAGGGATTTCGATGTTTCTTTGGCAATAGAGAAGATGTGATCTATCCAGTTTAGCTTACTGGAAATATTAATTCCAAGAATGTGATTTGTTAACAGCATTAGTACTCCTCGACTTTTACTAAAGCATTTGATTCCGTCGATCACAGTTTACTTTTATCGAAACTGCAAAAAATGTATAATTTTTCTCATTCCTTTTCTAAAATGATTTCAGATTTCCTTTTCAACCGATCTCAGGATGTGAAAGTCGGGGATGCTTAATCGAAGTAGACTAGCGTCAAATGTGGTGTTCCGCAAGGCTCACTTCTTGGACCGCTTCCTTTTAGCTTATTTTCATAATTGATCTTCCTGATATTGTGGAAGACGTGAACATCCACATGTATGTTGACGATGTTCAGATTATCTATCTCGTCCAATTGGGTTAATTGAGGACTGCATACACCGAGTTGACCGTGATTTAATAAGTATATGTGATTGGGCCACTAGCAATCGACTGTTGTTGAATCCCCTGAAGTCTTTTTGTATGGTATTCTATAGGAGAGATCTAGTGTTTTCAGATTTTCCCTCTATATATCTTAATGGAGTACTTTTGCCTTATTCCAGGAAGGTTAAGAATCTTGGGGTTTTTTTTTCAATAGTAAATTGGAGTGTTGTAACCATGTTAATTCCCCATTACAAAAGATTTATGGTGGCCTTCGATTGCTTCGTCTGTCGAGTAGTCTGTTCCAGGTTAAGTTAAAGCTAAAGCTAGTTAAGGCACTGCTAATTCCACATTTCATTTATCTAGTCACTTACAATTCTTGCATTCGTCCAGTCATTTAAGTCTTCGAATTCCTCGTGAACGTTCTGTTGTTGGGCAACGTTTTAATTTTTCCGTTATTTCTAATGTTTGGAATTCCCTTCCGGTTACTGGTAGAGGGCAAACTCGGACATTGGATTTTAAGAATGAGCTGAAGCGTATTCTGAATTCTTCCTACACACTATATTTGAATTTCCTATTTTGTGCTGTACTAGAAAAAGAATTAGTCTTTTGTACAAATCCTGGAATAAATTATTATTAAGGCTTAGTGACGGTGAATCAGAAATTAATGCTCCATCAAAACAAACAGGACTGGTTAGGTTGTCGTCTTGTTTTAAAGAGATGAGACAACTTTGAATCTTAGACGCATTGATCTCGACGCGATTCGTTTTGCACCAAGCACGGATATTATCAAGGTCGTTATCTAATGATATAATCATGCAATCTCGATTGATAGATGTGGAATTCCGCCTGGATTTCGCAAGAGTGTCAAACGAGTAAGCGAGACCATGGGTACTGTTATCAGCGAAACTATGGATGGGGTTGTACGTAAGGGAAAGCAGATAATTAATGAAAATTAAAAAAATAGAGTTGGACAGATAAGAGAGCCTTGAGGCACACTGGCATTATATCGTATTTTCTTGCATAACATTAATTATTTTTTCCACTATACGTGCTCTTTATCCGACTTTTACTTCATAATCATATTGGTGTTATTGCAGCTACAGCTACAAAAATTTTGAAATTTGCCTAAAATCAGCTACAGCTTCATATATTGCTGCGCTACACCATGTAGCTTGAAGCTCTCTATGTAGCAGTTTCTACGGTACGCCATACGTGCAAACTGACATTTGTAGCTTGAAACTTGCATGTATATTGGCACTCATACCTACTATTACTACTCATAACAAGGCAAACAAATGCCCAGCTGTCGCTGCATATTGGCTCTATTGACGCAGCAGCGCTAAAGTTAAAAATTGGAAGAAGTATTCACCAACACAAGCATTACAATACAAGCGTACAGTCGAGCACCACATTATGTTTCCCAATTCAATTCACCGCGTAGGTAAGGTGGCGTTTTGGGGAGGGGGTTCTTGATCCCTGTGACCCTACCCCTGTATACGTGCCTGCTGTAGTTACTATTAAGTTTTTATTTATTACTCTTTTAACGTAGTATCACCGTATTCTGAATTATCTATAAGTTAAAAAGAATAGAGTAACTGAATCTCTCATGGAAATCTAAGCAATAACAAAATGCATTAGATGCTATTTTTCATAGGAAACAATTCATTGAAAATGTAATACCTTCGAACAATATCGAGAATTAATACAGAAGTCATCATTTTACGATCCGCTAAAATGATATAAGCCTCTTCGGATGCTGTAAGTAACCCGCTTAAAAATGTTCACACCTTCCTTCGCTTTAAGCGATATGTGTTTAAAAAGTACCGGATTTTCATCCTATTGCTACATATCAAATCGAAGTTACTAGAAAAGTTACAAGCGCTTTCAATGGCATAAATTATTTTGTTTTCATCGTAAAGATATGAGACCCAGACATCATTCGACGCAGTTTATTTTCTTATTCAAATAATGCATATAACGTGTTTTCGATATTTTGGTCGGTTACGTAAATTATGCTTTCCAACAACAACTTTCAATATGTCCTTAAGTTTGTTTGCATCATCTCCGATCAGTGGCAATAACACTATGATGTTTGATCAAAACTGCATAACTTTAAAAATGATTATACAAGGTGGAACAAAAGCAGACCTGAAAAGTAGTTAAGTACATTGGTACTTAAGTACTACTAACAGTACCAGTACCTGGACTTGTACTTGAAAAATTTTAAAGTACAAGTACTGCGACTTGTAGTTAAAATATTTCAAGTCCAGGTACTGGTACTGTACTGGTACTTGTACTTGGAATTTTACAGGTCTGGTCAAAACTGATGTCATAATGTGAATTGGCTGCCATTTTGTTAGTAATGAAAAAAAAAAAAATGGCTGTTTTCACGGAGAGTTTATTTGAAGGTATAAAATTAATAACATTAAGTTAAAAAGAAGACATCAGTCAAATACCCACCTCCAGAATTAATGCAAATTTGTGCTCATTTTACGGCATTTTGAATTATTGCTTGCAAAATATCTGGCTCCAAATTGATGATTTCTTATTTAATGCTGGCTTTTAAGACAAGCAAGGTTTTTTGTTTATTTTGGTAAACGCGAGATTTCAGAAAGCTCTAAAGGAAGAAGTTTAGCGCCGTCAGATCTGGCCGGCCAGTTCAAATCGCCAAAACGGGAGATCACACTGCCCGGAATTTGGTATTTCAAAATCTCTATCATTGCCTCGGGTATGCGAATGGTTGCTCCGTTTTGCTGGAACCAACAATGCTCGAGATCCAATTCAGCAACTTGGCGGCAAAAAAAACTCGTTTAACATCTTTCTGTAGCACCCCAGCAATTATGGGTTCGGTGATGCCGTCGGCGTCCTTAAAAAAATAAGGGCCAATCACTTTTTGACTGCAAGTGCTGCACCAAACAGTCACTTTGGCTCCTCGTGCATTTCATGTGGATTCTTCTTGCCCAGATATGCAAATTTTGTTTATTCACATAACCACTCAAGTGGAAGTGGACTTCGTCGCTCATTATGATTATGGGTATGAAATTATTTTTTTCTTATACTGGGTTTAACATAGCATTGGAGTAAGTTAACTTCACTTGCCGGTCAGCATGCAGCAATTGGTGAACGGTTTGTACTTTATAAGGGAACATATTTAAGTGTTTCACTAAAATTCGACCCCACGAACGACTGCTGATGCCACGACATGCTTAGCGACATTCTTAATTGTTCGCGCAAATGGTGCAGAATGACGAGGAAAACGACGCTTTGTTAAAATAACAAATCGGAAAATGATCAAATAAACAGTAACAATAATTCCGCGCTCTTCAAGTGTATATCACTATATTGTATATTGTAAAAAACGAGTTCAATGGAACAACTTTTGACGCGATGAGAATGCAATAGTAGCTCATATCCGTATACTTTGTCAGATTGAAATTTTCTGGAAAAAAAAACCATCACGAATAACGTAAAAATTATGAAAATTGTTACTTAAAAGATTTTGCGTGATTGCGGATGAATTTGGTAGAGTAATAGTTGAAGGTTGATATGAAATGCTCAATGACATTCAGATGTGACATTTCTCATGTAGATGTGTGCGTTTTTCGGTGTAACACCGCCGATTTTTCCGGTGTAGCACCAGACTCATTTGACGTACACTTTTTCTAGTAGTGCAGGTCAATGGAGCAATTTCGGTGTAACACTGCAAGAAAAGTCTAACATTTATACTAGAAAACTTGATCAATGGAAATCAGTATAATTCTCTATCTGTCTACAACATAAATGTCAAAGCACAATGACATTTGACGCCATTTGCAAAAATTATGTCACACTCACATTATGACATTAGTTTTGCCCTTCGAGGAGGGAACTAAAGGAGGCGACATGTGATGAAAAAATCGTAACAACTATCGTTCTTCTTCTTGTTTTATCGAGGTGTCAGAGCGGCGTTAAAAAATGTTGATGCCTTAAATATCACAACAAATCAATGGCGCGAAAATGCTAACACATTTCTTAGAAACTCCGCACAATCTTTCGCACCACCCACTGACATGTATATAAATAGACTGACTGATTTCCTGTTTCATTTGGCACCAGTTCTGATTTTAGCAAGTACGCTCTCACTGACGATATATTTAAATAATTTGCGAATTTACTTATATATGCATGTCAGTGGGATTTACCGAATTTATCACAAAAGAATATTTTAAAAGTATTTTCCGCAACACGGCTTGTTGTGTCTAAATCTTCGAGCATATATAACTCCTTTTTATATTACTATCACTTAGTCCAATAGCCATTAACCATTTCCTATAAAAAGTAAATTCTCCCTTTTGTAACTACGTCTCTGCGCCAAACACACTTTGCGGCTCTATGTTTACAAAAAGTCAAACATCCTGCCATACATATACTTTACTATGGGATGTCGTCAAAGTATATAAAAGACAAGGTATTCCCGACTCGAACCACGTTCCGCCATTTTTGTTAAAACTCTTTTTCCCTTTTTCTTCATTCACTGAAGTACGTCACAGGGCATCAGCTGTAATGTGTCAAAATTCTTTGCGCTTGTACTGTCGCTGTCAGATTTCCTTTTTCTTTTTTATTCATTCACTGAAGTACGTCACAGACTATCAGCTGTTTGATCAGCTGTGATATGTCAAAATTTTAATGGGCATACCTTGTTTCTTCTATATACCTTGGGATGTCGTCTCCTTTATTTCTCTCCTCAAAGGTTTTGCCTCACCACAGGAGCTAAACAGCCATCACAGGGTGTACATTTTCTCAAAAAAAAAAAAAAAAAAAAAAAAAAAAAGGAAGAAAAAAAAGAAATGCCTATAGTTTAAAAAATAAATGACATATATTTTTTATATTTTTCTGGTAACTATTTTGATTTGGCCTATCACCCGATTCCGGCTTGACGTCGATTTCCGGAACACCCTGTATATATCAAAGTTTTTGAAAAAAACAAAATCTCTACGGTTCTGTATTAAGTGTCTGTACTAATGATTAATACAAAACTGCAAAACTTCAAATTTTACGTTCCGCCAAAGTACATTTTTGGATACTTTTGATCTACTAGATCTGACTAGAAAAAAAAACAGTCTAGGGCGCTTAATCCGGAGACCTTGCTTTCATGTTCAAAATGTCCTATCCACCTCTCGGGGTATTTGTTACTTAGATACGTAGATATCCTACCGGTTGACTAGGCTAGTGCGATATTATGCTGGTAGTAGGTACATATATTGACTGACATATACGAATTGTTAGAGCCTGTAGTAACATTGGAAAATCTTCCTCCAAGAAATCGGTAATAGATGTCACTGTTTGGTGTCCTAGGTAAAATAAAAGTAATCTTATTATTGATAATACAAAGCCAGACATTCACGATGAATATCCATTTTAAATTTTGACACCTTTTCCTGATATTTATTTTCCGAATCCCAAGTGTAAGCAGAAACTCATTCATTCACAGGATTCTATAAAAAAAAAACCCTCGTCTTCAACGTCTGATCCAAAAACCACGTTCAAAATTCCTGCCTGCTTCCAAATTTTGTTCCCAATCATTTCGTCAAAAGGAACATGGTGATGTTGATGCTATTTAACTAGACTTAGGACTGCCTAGGACCCTAGTTTGTGAGTCGATTGTAGTTATGAGAAGTGAAGTTTTTTTTAATAAGCATCAATTAGAAATCACCCTGTATATACTGGCACTATAGAAATTACTTATATTTTTTTTATATGACATCTCCTGTCATTCTGATATTGAAAATTGTATAGTAAACAAATGTAAAATTTCTAAAATAAATATGGACCGCTATACTCTCCAAGAACATGGAATAATCGCGTCAATGTTTTTACGGAATAATTCATTAGTGATAAAAGCATAACGTCAATTTCGTCGACGAATTACCAACCGTCCGGCACCGGTTGGTCGCACAATGCGACGCTTTGCCAGACGCCTCGAAGCAATTGACGCAACATTGGATAGACCTAAGTCTGGCAGACCAAGAACAGGCCCTTCAGCCGAAAATATCGATGCTGTGCGCGAAGACTTGGAAGAGTGTTCAGAAACATCAACTTTGCAGCATGTTTTGGCCAAATTCTTGAAGATGTGTCCGCTTCTGGGTCACTGAAAATCCGCACATTATTCAAGAAAGAACTTTACACCCACCAAAAGTTATCTTATGGTGTGGCGTCTGTGCTGAAAAAGTGATCGGACCCTATTTTTTCGAAGACGCGACAGGCAATGCGATAACTGTCACTAGCGAACGCTACAGAACCATGTTACGTGAGTTCTTGATACCCAGTTTGGATGAATTGAGGCTGGAGCACATCTGGTTCCAACAAGAGGGTGCCACGGCACATATAGCACGCGACATTATGTCCCCACTTCTTTCGTTCGGGTTATTTGAAATCACTGGTGTACGTAAACAGGTCACAGAGTCTCGCAGCCGTAAAAGAAAACACTCATCAAGAAATAAGGACATATCGCAGGGAGTGTTACGACAAGTTATGGAAAATGTCATAAATAGGGCTGAAATGTGCATCAACTCTGGAGATCAGCATTTAAGAGACATTGTCTTCAAATCCTAATGAGACGAAATTTGATGGCACAAATATACATATAAAAAAAAAAACTAATTCTAGTTTTCTAATTTAGAAAAGAAATTGTAGCTGAACCAAATAGGGTCATAACTTTTACGCCACCCAGCATATAATGAATGAAAATGTGTTAGTAAGAGTAGCTCTACACTTTCTTTAGAATCATTAGTGGTGAGTATCAATAGTTTTTCATGATATGTGCTATCCTCTTTGGAGTGGAGCTTTCTAAGATCTTTTTTTGAAATCTAACCACTATTGAAAAGCCTTTTATTCGGAGCTAAGGTCTTTTGTGTAATTTTTGTCAATTAGTCCACATAGTATTACTCCAGGATTTTCTCACTCTTAAATTAGTGAGTTTTTCATGTTAGTGTAGAATGCACACCGTGACTTTAGTTTCATTCTTTTTATTTGTCGAAACAACTTTTTTGAACGATTGATACTATTGATATCTTTGGTAACTCTCTGTTCTCTGTTCATATTAGCCGCAACTTATAAGAATTGTCACAAATTAATGACGGCACATCAGATACATGTCAATCGAGAATTTTGAAAAAATCGAAAAAATCTTGTCGCGTTGATATGATTTTACCTTTGTTCAGTATTGATTGTTACAATTAGGTAGCCTGCATTATTTAGTAAAATAGATAGTTAAACTTAAGTCAAAATTTATAAATTTTTCTTGGTCGCAATATGATTTTATAATTTGTCTGTGCTTTGTTGATTGATATGCATTACGTCAATATTAAGTTGGGACCGCCATTTCATGGTAGAAAAGTTTTGAATACGTCAAAATTTAGGGTTCAATTAGGGCTAATTTAATGCCACTTCCCCGAATTTAATGCTCTAGTACTTTTAAAAAAAAATCCATGAATAATCCAACTTTATTAAAAGTTAGGACCACCACTACTGAGGATAGGTTAAATAGAATTGTTATAATAGTGTGCACTACATGATATTTTAGGGCTAAATTAGGGCTAATTTAATGTGTTTTCTCCGAAAGTAAGAAATCAGTTGACGCCCAGAAACCATAAAAGCAAAAGTTTAAAAAACAAAATGTTCCATCGATGTTAACCTACTACATTCTACCAACATTTTAATAATACTGTGTTTTTCAGTCAGATTAAAGCTTTGATCAACAAATAATACTGGAAACGAGCTGAATACTCTAATCTTTTCCGAACTGATAAAGGTTAGTAAGGCGTTATCCACAGAAATGTAGAGAAAAAATAAAAGGTTTTCCAATAAGAGGTGTTATTTTGATATTCAAAGAAAAATGCCATTTTTTGAGATAAATGATCGGATCTTTATTTCATTATAAAGATGAAGGTATGCCGTTAATAATGGAAAATAACATCAGCCAAATGACCACCACGACCACGCCTACAGGACCATATCCTTTTCATGCAATTTTCCATAACCAAATCGCAAAGTGGCTGCCCTATGTCCTCGATAGCCTCACGAATTCCATCTTTGAGGTTTTGAATCGACGCTGGGCTGTTGGCGTAGACCTTCTCTTTCACGTGGCCCCAAAGGAAGAAGTCGCAAGGTGTTAAGTCACAAGATCTCGGTGGCCAATTGTGATCACCTCTTCGAGAGATAACACAGTCCGGAAACTTTTCCCGTAAAAGATCAATGGTTTCGTTGCTTGTATGGCACATAGCGCAGTCTTGTTGAAAGTAAACGTTGTCCAGATCAATACCATCCAATTCCGGCCATAAAAAATCATTAATCATTTCGAAAAAGTAAGATGCAATGACCACGCGCGACCATAAACCGCACCAAACAGTCACACGTTGAGGATAGACAGGCTTTTCAACAATAACTCTCCGAGCCCCAGATGCCAGAGCCCCAGATGCGACAATTTTGCTTGTTGACGAAGCCATCGAAGTGGAAATGGGCCTCATCACTCAAGATGAGTTTTCGATGGAATTCCGGATCATTTTCATGCATTTCAAGGACCCAATCAGCAAAGACTCGACGTTGTTGATGATCGGCCGGCTTGAGTTCTTGTGTTAACTGAACTTTATAAGCCTTAAGACCCAAATCTTTATGCAAAATACGGTGTAATGACGTTTGTGGAATGCCTAATTCCAAAGAATGGACAAACCTGGGTTTTCTTCAACACTTTCGGCTACAGCAGCAATATTCTCGGCTGTTCTTGAGCGATGTGCACGTGTTTTATTCTTCACATCACTAACTTGTCCCGACAGCTCGAATTTTCTACCAATTTCTGTATTGTGGTCCGAGAAGGTGCTTCACGACGACCCAAAAATGTTCGAATTTTACGAACCGTCTCTGCCACATTTTCACCATTTTTATAGTGAATTTTAATAATTTCAATGCGTTGTTGAATCGTGTATCGTTCCATTTTTATTAATGGCGTAGTTTCTACTTGTCAAATGTAAAAAAATGACAGCTCCAAAAGTGACATCTACCGAAATAGCGGGCTAATTAAAATAACACCTCTTATTGGAAAACCCTTTATTATATATTTGATTTCTTTTCTGTAGTATTATGTAGTATATATGCCTCATCTCCAACAAACCAAATAAGAAACCATGAATCAGCGGTTAACTATTACTGACTGCAACAGCGATATGTAGATGTTAAATTGGTGCCCAGCTTAGAAATTGACATTCAATGCCTTGAACACAAATAGGATTTCACTATGGTAAATTTGGGCTACCACACTTCCTGTTTTCTCTACGAGTATACTCCATTGTGCTTCTTAGTTTCATAACGAAAAACATGGGAAAGATTAGTTTTTGAATCTTGATAAACGCTTTTCGCTATTTGTCAAATTACAAAAGAAATTTACGTTAAATTTATGTGGAGAGACTAATTACATTTATTTTCTGAAATTTATTAAGTTTTTGTAGCTTTACACAGTGGTCAGTGCAAACTAAATTTATTTGTTCTAAATTACCCTGAATCATAAGAGTTTAAAATTCTAACCATGGTTTGCCGTTGTTTTGTTGCAGATACCCATTAAAACCTACGATTTTTGGGGTCTTATAAAACGTTTTCCATTTTAAAGTTGATGGTCCTAAATTTTAATAATGTTGGATTATCCATGGATTTTTTAAAAAATGTACTAGAGCATTAAATTTGGGGAAGTGGCA
Source organism: Dioctria rufipes (assembly GCA_963924295.1). Classification (NCBI taxonomy): domain Eukaryota; kingdom Metazoa; phylum Arthropoda; class Insecta; order Diptera; family Asilidae; genus Dioctria; species Dioctria rufipes. The sequence goes on along the minus strand of OZ002744.1, from coordinate 34,296,194 downwards.
TTAAATTAGCCCTAATTGAGTCCGAAATTTTGACGTATTCAAAACTTTTCTACCATGAAATGGCGGTTCCAACTTAATTTACGTATATGCATTTCACTTGTAATGACAATGATAATGTTTCATTTACTAGTCATACAAAATTTAATATAAACGTCGTCATGCCAATGTTGCTATACTAGAAAATATTGTGATTCGCTTGTCTCATAATTCTATGTGTCTTGAATTCAAACTCTGTAGTTTGAAGAAGAAATCTGTTGACAATACAGAATATGCCTATGACACACAGCTAGTATAAGTAAGAATGGTTTCGGATATCATTGTATTCTCTCTATCATCTGACAGATTTTGTATAATATTTTCATTTGGCAGCTTTTAAAACATATCAGGGGTATTCACTCTTTAATGTATCAGTGTAATCGATGTAAATATACAACAAGAATTTACAACAAAGAGTGAACACACTCTTTAGCCTTTAGCTTACTTCGAAATGTAATTATGGGAACAGGGTGATAAAATTACAGACCGTAGGAGCTCTCCCCGGCCCCGGAAAATTGAGAAAATCCTCAAAATTCCTAGGGTTCATAGTTATCCTAGAAAGCAAGAATTGTGAAGATCCGGTTAAAAATAGCTGAGATAAAACTAAAGTATCTCAACTATTTATGAAAAGAACGGCTTAAATTAAGGAAATGCCGGTTTTTCATATAATTTTTTAACCCTTTGGGTTGTTTCCCAAGTTGTTATTTCTACTATTACTACTATTTCATTATAATGTCAGCGAATAAACTGAAGCCTATTTTGGTGGGAACTGTTATTTCTAATTAGTTTTCAGCTCAGGCTCTTAAACTATTAAAGAGAAATGTTCATAATAGTAGAACAACCTCCTTTTACAGCAATCTTTGCCGCTTTTTGCCGTGACAAAATGTAAAAATTTACAATTTACCTTTACGGAATAACAGTGGTTCGGAGGTATTTTTTTTGTGAAGATGAAAAAGTTTCGTAATCGAACACTTATGCCTATGATGAAAAAAAACAAATAAATTAGAAAAATAACTCATATGTAGTAATGGCGTATATGGGACCCAGATGGGGGAAAAACAGTGAACTTCGGGAGTAAAAGCTCAGTGTGTCCCGAATTGAAAATAAAAACCTTCTAATAGATAGAAAATTTTATTACCTTTAATTTAGATGCAAAAATTTTTTCTCTAGGGGCATCCCTTATGATGCAGGGTCCGACAAAGTAAAAAAGTGGTTTTCAGTTAAAACATAATCAAGTTTAAGAGGGTGAAAAAAATATACTATGGAGTATACCGGATTGAAATTTAAAAAACGCCATTCGATAGAGCTCAGCGGGGGCTTTAAATAGACGCCCTACATGTCATATTTATTGATTATTTTTTTTTCGTTAAATTTAATCGCCTTGTCGAACTAAAGAAGAATATCAAGTTCGTTTTTTGAACGGTCCCCTCCTCATCCAGCAAGAAAGGTTCAAATTTTGAAAATAATTAAAGCTAATTTCTGAACTTCAAATACTATTATTAAGTAATTTAGGACGGAAAAAGAAAATCGATCGCACCAATTCGTTTTTCGGTGATGTTTTATTAAGTTTTCCAGAAAGTTTCATGCTCTTTGATGCGCCATTACTGATGTTTTGGGTTCACAAATTTGCAATACCTTTTTTTGTGGGGGAAAACCATGATGCGGGTAGATGTAAATTGAACACCCTGCTAAATCAACCGAGTACCACCTAGAAAAAATACGAGTGCACCAGTCGATAGTCCTTAAAAGAATCTTTCATTTGGCATACTGGAAATTTTCCTAGGACATTCCCCTCCCCAGCTGCACCCGCTGACATTTGACGTTCAATCTCAGCTCCTAAGTACAACTATACAACCCGGTGTACACTGTCAATTTGTGAAAATATAAATACAAGACCCTTGTATTGCATTTTATATGCATAAGGCTTGTATGACTTTACTGGGTTGTAATCAAATACATCTTCAACAACGATACACTCTTTGATACAACATTGCGTGAATCATTTCTGCTTGTCATGAAAACATCAGTAAAATTTTTAGTGGGAAAATGGATATTTATGCATGGATCTTCTAAGTTTTTGTTTCACGGCAGAGGGATGAAAAATTCCAAGGGCATGGTCGCCAAAATTGGTTCATTTTGGTAACCTGTTAAAAAATAGGAGAAGCCAGATAGCTATGAAAGTTGAAGGAAATTGGACAAGAGGAAAAAGTATAGGATCCTGCTGTCGAGGTGGCATTCGAACTCACGAATTCTGGGATGGTATAGTCAGCGAACTTACCAACCGAGCTATCGAGGCCTCTGTCCTAAGTGTAATCGTTACTAATAATTTCAAAATCAATACAAAAAAAAAAAACGATTTTCTTACCACTAACGGGAAGAGTCAAAAGTAGTAATACTTTACCATTTGTTTTTTTTTTGGGGGAAATATAAATGCGTAAAATGTGTGTTTTTCGACAAAGGTAATTTGAAGAACCACAGAATTTTGTAATATGAGTACATCTCGCTTCGAATGACGTCCGTGTTTATTAAAAAAAAAATCAACTTGTCATATGTCATAAACTAGATAATTTTCTCATTACCAGAAGAAAGGCTCTGAAATCATTAAAAAAAAGAGTTCTATTTACCATGGAAAAAAACGTAGTATTGATACTAATTTCATACCTGTTTGCTCATCGACACATACGACGTGATATCTGTACTACCCCTAATTGTCAATCTATATTTACTAGTAACCTTTTACTCAAGATCATTCGTAATCCATCAATTATTTGCTCAGTAGCTCTGATATAATAGTTGTTTTTTGCACATCATCTAAACCCATATGGGATTTAAGAATGGTGATGAAAAAAAAATTTACTAATTTTTTATTTTTGTTTTTTTTTCTGTTTCTTTAGTTACTACTTTAAAAGATACACAATTTCCCATTTAAGAAAAAATTAATTATATTAAAAAACGATCAAATCTTGTGCTACATATAATCACTATGTCTCCATAAATTGCAAATTTTCCGATTTATTAAAAATTTGTGCACCACCTTAAAATAACTAATTACTAATTATATCTCGTTCATGAACAAAATACATATATATAAAAAAAAAACAAAAAAATTGTTACTATTAATGAAATTGTTTATTATTTATTTTCATTTATCTTTATCTATTACGAAAGTAGCTGATAATTTGAAAAAAAAAACAAATTTTAATTCACCCAAAAAGCTTATCATTCCTCAATCCAATTCCTGTTATTTTTATCTTTTAGTCAATTGTTCTATTTTTAACTTATATTCGCGTTAACATCATAAAATTTTCATGATTGGGTTTTTGTTTTTTATTTTTTATTTTTGTTTAATCAAATTACTTTATATTTCCACCCAATTTCCAATAATTTCCAAATAAAATTTATTTATTTTTTTTCCAAGAAAAGCAAAGTATCTTTCAGTGTTGTGATAAGAAGTGATATGCGCTTTTGTAGATATAATTTTGCTCATTGAAAAGAAAATAAATACAAAAATTTAAAAAAAAAACAACAAAGTAAATAATTTTCTAAATAATAAAATAATGCCAAAAAATGTGTTCATTTCTGTTTGCTCAATGTTTAATTTTAAGGAAACAAATAAATTTAAGAATAGAGCGAAACCAGAAAAAAACACCTACTCAATGGCAAGCATTTCTGATAATCCAAACCAAAAAAAAAAACAAAAAAAAAACATTTCTGGTATCTTATCCAGAAAACGGTGAAGATTAAGTCCCTATCTAAAGCAAATAGTCCAATTTTGAACATATCTTAATAAAATCTCTACGGCAATTAATTAATTAATTATTATTATTATTGTTGAGTCATAAAAGTTATTTGTTATTTGAGAATGACAAAAAAAAAAAAAAAAAATTGTTCAAATTTTTAAATTGAAATTTATTCTAATGTTGGAAGAATGAAGCAATATTGGGTAGTGAAAAACAAAACGAAATTAATAATCTATTAAAATTAGTAAATATATTTAGTTTTGTTAGTTTTTTGTTTTTTGTTGGGTCTAAAGCTTTTAAAATGATGATTCAAGATAAAAAAAAAATTATTTATGAATCAAAAACAAAAAGGAATTAGTTAAAAGAAAAACAAACAAAAAAAAAAGCAATTTTTAAGCAAAAACTAGTTAATTTAAGAAAAAATTTTATCGTTAAAATTAAAAATCCTATAAAGATGAATTTATATAAACCGAAAAAAAAATCCGTATATAACCTATAAGCAAGAAAAAACAAAAATTATTATATTTTCCTTATAAAGACGTTGCAAATCTCGTATATATCCATTGCATGATAGTAAAAAGAAAACAAACAAATAAAAAACCAAAAAAAAAAAAAAAACAAAATTAAATACTATTAAAAATGGAAATATCACACACAAACACACACACACACATTTAGTTCCCCTTTAGAAATTATAATATTATATAACACAGAATTCTTTAGAAAATAAACGCAATTATAGTGGGAAATGTAAAACAAAAAATTTGTCTCATATTTATGAAAAAAATAAATAAATAAAATAAAAACAAAACAACAACAAAAATCTGTATAGCAAAAAGTATATATAAACATTAATATATATATATTTTACTTAAGAAAAATTATAATACTATTTTTATATAGACAAAAACACAAGAAAATTTTTGAAAATGGGAATTCTAAAAAACAAAAAACAAAAAAAACAAGTTTAAATTAAAATTGTAAAAGAAAATTAAACATAAAAACAAATAAACAAACAAAAAACTAAATAATTAATTCCAACGTGTATCAACATTTAAAATGAAAAAAAAAGAAAAATGGAAAACGAATCAATAATGGAAGCCGATATTAAATTTGAGAAATAAAAATTAAAAAATTCGAATAAAGTTGTTTTTCTTTTTTCTGTTTTGTTTTAATTGCATGAACTGGGTACACAGTCGGATGGGGTGGATATAAATAAAATCTTGGTATCAACTTTCTATTAAAGCAGGTATATTAAATTCGCCTTGATCTTTATTCTTAGTGTAAACCCGACGAGAAGTACCCTACGAACTTTTACATATGCCTTTTCATATGTTTTCCACAAAGGCACTACAATCTAAAAGAAGTGTCCATTTTAACCCCAGACACTTTTATTGCAGCACTCACTGACTAGGGCCCAATATACATTGAGGGCTACATGGTACAATCTGGAAGCAACACGAATATCTATTTAATTGCATTCTTCTGAACCTAGTCAGACCATGTAGCTGGAAGATCTCTATGTAACAGTTTCTACTGAGCGTCATGTGTGCAATCTGAAACTTGTAACTTGAAACTTGCGGCTTGTATCGTGTAGCTCTCGATGTAAATTGATTGGCCCTTTGTTATGGATATATGTTGAGTGATTGGCTTGGACGTAAAGTCCAGACTGTCAGCATTAGCTGACAGATCACTCGGTAGACAGCGTTGACATGCAGGGCGGCACGCTTGCATGCCTCGACTATTGGCGGAGAGTGTGGGGAGGTTCCGCGAAAACCTGCCACTGATACCTGCCATATACAAAAGAATTCGTGCCTAACTAAAAGTCGTCACATACATCCGGTTCAGAAATGACCTTTACCCTACTTACCCATACTTTCTTGAAGGCGCAGGTGATGTACCTTCGGCTGCTTTTCCCCATCCACCAATACGACACTGAGGGCAGCAATTTAATTTCAGTATCCCTGTGACCTGAAACGAGAGCAGGAGAGCGGTTCTTTCCAACCACTACATCAAGAGGGCTCCAGGAGAGTGGAAGAAGAAATGAAAAGTATTCAGCAATCCATAATTACGTTATAATTTAATTTTAAATATATATACTATATACTATCTAGCGAGAAAATAGTATAATTTGCTTTCCTCATTTCTCAAGAAAATAGTTTATTCTCGATAAAAGTGCCAACAATCAAGTCGTAACCAGGAGATATCGGAGATTTTTATTCCTAATAGTCCCGGCCCGTCAGTGGCTGACAAGACTGTATAGAAATCATAGGAATACATATAACAAATTAAATCGAAAATGGACAGTAGAAAAAACAGGAAGAAATGTGCGATGAGCTCTTGATTTTTTTGTTTTTTTTTTTTATTAGAATATAAATTCTCGTTGTTTCAGAAGCTATTGCCACTGTGTTGAGAACTCAGTACAGGCATGTAGTCGAAATTAACAGAGAATTATAATGTATACAAAACTAACTTTTCCTATCACTCATTCTCACACAATTGTCATAAGTTTATTATAAGGTCACATTTTAAGAAGAATTGTATAAACTGAGACAACGTACATCTATAGATAAGAAAACCCCAAAATGATGCGGTACGAAAGCTGGCCCCCTAATAGAAAGCTCTGTAATTTTTTTTCTCTGCTGTATTATGAAACATAAATTCTTCGCAACATTTTTTACTTATAGCTTTCTTTGATTGAATATTAAGTTAAAAAGCTTTGAAAAAGTTATCCGGATTTATATGGAGATTTTCATATCTAACTGTATATTGTCGGTGGGATAAATAAGGATTTGGCAACTTTTAATCTTTGGAATCAGATTGTAAACATTCAAGAGTTTATCTTCTCATGCAGCTTGAAGGTATACACGATTATAAACGAAAGGAATCAATTATCGAGCCAAATAGTTCCTCTTCACAGTACTAAGCTAAAAGGCAATTTGAAGGCCCTACTACTGATAAAATAATTTTAAGATAATAATATTTAATAAAATTACTAAAAGCCATAAAGCTATTCAATCTGATGATGAAATTATATATTCTACTGTAAAAAGGAAGAGTTAATTTAGCTCAGACCATAATGAAACTAAAAGATGAAGAAAAAAATTTAGTGTATCTATAAATGCATTAAAAATAAAAGATACATGGATGTTGTCATATATAAAAAAAAAATTCTAAACATTCGTCAAATCTTGGGTTGGATAGGTTTTCTGGCGAAAAAACGTTAGTTAGAGTTGCTATAACACAAAAATTAAATCGAACTGGTATTTCTATTGTATAAACGATATAAACGATATTTTAATGTAGGTAATAAGTGATGGTGCTGTCGTTATGCAGGAAGTTGAATTGGAATTGCTATAATGATGGTTTGCACTTAGCTATTTTGAAAATTTTTACAACTTATTACATTGAGACAATAACGAATTTAGAAAAGATAATAGTGAAAAGATGACGATTGTTTACCAGAATATGAATTGAATATTTAATTTGAATTAGTAAGAAACAGAGAGTTGCCAATGCAAAATCTCATAGAATTACAATTATGACAGGAGAATTTTTGAATATTATTACAATTTTCCGTATAATGTACAGGGTGTTCCAGGAAAAGTATGCAATACTGAAACCCCTAAAAGATGAGGTGATTTACAATCGAAAATGTCATATTAATTGTTTTCGAATTCGTGTTATTTTCGAAATTACATCGAATTTTAGATTTTTTCGAAAATGAGGTCCGTACAACGCTTTTTTGGCTGTAACTCAGCTCGTTTTGCTTATTGAACAGCCACTTTGATCTTGTTTTATTTGTGCTACTACTGGCTTTCATTTATAATAACTAGGTAGCTTTCAAAAAAGTTTTTAGATAAGTAAAAAATTAACGATAAAATTTAAAAAAAAAATTTCTCTTTGAAAAATTATCTTCTTTGAGGGTGGAAAATCTCCTAAAGTAACCATATTAGCAAACTATTCTGTGCCCACAGAAAACATCCCTAATTTATTACTTTTCAGATAAATACAACATTTTTAGCCTAGCTTAAGTACTCCCCGAGATATAGGATAAGATGTCTTTTTAACATACCTCGCCCATACTTGAACGAAATTATTTTGAAATTCAATTTTTTTTTTATGATGGTGAGAAAACTAAGCACTGAAGCAAGAAAATCGAGTGAAACCTACTTTATAATTTTAAAATATATGTTTAGGACTATTAATAACATAATTTGCACTATTAATTTTAATCTGTTGTTATCATTATGAAGTCAAAATAAACCGCCTTTTAAGTTCATAAATAGATCAATCGCGGCTCAAAACATAATGGTAATCTTACACATATCGTCGGGTGAAGAAATAATCTTGCATAGGTAAGGAATTTTCCACAGGTAGAGAATTTTCCAAATGTAAATATTTTTCCACAGGTAAAGCTTTTTCAACATGTAAAAATATATTGGTATTTAATTTTTATGATGTATTCCTACAGTAGGCAAAATTTCTTCATTTGTGAAACTTGTGAAAATTTTTTAGTGCTTTCTTCGTAGTTAGATTTCAGCATTTGATTAAGTAAGAGAGTCAGTCAAATTAAGCGAAGTTATGCATGCAAATATTTTACATACCAGAAGTTGGTTGAAATGCACTTTATATATGGTATGTGCAATGTGCGAGAGCGGGTCTTTTCGCGAGTTGAGATCTGTTAGACCCAGAGGTGAAGACGATACTATATTACATTTGGTAAGAAGCGAAACGAATATAAGTATCCGTGAAATTTCAAGACGCACTAGTCAGCCTGTTGTAAATGTAAGTAGGACACTAAATTTTGTTTTTATTACTTAATTATTTATTAAATTAAATTATAATTAGATCATACTTATAGGCTAGACACTGCATTGTAAATTTCATTAAAATAATAATATTTTATATTTTGATCACGTATTTTGGAAAAACCAATATTCCTTTACATTATTTTATTTGGCAACTATTCCTTTACATTATTCTATTTGGCAACGACAGTTCTAAACATATGTTTTAAAATTATAAAGTAGGTTTCACTCGATTTTCTTGCTTCAGTGCTTAGTTTTCTCACCATTATAAAAAATAATTTCGTTCAAGTATTGGCGAGGTATGTTACAAGACATCTTATCCTATATTTCGGGGAGTACTTGAGCTAGGCTAAAAATGTTGTATTTGTCTGAAAGGATAATAAAAAATAGATAAGATAATTTTTCGAAGAGAAAAACATTTTTGAAGTTATATCGTTAATTCTTTTAGTTATCTAGAAATTTTTTTGAAAGCTAGACCAAAGTGGCGGTTCAGTAAGCAAAACGAGCTGAGTTACAGCCAAAAAAGCGTTGCAAGGACCTCATTTTCGAAAAAATCTAAAATACGCTGTAATTTCGAAAATAACACGAAGTAATAATTAATATGACATTTTCGATTGTAAATCACCTCATCTTTTAGGGGTTTCAGCATTGCATACTTTTCCTGGAACACCCTGTACAATATACTTACTGAAAATTGCAAAACTATTCAAAAACTCCCCTGTCAAAAATATCGTTTTGCAAAATTATGAATATATAAATAAAAGGAGGTGTCATTACTTTTGTATTATAAGACAAGTTGGTATAACTATGGAGATTATGATCAAATGCTTTTTACGAATTAAAAATTCTTAAAACATTTGTTTTAATGCATTTAGAAAAGATCAGTAATGAGCTAATATGTTAGAAGCTTCTGTTATGGAACTATGATGAGTGACTGGCTTGGACGTAAAGTCCAGACTGTCAGCGTAAGCTGACAAATCACTCGACGGACAGCGTTGACTGCAGGGCGGCACGCTAGCTCGCCTCGGTTATTGGCAGAGAGTGTGGGGAGGTTCCACGAAAAAAACCTGTCGCTATCATTTACCCCTCTGTAAGGGGATGTTCTGAAGTTTCACTACTATTTCGGCGTTTATTTCCTAACATTTTTGTTGCTTGTTCCAGAGGTTCTTGGTAG